>JAEQBH010003403.1:0-213385 GCA_016808115.1 Tetrastigma voinierianum
AATTACAAAATAATAACTTTATTGAACAAAAACATATCAATTCGTATCAGGTAGAAACACACTTGACATGGATCCGCACTGTCTCATTGTCATTAGTCTCAAACTGTATATGAAATAAAAAAATGCTAGAATTGAAGATAGTTATTTTCTTCTCTCAAAAGTATATTCTACCAAACTCTCGTAAAATTCTAGGGCTCTATTTACTTATATATATAAAGCATAAGGGGAGAAGATAAAATCATGAGCTCATAACTAATTAATATTAAACAATCTCATAAATGACTCATAATTAATATACAATATTATAAATTAAAATATAATATGATTACACTTAGTCCATAAATTAATAAATTAATCTAACACATACTAGACAACATGATCGAATCCATTAGATTATAAGATCTAACTTATAGGCTTTACCCCCCTTTAAATAGAATCTGTTTTTACCTCATTAGGAGAGAGAAAGAAAAACACAGCAGTCGCCCTCGTTGAAATTTGAAGACCTTTCTTTAAAGGGTTAGTTTGTTTTCAAGAAAATCTTTGAGTTTTTATTCAGAAAACGGTTGAAGTCATTTATACACTTTTCTCCTAGCAACCGTCTTTTAGAGAAAATTTATTTTCTCATTGATGGATCTTCTAGAGGAAGGTCGATTAGGAAGTCAAAAATAAAAAATATCCTATGAATTGTGGGATCATGCTAGCAAGGAAAAGTAAAATAAATCCTACATGGTCAAGAGAGTTTTTTTTTCTCTCGCGGGGCGTAGGGCACGCAGGAATGGACACGCAAGCAATCATTTGCTTGGCTTGATGAGCACGCTGAGGGTGGATGCGATGCGGGTGCCATAATATGGCGTCGATATGGTCGTTAGATCTTTAATGTTTGTCGCCATCATGTGGATTTGTACGGAATAAGAAATACTAAACTTAAAGTCTTTTTAACTTCAAGTATCGTATTTTAATATTCCGAATTCGACCATGCAACTTCCCGATCACTCACAATCACATGAATTTACATTTAACCACGTGATATTCATTGAACATTCAATAGTAAATAATAATAAATATATATGCTTTTCCAATTTGGATCGTAAAGTTTAGTTTGAGATAGATGTTGAAGATTTTGTAAAATCTTATGAAGCTTATCCTTTGTTTAAGACATGTGTTAGTGGCCACAGGTCAGAAAATTGTTAATTATTATAAAATAGAAGAATAAAAGAGCGAGAGATATAGAAGAAACAGGGGAGAGATTTCTTATTCCTTCATGTGTATTGTGACTCATACAAAGGCTCCCTATTTATAGGGTTTAATACATGAATACATTAATGTGTATATAAATACGTAACCTTACACATTCGTGAACTCCATATACATTAATGTATATTCAATGTACCTATTAATATCGAGATTAATGGAGAGTTTATGGACATCCATAATATTAAACTTTCATATAATACTCCCCCTTGGATGTCCATGATATCATTTCATTAAAAACCCATTTCTTCGTGAAAACCTGAAGGGGGACAAACCATGGTGAAGGAAAAAAGAGTACAAAGATGTGCACCACCCTCTTCTCAACATCACTTTAAATCTCCGAGCCTACGCGATTCCAATGCTATGAACTAGCTTTTCAAAATGTTGCAAGAGGTAGAGCTCTGGTGAATAAATCGCTAGGATTATTAGTTGAACGAATTGATTGAACATTAATATCACCCCTTCCTTTGTAGACGCGAGTGAAAAAAGAATTTTGATGATATATGTTTGTTTCTATCCCCTTTAATGTACCCATTTTTTAATTGAACAACGCATAAAGATTATCTTCATACAAGGTCGTCGGGACCTCCTTAAGCAAAAGACAAACCACATGACCCTCGAATATGAGATGTATTATAGATCTTAACCAAAACATTCTAACTTGCTTCATGAATTGCTGGCATCTCTCGCATGATTGTAAGATGCGGCGCACTGATGCAGCCATAGAACGCCATGAAATGGTCAGAGTCACCACATGTGAACAAATAGCCCGCTTGTGATCGAGCATTATGAGGGTCGACATATATCCTGCGATCTCGCATAACTAATTAATTCCGCTTTGGGTACATTAGATAATATAGGTCCATATCCATCGCACTAAGATACTCAATATATGTTTAACTCTATTCCAATGTCTTCTCATTGACAAGAACTATATATTGCTAATAAATTTGGCTTAAAAATGATATATCAGGTCGTGTATGACTTGCAAGATACATTAGTGCTCCAATAGCACTAAGATATGGTACTTCAGGACCAAGAAGTTCTTCATCATCCATCCTAGGTCGGAAAGGATCTTTATTCACATCTAATGACCTTACAACCATCAGAGCGCCAATGGACGCGGGCATTATCCATAGAATCGCTTCAACACCTTTGATATATAAGCTGATTGATGAACAAAATTTCATTCTCTAAGCGTTCAACTGCAAACCAAGGCAAAGTTTTGTTTTTCCTCCTGCATTTTTCATCCTTCAAATTCTTTCTTGGGCTTGACTACTCGCTTCTCAAAGCTCATCTGTAGTTCCAATAATATTCAGGTCATCAACATAAACTGCAATTATAACAAACTCGGATCCAGATCTTTTAATAAATACACATGGGCAAAGGGGATCATTCTTATACCTTTTTCGCAATAAATATTCACTAAGACGATTATACCACATGCGCCCGCATTGTTTTCCAACCCATATGTAGATCTCGCATAATTTTATCGAGCAAAGTTCTCGAGGACCCCGAATTATGTGTCACAGGAAATTTTAATCCTTCGATTTTCATGTAAAATGTCACAAATTAAGTGGTTCATATAAATAAGCCGTAACTACATCCATTAAACACATACCAAGTTTTTCATGTATCATGTGCTAATTAAATATCGGGAAGTAAACAGATCCACTACGCGTGGAATACGCCTTCATAATCAATGCTGTGTCTGAGAATCCTTGTGCAAACTAATCGCGCCTTTATCTGACAACTTTATTTGTCGTGATCTCGCCGCACAAATACCCCTTTGTATCCTATTACAGGTTTGACACCATCAGGTACAATAGGACCAAAACTGTGGTTTTGAGAAAGAGAATTCAATTATGCTTCAATCGTATCTTCCATTTCAAGCAATCATATCTCCGCCTACATTCTACGCACTTTGGCTCAAGGTCCTCATTGTCATTAACAATGCAAGCTGAGGCCACATTATAGGCAAATATATCATCGACAACTAATTTATTCGATTCCACTCTTTGGCCAACAGGATACATAGTTTATCGAGATCTCCTGATTGTCACAAGTTTCGTGTACTCAATTTCTTCCTCGAATTACAACCTGACCTTCTGTGAGCCATCAATTCCTCAACTTGATCCTTTGATCCTTTCTTCCGAGGATTTTTATCTTTGGAACCAATCGGTCGCACCACGTTTCACCGGGATGCTTTAGGTTCATTAGCAAATGCATTGTCCCACAGTGGACATCAATTTAACCTGAGCATTAGCAAATGGGTATGTAAGATGTAGTTATTTCTTTTGATTAGTAAATGCATCTAGCAATTGATTTGCTAAATTTTGCAAATGAATAATCTTTTGAACTGCCAGTTCACATTCCTTTGTGCGAGGGTCAAGATGAGACAACGACAATTGATTCCAACTAATAACTTTTTCCAACTGTTTATTTTCTTTCTTTAAAGTTTCTGAAAATCTTTATTCATCAAAATGACAATCAAGAAACGGAGCCGTAAACAAATCTCCATTGATGTCTCTAAATATTTGATTATCGATGGAGATTCATATCCAACATATATTCCCAATCTTCTTTTGGGACCCATCTTAGTGCGCCAGGTGGGAGTAATCGGAACATATACCGCACACCCAAAATCCTTAGATGGGAAAATAATATTTGGCCCCGACCAAACCAATTGTAAAGGAGAGAAACTCATGATAATTTGTCGTCAAATACGAATCGTTGTCGTTAGATGCAAAATAGCATGGCCTGCAGGTCGAGCTTCGCCCCATTAGTAATGGCCTTGCAATCAATTGAAGGGGTTTAATAAACGATTCCGCAAGACCGCTTACAGGTATGAACATATGCTACAGGATGTTCAAATTCATATTCCAATAGACATACAATAATCATTAAAAGCTTAGGAAGTAAATTCTCCAACATTGTCAAGACGAATTGACTTAATCGGGATATCCGAGAAAAATGAGCCCGTGAACCGAATTATTTGAGCAAGCAATCTAGCAATGTCTGGGTTACGTGTTGATAATAAACAAGTATTATGCGACCATCTCGTTGATGCATCAATCAGAATCATAAAATATCGAATGGTCCACATGGTGGATGAATAGGCCCACATATATCCCCTTGTATACGCTGCAAAATGCAAGGGGTTCCTCATGTCCTTATTTTTGTTGGTGATGGCCTTATAATTAACTTCCCTCGAGAACAAGCAAAGATATGAAAAATTATCGACGTAGTATCTTTTTGATTTTTCTCGCTGAATGCCCACTTGAATTTAATGATTCTCCGCATCATTATGTAATTCAGATGTCCTAATCGGTCATGCCAAACAATAAAATTATTTTCATCAGTAAACTTGTGGTTTACTATGGCATGTGCCTCAATTGTGCTTATGTTTGTGTAGTACAAACCAGAGGAAAAAACGGATAATTTTTCCAATATATTTTTCTAACCCGAGACAATGTGTCAGTACATATAAATACTCAGCTACTTGTTCTTCATTCGTAGTCTCAATATGCACATCCATTTCGTCAATGTCTTTAAAACTCAATAAATCTCCCTCTCTCTTTGAGACTTTGTAGAATATAATGCATCATCAATATGAATTTGCTCCTCAGTGGTAACAAATATATTAGCTCTTCCGAGTCTCAATCAATTTTGTACTACCCGATATCAGATTCACATCTCGATCCTTGCATTATTAAAAAGGAAAATAATTTTTTATCCTTAAGTATAGTATGCGTTGATGCACTATCCTATGAGACACATATCATTGTCACCATCGAGGATCCCACCGTGATGAGTTTCCATATTCTTCATGAGAAACAAGATATATAATAAGAAAATCATAAAATAACACATAACAAAAACAACTTTCATTATTCAGAAGTACGACGACTTACATAACAGTAGACCCAAATACATAAATATAAACGGGAAATATTTTATTTTTGGAGATTTTCATTACTTCTCAAACAAGTGCTCAATATTCGGTCAGCCGACAAAGAAATCAGCTGAAGATCCGCATTTAGTCATATCATTAAGGTCGTGATCAACACTCTCATCCTTAGAAACAAAAATTTGTCTCTACCGCTTTATCTTATTTTTCAGCGATTCGGTGGTAGAGATCAACCAAATGTTTCGTGTACGCATGTGCACGGACCAATGGCCTTTCATGCCACAACGATAACATAAATTTGTCACCATTTATTTTCACCACTTTGGCTGGCCCTTTTCAATATTCTCCCCCTTTTGATATTCTGACATATTCTTGGGTTGCCGATCGTAATTGTAACTATTGCGACCACCACGTTCCCGTCCACGTCCACGACCCGACTATGACCGCGACCACGACCATGACCGCGGCCTCGACTTTGTCCATTATAAGGGTGATATGTCACGATTCACTTCAGTGGAATGGAGCCGAACCACTGACTTAGCCTCATGATTTTCTTCATCAAAAGCTCATTTGCTTTGTTCGGCCACAAGAAGACATGAAATCAATCTCAGAATATTTCCTAAAGCCCTTTTCACAATATTGTCATAGAGCACATTGATGCATGAAAAGTGGAGAATGCTTTCTCCAACATATCCTCACGCAATTTTTCTCCACATAACTCAGAATCAGAACTCCATTCTAAATATCATTCGAGTTATACTCCACTCATAGATTTAAAATCTTGCGGTCTCAAATGCATCCATCATAGCGAGCTTGGGAGAATTACTGTTTCGATGTTCGTTACTCTTCTTCAAACTGCTCCACGTAATGTGTGGATCCCCTTACGGTGAGGTATTCAGCTTTCAATCCTTCATGAAGGTGATGACGAAGAAAAATCATCGCTTTGGCTTTTTCTTGAATGGATGTTGTATTCTTTTCTTTAATTGTATTTCCAAGACCATTTGCATCTAGATGGATTTCAGCATCTAGTATCCATGACAAGAAATTCTCCCCGATACATCAAGAGCCACAAATTCCAATTTCGCAAGATTCGACATAATAATACTATTATAGATATATGAAAAATATTAGATAAGATAATAATATTGTAAAATAAAAAGAGATAGTTGCATATGAACACACCTCCAATATACCTTCAATATATTTCTTGAAAATCCAAATGTAGAGCTTCGTGGCCGATAATAACGCAGACATTATAAAATAGAAGAACAAGAGAGCGAGAGATATAGAAGAAACAGGGGAGAGATTTCTTATTCCTTCCACGTATTGTGATTCTCATACAAAGGCTCCCTTTATTTTATAGTGGTTTAATACATGAATACATTAATGTATATAAATACGTAACCTACACATTCGGTAACTCCACACATTCGTAACCTATATACATTAATGTATATTCAATGTACCTATTAATATCGAGATTAATGGAGAGTTTATGGACATCCATAATATTGTTCATAATATTAATTAATTTATCATACACAAGAACACATGAGAGTTCTTGGCACTAAATTAAAAAAATACCTTAATTTATTGTTTTTCTATATAAAGCTTTTCATATTCATATCTTCCTTCCCAAGCTCTCCCACCTTCATCCCCTGCTTCTTCTTCTTCACAACTCTCTCCACCATCATCCTCGTTTCTTCTTCTTCTTCAACCCTCTCCATCTTCTTCTTTCTCAACTATATATTACCACTAAATATTCAGAGACAAAACAACAATGGCTTCCGCCGAGCCCCGAGAGCTTGTAGTTTCGCTCTACTCTCACCGTTACATCTCTTCCAAACATCAACTTAAAAGTCTTCATTTTCTCTTTCTTCCTACGAACATGTAGTTCTTAATTATATATAACAGAATGAAAGCCAAGGAAGAATATGCATTCTCCAAAGTTAGAGCTACTTGTATTTGATTTGGCTCTCTCGTTGAGAAATTTAGGACGGGGTTCATGTTCCCGAAACCGTCTCGTCTTAAAACAAGAACAAAGAGAACACGTTTAGTTTTTTTTTTTTTCCCTAAAATCACTAAATTCAAAAAACAAGATGGTGTTCTCTTATATTTTCAAAAACAAATGAAATAATAGTTTTAAAAAACAGAAACCAAACATACCTTTAATGTTGGTATTAGAGTAAGACACTGCACTGCTCAAATTCTTCATGTTTTATGGCCTAAGACAAATACGATATACAGCCAGAGCGGTGAAGTGACTAATTTTCATTATGCTCTTTCCACTCAATGTTGTCATGATCATCACGCCTCAGCTAGTAACGATTCAAGTGAAAAGGGAAGAAGGGAAGGAGGAACCAGGCCGATAAGATCCCCAATTTCTCCAAAACCTTCAACTCCAGCTCTTGATACCATAAACTACCCAATTCATATGAAGAATCTATCTCCTGGGTAATTAAACTCATCATCATCCAATTAGTTAATGCGTCCCTTTTCCATTTCTTTTTTTCACTTTTAATTGTGAGAAGGACATGTGACAAAAAAGTGTGTGCTTTCTTTCAGGAGCTTGAGAGTTTCATTGGGCGAAGCAGGGAGGATCAGGTATACAAAGTGTCAAAACCTAGCGCTATTTAAGCTCAAGCCAGAGTGACCGAGCTTAACCATTGCTCTTCACCATGTCTTCAATACCCGACGATAAGATCATTTGGGATGTGGGTCATCACCGCATATATAGTTGTCACCCTTCAAATCAAATCGTGAGCTAGCTAGAAATAATTTGATTCGGAAGTTAACTTTCATACATCAATGATGACTGAGAGTTTGGGTGTTTTTCGTGCACATGCTCATAAAATTTCGAATTTTATGAGATCAAGAATGCACACAACCGGCTAGACTAGTGGGCTTTGCCGGCTTCCCCAAGAGGGATGCAGAGAGCATATATGATGCCTTTGAACTCGCCATAGTTCTACTAGCATTTCAAATTGGCTTAGGTAATTATGCTAATTCAAACAAGACATTTACCATCATCTTCTATTTCGTCTGTAGATGAACTTCAATTTCTAAATATTTCCCTGCAGTGGATGGTATCGGTAGAGACTTGTTGGGGTGGAATAGAACAATCATGTGATTTATGGATCGGGGGATGGAGCAAATGACTCAAGCAGGATTGTGCATATGAGGCAATGAACAGCGCAGTTATCTCGATTCAAATCTTATCATAATCTTGAACAATAATGGTCAAGTTTCCCTACCAACTCGCCACCGTTGATCGCCCGCCTCCCGCTGCTGGAGTTTAAGCAAAGCCCTAACGACCTTCAATCGAGTACAGTTTCATACCGGCAGAAGCCGCAAAGTATGTAATTTTTCCACATCTGCTTTGTGGAATTTTCTAATTTTCCCTTCCAGAGACTCAGTTTTTCAATCCATGAATGTGGTTTAACTAAGATGTTGGGAGGCCAGCACATGAAATTGCCGCTGAAGTGGATGAATATATGAGAGGAATGGTGGGTGGGTCTAATGCTCGCCGCTCTTTGAAGAACCAGACTATACTATATCGCCTGACGGCCATAACTGGAAGATCTTGTTCACATCTTGAAGAAAGTTCAGTTATGCCAAGACTGTGGCCCCGGTTTCTTCCATATCATCACTCGAAAAGGAAAAGGATATGCTCCTCGTCGAAATTGTCATGACAAATGCATGGTGGGTAGTAGCTTAATAACTCGTGTCATTCATCGTAAAGAAAAAAAAAAAAAAAAAATCATGTTCAGGCTTATTCATCTCATAGATTGTAAATTGTCGATATATAGGTGTTGTAAAATTTGATGCCATGTCTGGAAGCAGCTTGAAGGTGAAATCAAAACTCTATCCTACACCCAATACTTTTGCAGTCATTGATTGCGTATAGAGAGAGATGAAAAGATCAGAGCAATCCGGCTATAAAGAATGGGGAGGCACCGACTAAATTTATTCCAAACGCCTCGAGAGATGCTTTGATGTCGGGATAGCAGAGCAAATATGTCGGCCTTTGTCACTGGTCTTGCTACTCAAGGCCTCGGGGAGCCTTCGCGGCTATTACCTTCTTTCTCCGTATGTTTCGATCAAAGTAAATAATAATAAACACAACCGACCAACCATATGTTATTTCTGAAGTTTCGATCGTGTTTCAAATTGTTTGATGATATGACTAAAAGCAAGGTGTTGGTGTAGGTGGCTCATGATGTAGATCTTCAAAGCTTCCAAAGGAGATTTGCAACGACAGAGTCACAGAAGTGCAGATGGCCCAACCATCATGGGCTTTCGGTTAATTTCATGGCCTATTTCATTTAATACAGGTCATGGCGCCTTCCTCGCGAAAAGCGAGCTCATGATATGGTGGTGCCACAAACGCAAATGTATTGATGACATGTGCCGAGCCGCTTTAGGATACCCTAGAGGAAATGGCATCGGGTTATATTCTTCCACAAAATAACAAAGGGACACCCTTAGAGGTACTTAACAAATACTAAAGATGCATAATTGAATGTTTATAGCGTTTCTTTCTTTTAACTTACATTAATACGAACCTTTAGATTGGTAAGGGAAGAGTGCTAAAGGAAGGAAGCCAGAGTGGCGATTCTAGGTTACGACTGGGTCTGCCCCGCGGTGTAGCGAAGAGGCGGTCGCCCCGGCCCCCACATTTCTTCTTTAAAAATAGGCCCTTCAAGACCAACTAAATTCTTAATAATTTAGGCCCTCTTTAAAATCCTCACTTATAGTATTTGTTATAGTATTTGTTGATATATTTTTAGTGTGCATTTGCTCGATATATTTTTAGTAGTAGCCATGGATAGGAGTGTTCTGGGGTGAGCCAATCAAAAATCCTTTAGGAATTGATTGTTGTAGTATGATTTAGGGTTTTAACATAATAAAACTAAGGTTTTGCGCTAATATTAATATTACAAGTAAAATTTATACAATAATAGGCCCCTTTTAGAATGCCACTTTAGTTCGCGCCACAGGCCACTCGTACCTTTTAGACAATTGTGCAGAACCCGTTTAGCCGCAGCCTAAGCATCTTCAGTGATCTGATATCCGCGACTCGCGGGCCGACGCCTCGATTCTCGTGCTCTTGATGGAGATTTGATCGCATTAACCGGTTAAAGAGCACTTAGGTTCTTATCACTATGGAAGAAGGATCCATTGAGGATTCAACTCTCATGTCTCCCATTTCTTGGCATTGAATGGGTTACTTGATGGAAAACTTAAGGTATGTTAGCTTTTTATGACCTTAATTTCAATTTCAATTTCAATTTCACTGAGATTATATCGATTAAAAAACATATAGATAAATAAATCAATAAAAAGATGTACGAGGGTTTCACCAGCCAATGATGTCTACATGCATGGATGAGAGAGAATATTTCTACTATTTTTGAAAACACAGAGTACAAGATTGGAGTATCAAAGTATTGCGAAGACTTAGAAAAATCACAAAATCACAAAACCCTAAGATGCCCACAATACAGAGAAAATATATCACAAAAACTTTCAATCTCTCAAACCCTTATAATATATTTGTACACACTGAATAGTCTTTACAAACTCTTCTTTCTCATAACCTACTTTTTCCACTCATGACCCATAATATTTATAAGGATATTATTCCTAAAAGCTTTTCATATTCTATAAGGAAGCATAATATTATACTAATATAACAATTATGAATTATCCTATAAAATATTCTTTATCATATTCTATAAAACATAATATTGATTTTTTCATAACTCGGCCAACTAAATGACTCAAGTAGACCCATAACGGTACTTAAGCCCTAAGCCCCTTTCTTCCTCTACGACAATGACGGGAGGAGATGTGCAATGACAATGGTGGGTTGAACCTTCTAGAAATTTCAGGGAAGTTGGAAAGGGAAAAATCAAGGTTATCCAATACACACACAAATTAAAAGATTCCTATTGAGAAATAACATTCTCTCAACAAAAGAATATTAACCACTCAACATTTATAATCGACTACCAAGAATGAACACACACAACTGTATAACATGGAAAAATCCGCCAAATTGAGATAAAAAACCACCTACTAGTGCCATTACCTTCTCCATTACCCTCACCACTATGATATTTATTCGTGACAAGACATTTTTTCGATCAATAATCCAAAGTATTATATGATATTATAGATTTTTCTCCTTCTTGTATCAACTTATCTAATGTATCATCATTAAAGATATAATTTAGATAAATTAGACTATAAATCTTCATAAACTCATTGTTGTATTAAATAATTGAATATTAATAATGACGCTTGTAAACTAACTCATGCAACCTTTTTATTGTCAAAAAGCTACACATTTTTGTATGAATTGATGATTATGTGCTCCAACTTCTTTTACAATATAATGAAAAACATATTTCTTACCAAAAATCATTTGTATTATGTGGACCTTCATCACCAAAATTGAATAACAAAAATGCATACATACTATCATCATGGTATATTTAATAAAAAATGCTGATAATTTTTCTTTGTAATAAAACTCAATTTAATGTGTACTAGGAATACATTGATTTATTACTTTCCTAGTAGATACACATCTAAATTCTCTTGGGCTGTGGCAAATAATTTTACCTACATCACTATTTTTTTCTTTTTTTTAACCACATGGCACGTGCGGTGCTTACTTATAAAATAAAGGATTCCGTGCACACCGTACTGCATCGCATTTACAAAGAAAAGGTGTTTTTATTCAAATAATTTTTTATTTAAATTATAAAAATAATTTATATTTGAAACTGATCTAATTTGTCTGGACTACATAAACGACACCTAAGCAAATGATGCTCTCTTAAACAATGGCTTTTTAATCAATTTTTTTCAAATGCCCTTGTCCTTAATAGTGACTTTATCATTTTAGAAAAAATTCAAAATGCCGCAGGTGAAGATAACGACTTTATCGATTTTTAAATTTATGCAAAACCCCTTTTCCTCCTCTCTCCTCCATTTCTTTCATTTTCCGTCTCACATTCCTCCCGGTGACGACGTTAGGGCTTGGAGAAAATCCAATGATTTTTGCCCCCATCTCTTCTCCTAGTATTTCATTATATTCCACAACAGGTAACCCTCGTAATTGAACTGTTTTTTGTTTAAAATTTCTTATCTTACTGCTTTTGTTTGTGTGTTTTATTGATAATGTGGTGATAAATCTTTGAGTTTAGTTATCATTTTAATCTTTGGGAAATGGCTGAGGTTGAAAACAGGATTAAGAAAATAGGTCAAAATGACCTCCATTTTTTATTTGGTCATTTTCCTGTGTTAGGGAAAATGAAACAAACCATAGAGGAAAATGTTAGGGAAAGGAAAAAAAAGCAAAAATATTAGGGAAGCCAGAAAATGTTAGGAAAAAGAAAAATAAGCAAATGAGGAAAATAATGTTGAACTCAATTGAAAGTTTGTTGCATCTCTATTAATGTTAATTAATTTGTGTAAGATATAACAAAAATCTCTTTCATGAAATGAGTGTCAATAAGTTTAAAGCGCTAGATTAGGCATAAGGAGGGGAGGGACTAGGGTTAAAAACTTCTTGAAAACAGATTACTATAATATTGTAATTCAAAGTGAATAGTTATAAAAAAAATACAAGGTTATGAATTACTAATTAAAATTTCAAAATTTCCTTCTAATTTCATAAAAAAAAATATATATATATTTTAGTATAAATAAATGTGGAAATCTATTAAATATCTCAATTTTTTTATTGAGATGTATGTTGTTAAGAGGGTCTTCAAAAGTCCAAAGTCTACATCAGTTTAACTTGAGTTTTTTTTTTTTTATGTGATCGTCAAGGGCTTCATTTTAGGTCTAACTGACAATCCAACGCATAGGCTTTTCGGTTTGTCCCTAAGCTTGTCCCTTCACTTAATTTCTTTTTATTTAAATACAAAATGCTTAGAAAATAATTTAACAAAAAAAATATCTCTTCTAAAAGTTTTGTTCATTGAATGAACAAAAAAATGTAAGCTTAGCCGTAGCGGTTAGAATAAAAAAAAATAGTTTTAATTATTAGGCCCAAAAGGCCTCGCTTGAGTACTAGGCTCGGATTGGTCGTGTGCCTCAATATGCAAAGCCCGCTTAAGTATATTGATGGATTAACGAGCTAATCGGGCTCGCTTCGAACTAGGCTGTAGCCCTATTTCTCCAAATTTCAACCTTGAAGATGCTCGGATATATATATATATATATATATATATATATATATATATATATATATTGATATCTCAAATCTTAGGCCCTTTTATAACAGGTTTTTTTTGTCTTGTTTTACATTGTTCGAAAACTAAGTTCATAAAAGCCCATAGATTATGAAATATGAAGGTGTTAATTTCTCTAAATCTTCATAATTTTCAATATTCACAAAAGAAAGAATATAATAATATCACTATCAAATTTGGTGCAATTTAAGAGGATATGTAAAATTCATTTTTTTTTTTGACATCTATGTAAAAATCATATTTGATACATTTATGATATTTCCCATGGACAATAGTACACAAATCATCCAAATAAATTGACTACAAGACAAGAATAATAAATTAACAAATAATATCTAAAATTGCGCTTTTGACATTATTTCATCTAAAGTGCTTTTTCTATTTCTTTTAAGGCCATTTATAAACTTAAACAGGTTTAATAATAACCTTCTTAATTTTGAGAATGTTTCTCAATTAAAATACTCCCTTATCATTCTTTTGTAAAATAACTCTTTTTTTTTTAAAAAACATATGTAAATATATAAAATAACAAATTACATTTTTATCCAAATAAATTATGAAGAGGGTTAGATTTACAAAATATTGAACCATTTAAGGTTATTTAACCAAATATTATTATTATTTTTTAGAATATGTTGTCAAGTGTTTTTCTAGAAACTAATAACCAAGATTTTCTAAAATTTTAAAATTAATTTTTCCTTAAAAATATTTCTGTAGTTCTTGCCATAATCTTGAAATTCCTTGAATATCAAAACTGGAAAGAGACTGCCATACGCAAAGTGCAGGTGTGTAAATTTTATAGTATTTTTATAGAATTTTTTTCTTTACATAGTCTTTATATCCTAATATTATTTAATTGATTTGAACCATTTCAGATGTGTCAAATATGTCTATTTTCACTATTCTCGTGATATGTTATTACAACGGAAAAATACTGAGGATTGAAACAAATGTGAAATATGTCGGAAACAAAGCTGTCATTGTGCCTTTGGGTGTACCGATTGATCAGACGCTTGAACAAATAAGGATATGATATACTCATGACACATTGACAAACAAAGGTTCAAATTAGTCCTCAATCGTAAGTATCTCCTGAAAAGTGGAAAGAGGTTTCAATCTTGTCCAATATGGGATGACAGTAGTGTGTACCGAATGTTGAAATCGATTAACACAACTGGCATGGAAGAAATTGAATTGTATATTGAGGTCGTTCGAGTCAAGCCACAAGTGAATCAATTTGTGGGTGCCTACACAGATTTATTAGTTGGAAGAAATGATAATGTTGTAGAATTGGACTACGATTATGGGCCTAGTAGCACTCCAACACCTGATACTGATAGATGTGAAGTATATGGAGATGGTGAAGACTGTGAAAATGAAGAAGCAATGTTGAACTGGCGAAAGATGGTGATGATGACCCAACGAGATATAGATGTTGAAGCTGATGGACATGTTTCATCATTCCATACTTTTAACCAAGTTTTTTAGAATGAGCAAGAGATATATGTCTCTATGGATGCGCACACAGATGTATCAACTCAAAGCATGGACCCGTATGAGTCATCCCCTGTTTAGTATCACTTAGCACCATCACCTCAATTTGAAAATGTGGAACACTTTGGTAATGCTATTTCAAGTGATTGAACTCCATGAGTGAAGCATAGTACTAGATACTCAAGTGGAGAATTTGTAGTTGACCAAGTTTTAATTCCAAATCTGCTTTGCAAGAGGCTGTAAAGATTTACTCAATTAAAGCACACCAAGAGTTTGTGGTCATGCATCCTAAAAAATCGCTTAGTTTTAAGATATAAGGCTGTTGAGGAATGTCAATGTCCATGGTGGTGCTATAATTTCAGGAAAGATAGTTGTTTATTTGTTATCAATAAGTATAAAGGGCCACAAACTTGTGTCAATCCTTACTTGAATTGGAAACATCATCAATTGGACTCAAACTTGGTTGCTACTCATATCAAGGCAATTATTAAGGCACAATTCACTTTGTTTGTAGCTTCTATTCAAGCAAGTGTGATGGAGAAATGAGGATATGAAAGTTCATACAAAAAGGCATTGGATGGAAAGCATAAAGTACTTGAGACACTTATTTGGTAACTTTTGTCAATCATATATAAAGTTGTTACGTTTTTTCTTGGCTTTAAAGCAAACAAATCTTTGATGTGTTGTAATTTGGAAAACATTTGATAGTAATATGTCAAACACTGAGATATTTCAATGCTTGTTCTAGTCATTCAAGCTATCTATTGAAGGGTTCAAACATTGTCGTCTCGTATTGGGTATTGATGGTACACATTTGTATGGGAAGTATAAAGGCACGTTAATGATTTGCAGTGGGTGCATGAAATAATCAATTGTTTCCAGTGACATTTTCTATTACAAAAGGCGAGAATTTTGATAGATGGGGATTGTTCTTGGCATGTATTAGAAATAGAGTAACTCAACCAACGGGAATTTGTGTTATATTTTACAGACATCCAGGTATTATGGCAGCTCTGAGTAATCCTCATCTTGGGTAGGCTAAACCATCTACCTATCACATGATTCCGTATGTGTCATCTTTCAAGCATTAAAGGTAAACTCTTAAAGAATTTGGTCTCAGAGCGCCTAGTGCCTAAACAACGCAAATTCAATGGGGGATATGACTACAATTAAGAGAATTAATTCTGGCTAATAACAACGGCTGGAAGCGATCCCTAGATATGGGCACTTTCTTACACAGATAGAGGTCGAAGATATGGGATCATGACAACCAACATGTCCGAGGTATTTAACAGTGTTCTTAAGGAGTCAGAAGCTACCAATAACTCCAGATAGTTCACTTGACCTTTTTTTGCCTTAATAGTTACTTACTTGTAATGAAGGAACAAGGTGCTAACAGATTGACATTAGATGAGAAATACACTCCTTATGTTGACGCTCAGATTAAGGCCCATGTGGTTAAGGCCAGATCAATGGAAATTGTTCTTTATGATCACATCTAAGGACGATTTCATGTCAAGTCAAGGAGTGGTCAAACACAACGCCTCAACTTACATGACTAGAAATGCACATGTGGTAAGTCACTTATATATGGATTTCTATGTAGTCATATCTATAAGACCCGAGAAAATTTCAATTTCTTAAAAATGGCAAAATGGTAATTTCAGTCAAAATCCGGAATTTTTCTAGATCTCGGAAAACAGACTTCATCGTTGGAATCGTCTCACGAAATCTAGCTACCATGTTGAATTTCGTTGAATTTCGAGACAATCATAATTTCATGTTTTTCGAGGCAAATGTGGTGGGTAAATAAGGACATCATATTCTCAGGAGTGGCTTAAGAGGCGCCACGTGTAAATCTGTGAGCAAGTCAAACATTGAGCTCAAGTGGGGCTCACATGAGACATATGGCATCATGCCATTGGGTGAAAATCTCAAAGTAGATGGATAAGGGTAATGGTGTAATCCCATGGGCCACTTAGAGTTTAACATGTGGCATGAGAGGACAAGTCACTTGTCCCAATCTTGACCCAAGCTCTCCCAACTGGTTTTGGGAGAAGCAAAATAGAGAGAGAAAAGGAAAGAGAGAGAAAGGGTGGGATTTTTAGAGAGAGAAGCTCTACCTTCTCTCTAGAATTCCCGGCGATCGGACCGTCGGTTTCCAGCGAGACAAGAAGCAAAGTTGCTCCCCTCACGGCAAGTATTGGGCGTACGGTATCTGGCTTGGGGAGTTTCGACAAAACCGAAGGTAGGGTTTTCCTACTTGATTTACCCTTTGTTTAAGTGTTGTGTTAATGCTTGAATTGCTTTGAGGCCGTGAGTGGTCGTTTGGTCGGTCCCAAAACTTGGGACCGACCAAGGAATATTATGAACTAGTTTGATAAGGTAAGGACTGCTTAGCGGTCAGGGTGATAATTTATGCATTAAATTATGTTTTGGTGTGTATGAGGCCTAAATGACCATATTTCATTACAATGCTCTTGATGAGTGGGCTACCCACGAATTGTACTTCATCATGCCGGGTTTGGGATCATAAAAACAAATTTCCGCTTGCATCGGTCGACCAAAACGTCCATGTGTTTATTACATGAAATATTGCTAGGATGAATGACTTGAATTGTGTGGAATTCAATATGTTAATGCAGGGAATTTGATGTGTTAACATGATGTGGTGATTTAATTTATGTTGATATATGCATGTAAATATATTAGCATGAATGGTTTGGAAATGACATAATGCATTCCATATGCACTGGGCACCCTAGGATATTAGGAGGAGCGTGATAATACTTAAATTGAAAAGAAAACGAACAAGTATAAAGGAATTTCGAGGAAGATTTTCTCCAAGAATTGCCTTTAGAGAGTTGTCCAACGTGATCACTTCGGGATGGAGGACCATGACTATTTTGAGAAATATCCAGTTAATTCGACTCGCAGGGTAGTCCAATATTTTTATCGTAAACTCTCTGGTGAAGGTGTTTTCGAGAACAAAATCTTTTTGTTTTGAAAAACGGTGTTTTCTCA
Organism: Tetrastigma voinierianum; assembly: GCA_016808115.1. Lineage (NCBI taxonomy): Eukaryota > Viridiplantae > Streptophyta > Magnoliopsida > Vitales > Vitaceae > Tetrastigma > Tetrastigma voinierianum. Next base: position 17,950 of record JAEQBH010003403.1, read on the forward strand.
TACATGGCTTAAAGTGTAAGGAGTTGGTGAGACCTCGGAGACATGGATTGAGCATGTAGACATTCAAGTAGGATCACGTATTTTCTGAGTGTGTGCTTACATCAATCATCAGATGTGCACTCAGGTGCGGAGTAACCTATTTAGTAATTCCACTCATCGGGCAATTGTTCACCCCCTGCGAGGGAATATTATTTTAGGTATAGGAGCGATCGAGAAGGCGGCACTCATTAGAGGCCGTTTTGAGAAGAAAGCCGACTTGTGGCTTTGATTGAATATTTATGTAAAACATGTATTAAGATTCTCAATTTTAATATATGTTTGTATTAAGAGTGTAATCAACTCTTGAACCATGTAGTATAATTGGTTGGATATATTTTGATGAGTATGACGTGTAGGCCAATGTGGCCAATTTTACTCATGTGTGTGTCTTGTGATGCGAGACGCAGAGAATTTCCGCGGGTTGACGGGTTGTCAACGAATTCCTAAGTTATGGGGCCATAATATCATAGTTGCATGTTAGCATCAAGGTGTTGATTTTTTGATTTTTTGTTCAAGGCTACTACACTACGTAGTCATACTATGATACTTGGGCAAGCTTGTTTCATCCCATATTCAATGAAGATAAGTAGCCTCTTTATGATGGTCCTAAGATTGTACCTTCCGAGTCAATGAAATGCATAGGTAGTAGACTTCCTAAGTCAACCTGTTTGCATAATGAAATGGATGTTATGGAGGGGAAAACTACTATCACATGTGGGTTGTGCAAACAATCAGGTCACAATCGCTGCTCTTGTAAGAATAGGAATCAAATTCAGTGAAATATGTGATGTAACTCAATTTTTGTATGTGGTTTTTTTTTTTTGTTCATTGCCTTAATAATTGCATTAATGACTATGATACTAGTATCTCAAATGTTTTTGTTGGCTAGTTATGTCTTTGTGTTATTTGATATAGATATAGCATTTAGAGGTCTTCATGATGCAGATCCTTTAGATCCATCCGTCTTGGTATTGCAGGACAGACATAGGTTGCATTTAGTAGATACGGAGCAACTTTGTATTTTATTAAATATCAACTACTATTTCATATCGTTGGTGTAATGTATATATAATCAATTCTAAAATTGATTTCTTCGTTACTTGTAGTTCTAGGAGGTACTCCACCCTCACCAGAAGATGAAAGGCTTCATAAGTATGTGGAGGATGTATCTACGTATTCGTCCATACGTGATTCGCTTGGGATTCTATGGTATATATCGCATGTGCCACATCATGATCAATTGGCCACTCATCACTAGTCTCGTCGAGAGATGGCGGCCTGAGACATACACGTTTCATGTACCTGTCGAGGAGATGACGATCACGTTTCAAGATGTTGCTATCATCCTCGGGTTCTATATCCGTGGATCAGCAATCACCAGGACATGTGTGTTCGATGTGGCGAAGTTTGGTGGTCGGAGTCGTGGGCTTCGGTCATTCCACCCATGTCCCCAAAGGATCCACTCATTCCATATGGTGGTTATGTACGCTTATCCACCTCAACACCTAATACAAATGAGGTCACTTTAGAGCGAAGTGCGCGTGGTTTCCATCTTAGCATTGATTGAATCCTTCTTGTTTGTGGAAAATAAGGGAGTGCATGTCCATCTGTGATTTCTCCCACTACTACGGTAGATCTCGACATAGATCGGCAGGGATGCTTCTCCCTACCCCCACCTAGGTGAAGAGAGGGGCGCAAGACGGATCGAGACTCTTTAACCCGTTTTGACATCGGGTGTGCTCCATTTCATAAATAAATCCATAAGGAAATAAAACTTCTAAGACTACCATCGTAGTGGTGCTTAAACCGTCCCGGCATATACCTCGAGTCCCATTTACTTATACATAAACAAATTCCACTATTACAAAGCCTTTACATTTACATTCCAAAATAAAAATCAAAAAACCTACATTTAGTGGACTCCTATCATTGCGGTTGGCTCTATCGTGTGCTTTAATGCCCCTGATGTCCTCTTCAGTACCTACACGGGTGAAACACTTGTGCTAAGCTTATAACTTAGTGGGAAATAGATAGTAGATATGACCACTAGAAGTGATCCACAATTACAGGATACATATAACATAATGCATATGTCAGAGTTTACGTATAACAAAGTTTTCATATAACTTAACTTTATGACGGGCTTTAAGCATTCCCGTAGGGAGTTCAAAACAGAGATCTTGCATGTATGGTACTAGGCATTACATAACAGAGCTAATATCTTATGCTGTATTATTGTTCATTATTCGTATTCTTATCATTTAGAAGTTTTCTCAGATGCACTGTAAGAATAATGAATGAGAGGGATGCAACACAATAGGTACCAAGGCAGGTACGCATCAACGTAGGTGCCAAGCACACACAGGCTCGGCTGGCAACGTAAGTGTCCTAGCACCGTAGATTGGCCATAGCACCGACGTGAGATGCGTCTCGCCCACGCAAATAAAAGTGTCGTGAAAGACCAGCAGAGTGCCGAGGCACCGAACGCAGACGCGACTTGCCCACGCGCGCAACAAAGGTGCTATAGCATAATGCAGGAGTGCTGTCGCATTGAACAGACGTGCCTATTCATTCACTATCCGGTCTCCGACAGGCATACAATTATATGTGTTTTCGAGTTTGTTATTTTATTCTTAATCACACTAGCTAAGAAGGGCAAGAAACAATGTTTGCCCAACGACAGAGCATTTTTCACATAACTTTTATACATATACGGACCCCTTTCCTTGGAATTAACGAAAGAACATAACAGAAATAAGGTTGCAAGACTAGTACTCAGATTCACAACTCGAGTATCACTACTGAATTCTAAATACCTAAGATTCAACTTTTAGTACAAGTACTCTACATCCTCTAGGCTAAAAACAAGATTGAGTACCAGTACTCAACTTTCAATACCGGTACGCAACATCCGGACGTAACACTGAGTAACGGTACTGACTTCAGTACCTGTGACTAACATCCTCAGACTGCAACCCACTTCTGAGCATCGATACTCAACTTTCAAGACGGTGATTCACTTGCAATTTCTATAGAAATGGCCAGTTGTGGCCATTTTCAACGGAAATTTCCAATCAAAACTAAACCAACCACAAAACTCATCTTAAACCAACCAACAACATTTCGAATAGGGTGTTTCCTACACAACTTAAACAAAGAGGAAGTTGGGTTAATTTCCTAACAACCCATAAACAAGTAGGGCTTGAGATAGTTTCCATACCTTAATTTCTTCCTCTTTCCTCTTTCTTCAATTTTTAAACAAGGCTAAATCTCCAAAATATGGAGAGAAATCACCTAAGAATGCCTCTTCTCCTTCAACCGTAGCCCTAGCTTTCCAAAGCAACAAAAATCAAAATGAAACTTGTCTCATCCTCAAGACAAGTTTGGTCTTATCCCATTTCTTATAAGGCCATGTTTGGCTTTACCTTTATTTTTTTTTTATTAATTCCTAACCTCGCATTCGGGTCCTTTTATCTTTCTATTATTTGCAATCAACTTATCAATATTCTAACTTAGCATATCATCTTCTTGTGTTATGTCCTTTGGGTCCTTATTTTACAAATTACCCTTTTAACCTTTTTCCCACTTTACACTTAATTTCCGAAAAATGCAAATTTTACTTATATTATACCCTAAACATGTAATAAACTGCTAGGATATAATTCGGGGTGTTACACTGCGGCATACAGTACTAGCATAGTCATACCGAGAGTTATGCCAAACTAGCTTGGGTTGTAGACGGAGTATTAGCAATTGTATTACACTGTTATAGGTATCCATAACTTTATTTTATTACATACACATTCATATACACAACACATCATTAGTTTGCTTACTTTTTGTTTTGTTTATTTTTTTTTCAGCTCTAGTCTTGGGAAAGACTTCACGTGGGGCAACCCGATTCATGACCAAAGAAAGACATCCAAAGACTCTCCAAATAGTTTCATGTCTTACATGATGACGACATCGATGTTGTCGATGGAGACATAGCTGAGGGTGTCCACAATGGATTAATGGCCGAGGGTCGCAATCGAGCCAAAGCCAACTCTTCCATCGGGGTGCAGTGGAGAGTACCTTGACACTCGCATAACCCATCTGGTGTACTCCTAAACCGAGATCAACTAGATGCACAGACTCTTGATTAGGTAATGGTATATGTAAAAGCAGATGGTTCTTGTGAGGAGCTCGCGCCCTAGCAATCTCGACCCGACCGGAATTCCAAAGTACAAAGCGGATCCGGACACGGCCCTTCCTTTTAATGAATCTCGATACAATTCCTTTTCTCCATAAAACACATTTCAAATACTCATTTGTAAAGGATAATTATCCTTATGAAAATATGTACGTATGTATCACGTTAACTTAAAGGGGGCCCATCATTTTGTTCTCAATACACATTTTCATTCAATATAGCATTATATGCCCATTTGCTCCATTTCCCACCTTTATAAATTAAGACATTATGTCGCTATAAATATAAAAACATTTACAACATTTACTTCAGAGTTCAATTTTCACAACATAGTTTTAATACAAAAGTATCAAAAGCGATCACGGGTTTCATGTAAGCATGGCTCTGAGCTTTACTTTTACTCGCGCGGGCTTTCGACGATGACTCGCGCTTGCACGGTCTTTGCTAACCCGTCACTCAGGTACCGCTGCCGATGATAGCAACGCGCTAAGCATTTTCATGCTTAGTGGTTCTATATAGTTCTTTCTTCATTTTATTTTAACACAAATCATGCGACTTTTCTAAAGCAATGCTTCAACCTTATCAATGATCACTTGCAATACAATACGTATATATATTCATTTCATTTACAATTCATTGATCATTCCAAATATGCACTTTCATATGCAATAACTCATTCAAAACTCAAATCATGCTTTCACAAATATTCTTAACATTTTCCCTTAAACGAATTTAGCCAATGTTTTCGGTGCGTAGGATAACAGAATCACCGGCACGGTCCCACTGAGTTGTAGGCCTGTATAAAAAGGGTTTATAACACAGTATGGTTCCGCTAGGTTGTTGATTGGTTATTAAAAAAAATCATTTTGTGAACACTACCGATATCGGGGTCCATACTTGATCAAGTGACACTCAGCATTACATTCGATCACAAGATTGTTAGTTTGACTTTATCGTATACTAATATATCCTTAACTCCACTACGACTTTATTAACATTCTATTAAGGGCATTAAAATCATCATAGAAATTTACAATAGTGGTATATACATTTATACTAAATAACACATTTAACATCATATGTAATTTTTTTCTATGACAATCATTTCACAATCAATTTTCTTTCAAATCACTTAAAATAAATCAATATGCGCTTTATTGGAAAAATCCATTTCCAATAATTGTGCAAACAATTTTGATACTTGAAATAAGAAGAGAAGAATAGAGAATGAATCAAAAAGGTCACCGCACTTTGATTCCTATCCTCGAATCTCGACTTCCACCCGCAGTTTTCCCCGGTCCCCAACCCCTAATCCATCACAATTAAAGAACAATATCAGTTGGCTTATTTAGGTTTCTAGTTAGGGTTGTTTTCTACCCAACACACCTTCACTTGTACAATTTTTCTAGGAACAAATGAGTCATATTTTACCCAACTTCCTTCAAGTCCATTATTCCTCTATAAATCTATTTTATTCAGAAATTGGAATCATTCAATTCAGAGCACCGAAGCTCTAAATATGTCCTAAACATCCGGGACTATTCTATTTTCAACATAGAACCGTAACTTGCCTTAAAAATGTAGAGCCCCTTTTAGACTAATCTCTTATGGGTCTAATGGGTCTAAATTTGAATACACTTATTTTAGGAAATTTGTTCTCCTAGAAGTCTAGTTTACCCAAAAAATTTGAATCACTCAATTTGGATGAGTGAAACTCAACTTATGGCCTAAAATACTCAAAACTCGGTTATGAAACACCAAACTATATCATAATCGAACTAGAATTGACCAGAAAATAGAGTCCCACTTTGACGAATTTTCTAGGTCCAATGGGGTCTAAATTTGGATACACTTATTTTAGGGAGATTTGTTCTCCTAGAAGTCTAGTTTACCCAAAAATTTGAATCACTAAATTAGGATGAGTGATAGCCAAGTTATGGCCAAAACCAAAACATGGGTGTTGGAAAATTTTGACAGCATCTCTCCTAAAAACCCAACATTTCCGTTATACAAAAATTCCTCAACACCAATCCAAACCACAATACACCTTGAAAGCTAACCCAATACAACCCCAAAACAAACAAATATGGAATTAGGAAGGGTTTCTAACCTTGATTCTCTTGCAACTTGAAACCCTAGCTTCCCTTTTACCTTATCTCTTCTTCCTTCCTTCTCTTCTTTTCCTTCACTTTACTACTTGCAAAACTTTGACTAAATGGGGACAATCAACCCAACAAGGTTTCTCTTCAAAACGTGAGAGCCCTAGTTTCAAAATGTGAATGCCCAAAATGAGCCCTTCTAAGACCACACTCTTGTCTTTATCTATTTTATGTGTGCTGCCATGTTCAAGAAGCACATTTTAAATCATATTTTCTCATTTTTGCATTAAAGACCTTCACCTCCTATTTGACATTCCACTTCTCAATATTCTCACTTTGGCATTTATTATTTTTCATTTTATGACCATTGGGTCCTCATTTGATACTTTTGCCACCCTATCCTTCTCTCAGATACTTTTCTGGTTTTTTATTTTTGTTTTTATTTTTATTTTTATCAATTTTCATTTTTTAGAAATTTAAACGCTGGAAAAATACAATTTAATTTATTTTATACCCTAAACATGTTATAAAACTGTTAGGGTATTTTCAAGGTGTTACAACTCTCCCCTCCTTAAAAGAATTTCAACCTTGAAATTACCTTCATTGAACAATATGGTATTGTCGCTTACATAGCTTCTTCACTTTCCCCACGTGGCTTCCTCTGTCTTGTGGTTTCTTCACAACATTTTGACCAATGGAATCTGCTTGTTCCGCAATTCTCTCACTTCTCGGGCCAAGATCTCTATAGGCTCTTCTTCGTACGTCAAATCCAATCTAAGCTCAATTGTCTCTGAAGAGACTACATGCGATGAGTCTGACCTATACCTCCTTAGCATTGACACATGGAAGACATTATGGATCTTTTCCAACTATGGAGGTAAGGCTAATCGATATGTCACTGGACCCACTTTCTCTATCACTTCATACATCCCAATGAACCTAGGGCTCAACTTGCCCTTCTTCTCAAATCTCATGACTTTCTTACAAGGCGATACTTTTAAAAACACTTTTTCACCTATCTCATATCGAATGTCCTTTCTCTTTGAGTTGGCGTAAGACTTTTGTTTATCCGTGACTACTTTCAATCTTTCTCTAATCATTTTTACCTTTTCTTCCTGGCCTCCCTTGAATCAAATCAGGGCCAATTATTTTCTTCTTACTTAACTCTATCCAGCACAGTGTTCTACACTTTCTTCCGCAGAGAGCCTCATAAGGCGCCATTCCAATATTCGACTGGACGCTATTATTATACACAAATTCAACTAGAGGAATGTGTCTATCCCAACTACCCTCATAGTCAATGTAACACCCCCTTCATAAGCCTCATCCATGTAGCAATCACAGAAGTTCGACTCTCGACAACGCCTAACCAAACCACCCCGCTGAAATACCAGTAATAACTAGTGGCACAAAAGAATCCTTCCTCCTACAAGCCTTTATAAAGACTCCTAGCCTCAAAGGAATCCTAATCAACAAAGATGAAATGCATCAAAACTAGGAAATTCTCCTATAATGTGCACATTAGAACACCCCAGCATTAACGCTCCACCAATCCCCACATCAAGCAAGTCCCAAATATTCTCTTTTCTCGACCGGGGAGGAACGACCTCCCTAGCTGGGAAAAAGGGGGCATTGTGGGTACCATGGGCTTTGGCCCAAACCCTCAAGCCAGTCCCGGTCGTACTCCAACTCTACGTGGATAGTGGACTGCACCAACACGTCTAATAATGAACCTACAATGTGACCCAAATTACAGCCCAAATATCTTAATTTACAAGCCAGTCCAAAAACATACTTTCCTGTAAATGAGCAGGACTTAATTGCCTAGGTAATAACCTCTCTTGGTCTGGATACCATCTTCAAGTAGGCACCGACAACCCTCTCAACTTGAACAACAACCACCCATGAGTCACAAGCTACATTACGTAACCACCCCGATTTGGGCAAACAAACGCATCATGGGAAGTGAAGACGCGCAATTTGGCTATCTAAAGGGCAATTTGGCTATCTAAAGGAAGAACAGCTCATAACATCGTGAACAAAGCGCCACTCTTCCTTCCGCTTTACGTGGAAATCATCTACTTCCATGAAAAGTTGACAACGAATCTCTCCTCCTCCATAAAAGAAGGCGGGGGACACCATATAAAGTGTAAGACGCTCTTGATTGAAAAGACTAATTCCTTTCATTCCCCGTATTCCCGAATCGACTTAGGCATCGGAGAGGCGACGGGTGCACCACCGCCATTTTCTTGTCAGAGAGCTTTATGGTATGCTAGCAAGTTGATGCTCCGACGATCCAGTGACTCAGAAAATTCAGGAGACTACAAACTGACTCTTCCTCATAGGTCAAATCTGGGCTTGAGAAGTGAAAGAGCTGCGGAACAAGCGAATCCCATTGGTCAAAGTGTTGTGGAGAAACCACAAGACCGAGGAAGCTACTTGGGAAAGTGAAGAAACGATACGACAATAATATCCGCAACTGTTCAATGAGGGTAATTTCGATGACGAAATTTTCTTAAGTGGGGGAGAGTTGTAACGCCCCAAAAATACCCTAGAATTTTTAAATTAATTTTATTATATGTTTAGGGTATAAATCGAGGCAAATGGGGATTTTTTGGGAATTGATAAATGATTAAATGAAAATGTTAAATGATTATATGGATCGAAATGAAAGTATATGATTGAATGATATATGCTAAGTGATTAAATGATTGAACCCGAAATTAACCCATGTGGAAAATGGTAAATTTGAATTAGGAAATAAGGACTAAGGGTATAATGAAATGGACTTAAATGCTAAAATGATAAAAATGAGAAATGAAATAATGAGAAAAGTCAAACAAGGCTTAAGGAGGAAAATGAGGACTTAAGGGTCATTTGAGACTAAGTTATATGTCTAAGCGTGATTATTGAGATTTGAGGTGCAAATAAAATGAAATGTGGGCTATATAGTAGATTGGGAGAAATTAACCCAAATATGGGTTTTAGTGAGCCAAACAAGGCCTTGAGGAAATAGGTTTAGCGCCAAATTTTGCCCATAGGAAGCCTGGCTAAGAGAAAAAAACGTTGAGAGAAAGAGGGGAGAAAAAGAGGGAGAAGCTAGGGCAAAGAGAGAGATCAAGTTTTTGGTGGCAATCTTTCTCATTTCTTGCTTCTAAGAGATCAAGCAACCTACGAGAAAATATTTGAAGAGATTCAAGGTAAGAAATCAAACTCTAACTTCATATTTTTATGATTTTGATTTTAGGGAAAAGCCCTAACTTAAGTAAAAGGGGTTTGTATTGGTGCTAAACCACTTTTGAGGTTGTTTTGGGTTGAGTTTTGAAGAGTATTGTTGATTGGATTGGTTTTGTGTAATGTTTGTAAAAGGGAAATGTTGGGGTTTCAAAGGAAATGCTGTCAAAATTTTGTCAAACCTGTTCTTGTTTTGGCTATAGGTTAAGTTATAATCATCAAAATGAAGTGATTCTAATTGGTAAAGAACCATAATAGATAGGGCTACAAATGTATAGAAGGGACCAGGAGCAAATTGTAGAACTAAGGCTTCCGAATATGGGCTTAAAGGTGAATTTGGGTAGCTCACGGGTATGCCCTGTTTTGGGTGTATTTGTGGTTTTGGCCATAAAATGATTTTTACTCATCCAATTTGAGTGATTCTAAATTGTGGGTAAACTAGAATTCTAGGAAAATAATTAAATTGAAGGAAGTGTATGCAAATTGTAACCCCAAAGTTCCTAGAAATTTGTCAAAGTGGAGTTATGTGCAGATTATGTTTTGCAAATTAGAGTAGTCTAGATGTAAAATGCAATAACTTGAGTTTTGGTGATCCAAATTGGATGATTCCAATTGGCGAAGAAACCTTAGAACCATAGATTAAAATAATTGAAGGAAAAATTACCAATTTATGGAGTTAAGACCCCAAAAATCGAGAATAACAAAGAGGTGATCCTCGTGAGCTAATCCAATTTGGCATTAAAATGTCAGAATTTGAGTTTGGGATCGTTTTGACTAAGTGTGTTTTGGAATTTATGAAAATAGATTGTTGGGATGATTTAAAGGTTTAAATATTATATGGTCTTGGAAATATTAACTTTTATGCTGGACAAATTTATTTGGGAATTTATTTGATTTTAGAAAGTGTTTTGTTAAGCAAGTTGTCAAATGATGTGTTAGGTTTTGGGATGTTAAAGTTAAAAATCGACTAATTGGTTTATAATCTGATTTTGGGTGTTGGTTAGACTCTTGGTCTAAGCTAATCAAATCAATGTTTGAAGTTAATTTTGGACAACATTAGGATTGGTTTTGGTGAGACGTTTTAAAGGTACTGCTGTCTGAAAAAAAGACAGCATGTTTTACCTTGTTTGTGTTATGTGGTTGAGGGTCTTAGAGAAGGAATTTTAAATTGAAAATTTTCAGAGATGTCATTGGTTATATAAAGGACTAAACTGCAGAGTTTCATAATTTTGGAAGACCGTTTGTATAATTTTTGGGTAATAAAGTTCGTAGAGTACAAATCAAAATAACCCTGGCCTCGCATGTGGTGTTAGTGGTTGTTTGAGGTTTTGATGGTTTATAGTTGATCAAGAGTACTGCTTGGAAAAGGATTATAAGGCAGTGCAAAAAATTTAGTATTTTGGTTATGTGATGGATTAAAGTTTGGGAAACTAACAACCATACCGGGCTTGTATCTTGCCCTTATTTGCTAATGAGATTAAGAATACGATATTAAGCTCCGAAAATCAACCCTAACCTAAAATCGCTAGCACGCACGAATAATATTGTTCTTTAATTGTATTGGAATAGGAACTGACAAGGAGGAAAACCCGAACTGAGATCGATATTCCGAGGATTGGAATCAAAGTGCAAAGTTTTGTTTCTATTAATTCCTTTCTCTTATTATTTTCGAATCTCTATCTCCAAAATGTTTGAATTGCATATTGAATTGTTTTAAATTGATTTGATGCAAATAAATTATGAAATGAATTCAAAAGTTGATTTAAGTTAAGAAATTTGAGAAATTGATTGATTGCGAAATGAATGACATGAAAATTGTATGAGTATTGAAATGATTTGTTTGTATAAAAATACATACTATGTTATATTTTCCTATAAATGATTTGAATGCCCTTAATAGAATGTTAATCATTCAATTCGAGTTAAGGATAGATAAGGTATGCAATAAGGAAATTGTTTCAAGCGTCTTGTGGCATCGTCGTAGCCCTAGTGAGCGATGTCGGTGGTGTACGCAAACGAGTACATATTTTATAAAATGCAATTTTACAGAGCTGCCGACGACCTGGCGGGACCGTCTGCAGATGATTCACTTATCTGTGCACGAAAGCGCCAGTTATTGAAATCAAGACTAAACGAAAAGAATATATAATTAGAGATGAAAAAGTGCATAGTTTATGATCTGAATGATTTGTTGCACATGAAAATGCGCATAGTTTGAGATGACCAATGGTGTAATTGATTAAATGGAAATATCACTATGTATGTAGTGTCTTGCATTGGTCATTTAAGAAATGCGAAAGCATTGTCTTGTATTGCATGATTTGATTTAAATTGAAATAAAGAGAGAATCATATAAGAACCACTACGCATGAAAATGCTAGGCGTGTAGTTTTTATCTGTCGCCAAGTCTGGGAACAAAACGAGACCAGGTAATCAGGCCTTGAAGTCATCATGAGATTGCGGAGTAAAGTATATATATGCATCCATCTACTTTTGAACAATTGATGCTTTATGATCAAAGTTAAAAACAAAACGATTTTATATAGCTATTTTGAACGGAATGGGCAAAGATTCCTTACGTTTGTAAATGCACATTTTGCCCATGCCAATGTTTGTGGCCCTACCAGTGAAATCGCTTCCGCACATATTTGAAGTGTTTACTCAGGAAATGGAATGTTAGCCACCATGGTTATTTTGTTTTTGTATATGTTTTTCGTAAATGAACTAAGTTGCAATAGGACTGTTCAGATCCACCAATTGGGTTGGCGGGAAAAGAAGAGTGCTACGGTCAGATCCACACAACTGTATATATTAAGCTTGAATCACTCTCTCTGATTATCCATCAGTGCTAGGTGGAAAGTTGTCTTGTGAAATTCGGTCAGTGCCTAAAGCCTCTTACTTGATTTTCCCCAAATCCTAAAAATTAAACCTTGGATCTCTAGTATCTGAAATATTAGACACTAGAATACCAAGCGAACTATTTCCTTTATGTAAAGCTTTGCCAACTTATCAAGTGAATAGTCGGTTCTCACTGGTAGGAAGTGAGATGACTTGAGTGATTGGTCACACCCACACGACTTGGCCGAGGTAAATGCTCTCTTTATCCTTGCTAACCAACTTGACCATAAAATCCATTGTAGATTCGGTCCCATTCTACTTTCGAGTATTTTAATGAGAACACTGCAGCAATCCAGGAAGGAGACCCGATCACACTTCACTTTTGACACATCATACACACGGTCTGATTAAAACACGCCTCTATAACTAATTAGGACCATATGAAGTCTTTAAATCTGATACATTTTTGTGCTCTAGGGATGCACATAGCGAGGATCCATTGTGTTTCTTGAGAATGGTTGCACGATTCAATATCATTGAGTACACAAACCCGATCTCTATAATACAAAGATCCATCCTCATTCACTGAAAATTCAGTTTCTTTCCCTCTATATTCTGACTTACAATAGTAGAAATTTTTTTCATCACTCTTTTGTGCCTTTAGTACTCGATTCAACAAATCCGGTTTCTTCTCGATTCATTACTATTGCATCGTCATCAAAGCCCGGTGATGACAAATGAGCATTCAACGCTCCAAGTGTTTGTGCTGACTTTCTACTCAGAGCATCTGCCACTACATTAACTTTCCCGGGGTGATAATCAATGACACAATCATAATCCTTCATCAATTCCATCCATCTACGTTTTCCCAAGTTAAGCTCTAGTTGAGAGGGCAAATACTTAAGACTTTTGTGATTAGTGTAAATGAAACACTTTCTCAGAAGTAAAGGTAAGGCCATTATATTTTCAATGCAAATACAATGGCGGCCAATTCCAAATCATGCGTAGGGTAATTCTTTTCACGCGGTTTCAAGCGCCTTATAAGGTACCACTTTACCCTCTTGTATAAGAGGACACATCCAAGTCCATTTAATGAAACATCACTAAAAATCACGTATTCTTTATTGTAGATTGGCTGAGTAAGAACCGGTGCCTCAGTTAAGAATGCTTTCAACTTTTCAAAACTAGCTTGACATATTTCACTCCACTCAAATCTCACATTCTTTTAGTGCAATCTCGTCATAGGGCCCGCAGTCATCGAAAACCCCTTAACGAACCTTACGTAGTAACACCTTGATCAGGAAACTACGGACTTAAAGTGACATTTCTCGATGGTTTCCATTCGGTAATCACCTCATCTTCTTTGGATCCACTCAGATTCCTTCTTAGGTACTACAATGTGTCGAAGGACACTTCTCTCAACCAAAGTCGCATTTTCGGTTTGCATATAGTTGTTCATTTCTGAGTTTCTAGCACTACCGCGCGTATCGCGATCTTCCGATCCTTTTGAATGCACGGATGTCATCAATAAACACCACAACAAATCGATCTACATACGATCGAAAAACATGATTCATTAAGTCCATGAAAGCCGCTGGTGCATTTGTCAACCCAAACGATAATGTCCATATCGCGTTCTAAATGCTGATCTTATGCGTCACATCTTTAATCTCGATTGATGATACCGGTCGTAGGTCGATCTTTAAAAAGACACTTGCACCTTTCAATTGATCGAACAAGTCATCAATCCTGGATAACGGATACTTGTTTTTCACTTTCATTTTATTTGATTCTTGCCTATAATCGACCATACCTGTATGACGAAGTGCCATCTTTCTTCTTAACAAAACCTTTGGCACTCCCGTAGTGATATACTCGGACGAATAAATCCCTTTCTCTAACAACACTTGCAAGCTGAAGCTTCAATTCTTTTAACTCTCCACCGAACTTAATTCTATATCTCAGGTGTAATGGATGTGGGAGTGCTGAACAACATAAATTGCAAGCCCCCGATCTCTCTCTCTCTGTGGAGGCAATCACGATGGTCGCCAGTACAGCTCAGGGATAATCACAAACTATAGGGGTGTCTAATAAGCTAGGCTATGCCTTTTTCCTATCAATCATATACGCCAAATAGGCTTCACCCCTTTGAACCATTTGTTACAGCCGGGTAGTGACCAGTGTCACATTAGAGAGGTGGTTCGACCTCTCGATAAAAGTCACTTCCTGTACTTAGTATGCTTAAGGTCCTCATTTCATTCTATATCCAACCACCACTTGGTGTCGGGACATAATCCATCCTAATTTCATCGAACTCTCTATGATATTAACTACGTTAAGTCTCTCAAAAACTCATACTCTCATATTATGATGGGACAATCTCTGTAAAATCTATTCACAATGACACTATGCCCTAGTGGATTTGTCACCAAGATATCATACCTAGTTTCACTCTTTGGTAAACTACCCAAACTCGAAATGGAAGTACAAACATAAGAATGAGTTGATCCTGAATTTATCAATACATGTACAATAGTCTTAAAGACAAATTACCAACTATCACATCCGGGGCATCTTTATATTCGAATGCTTTCATTGCATACGCCACAGGCTGAGTACGGCGATCTGTGCGCATAGTGCAATGTCGGCTTGTCTCGACAGCGCTCAATACTCTTGTTGTCCTTGTTTCTCTTATGTACTAAACACTGTACCCCAGGTTCGAGTCTTTGTGAAAGAGCAGGGCTCTAGGACAATCCTTTACTTTGTGCTCCTTTGGATTAAACCAAACAAGCACACAGCAAATCTCAACTCTCCTTTATGTTTCCTCACAATGTGTGCAATAAGGAGGAGTTGGTCCTCTGGATGAACCTCTGGTGCACTAACTTAGCGATGGTGTTGGTAGAGGAATGAATCTTGCTATCGGTGTCACGAGCTGGTACTTGAGCTATAGGCTGATTAGAACCCTGTGGTCCTCTAAATTTCTTATTCTTGTGCTAATAAGAACTTGACTGAGCGGGGTTCTTCTTACCTTGTCTTCTTTATTTTCTATCATACTCTTCCTTTTTCACCCTTTCAACATTTAGTGCACATGTCACAATCTTAGAAAAATCTTCATGGATGAATCCTGTGACATGGGCCCAAATATAATCATTGAGGCCATCCTCAAACTTACGACACTTCTCTTCCTCTATGACTAACATCTTTGAAGCATACTTGCTCAATCGGGTGAATTCCTTTAATATTACATCCGCGCTCCATCTACCTTTGCTTCAAATTATGAAACTTTTGTCTCATATTGCTTAGGTAAATATGACCCACATATTGTTTCCTGAATTCCTCCAGGAAAAACTCCCATGTAACACTTTCCGGTGGTGCGGTTCTAGTCAAGAAAACCCACCACTGGTAAGCCTCATCCTATAGTAATGAGGTTGCACACTCTAAATTCTCCTCCGGTGTGCAATGCATTTTTCGTAGTATTCTCTCAGTTCTTTCGAGCCAATTTTCCACCATGGAAGGCTCATCATATTTCTTCCTAAGAAAATCTATAGGTCGGTATTTTGCCATTCTCTCTATGACTGACCGTTGAGGAACAACTGTAGCTGGTTGCGCTGCTCTTTGCAATGCTTGAGCTTTTTGTTGGAGGATATCCATAGTATTTTCTGCTGCTTGACCTTGCTCATGTATCGATGAAGCATGGGACGTTTGCCCACCATCCACACTTGGGGCTGTTGGGCCTTCCAGTGCATAACTATTGTGCCTGTCTTATCAGCCTTTACCTATTAAGACCGACAAGATCCGCATCGAGTCACTTCATCCTTTAAATGGAAATCTGATGCATAATGCAGAAGCAATTTCCTTGATAATTTATAGAAACGCCTAAACGACTACGATACCATTAAATGTCGGGGCTCTTCTGATGCACGGCAGAGCTCGAAGTACAAAATGGATCCGGGACGCGGTCCTCTTTTTACGAATCCTGATACAATTCATTTTCTCCATAAAACACATTTCAAATACTCATTTGTAAAGGATAGTTATCCTTATGAAAATATATACGTATATATCACTTTAACTTAAAAGGGGCCCATCATTTTGTTCTCAATAAACATTTTCATTCAATATGGCATTATATGCCCATTTGCTCCATTTCCCACCTTATAAATTACATTATAATCATTATAAATATAAAAAACATTTCTGAAGCATTTGCTCGAGTTCGATTTTCATAACATAGTTTTAATACAAAGTAATAACAATCATGGGGTTTCATGTATGCATGGTCGGAGCTTTACTTTTACTCGTGCGGCTTTGTGATAACTGCAGGCTTACTTGCAGTCTTTGCTCGAGAACCTATTTGCTCAATTGCACACGATGGTAAACAATGCGCTAAGCATTTTCATGCTTAGTAGTTCCTATCTGATTCTCTCTTCATTTTATTTTAACACGGTGCGATCTGGCTGGTGGTGCAAATGCATTTGTGAACACTCTGATACTGTCCGTTGAACTCTGGATCGAAGTGACACTACATTACATTCGATCACAGTATTGCTAGTTTGACCCTTATTGGTATACCAATATATCCCTTAACTCGAATATGGCCAGATAACATTCTATTAAGGGCATTAAAAATCGATCATAAAGAAATTTACAATAGGGTATATACGTTTATATAAATAACACATTTCAATACTCATGCAATTTTTTCATAGCAATCATTTCACAATCAGACAAAATCACTTAAAATAAATCAATATGCGGTTTTATTGAAAATCATTTCAATAATTACACAAATAATTTGATATTGAAATGAAGAAGAATAAGAGAACATATGCCAAAAGGTGGAAGTGGCACTTCAATTTCTATCCTCGAATCTAGGCTTCGAATTCGGGTTTCCTCGTCCCCAACCCCTAATCCATCACAATTAGAGAACAATATTAGTTGTTTTATTTGGGTTTCTAGTTAGGGTTGTTTTCTGCCTAACACACCTTCCTTGTAAATTTTTAGGAACAAATGAGTCATATTTTACTGACTTCAGCTGGGGTCCATTGTTCCTCACATAAATATATTTATTCAGAAGTGAAATCATCCAATTCAGACATAAAGGAAACTCAGTTATGTTCCTAGAAGCATTGGGAATATTCTATTTTCAACATAGAACCATAATTTGCCCAAAAACAGAGCTCCCTTTAGACGAATTTCTAGGTCTAATGGGATCGAGTGAATACACTTATTTTGAGAGTTTTTTACGCTGGAAGTCTAGTTTGCCGAAATTTGAATCACTTCGAATTTGGATGAGTGAAACTGACATAGCCTAAATAACTATTCTAAAACACCAAAAATGTATTAGAACTGAACCGAATTGACCAGAAATAGAGAGCCTCTTTGGCAATTTTCTAGGTCCCGATAGGAGTGCAAATTTGGATACACTTATTTAGGGAAGATTTGTTCTCCTAGAAGCCTGGATTTACCCAATTTGGATCACTTAATTTAGATGATTGATAGCAGTTATGGCCAAAAACCAAAACATAAGGTGTTGGAAAATTTTGATAACATCACTACACAAAAACCCAACATTTTCCTTTATACAAAAATTCATAACACCATCAAACCACAATACACTAACTTAATAGCTTAATCTGACCCCAAAACAACAAATATGGAATTAGGAAGGGTTTCTAACCTTGATTCTTAACGACTTAATTTTAACTTTCCTTTTACCTTATATTCTTTTCCTTCACTTTTACTTGCAAAACCTTGGACCATATGGGGGGGACAATCAATGCAGGTTTCTCCCTTCTCAAAACGTGAAGGCTCTAATCTCTCAAATGTGAATGCCAAAATGAACTCTTCCTTAGAACCAATTTTGGTCTTATCCCATTTGTGTGTAAGGCCATGTTTGGCTGTAAATTTAAAATATATTTTCTCATTGTTGCATTAAAGACCTCCTATTCTCCCTATTTGACATTCACTTCTCCCTAATATTCTATTCAGCATTTGTCGTTTCATTATGACCATTGGGTCCTCATTTGACATTTTACAAAATTTATCAGACTCTTGTATGAATTTTTCGGGTTTTTTTAATTTTAATTTTATCGGTTTTCATTTTTTATCCAATTTAAATGCCAAAAAAAAATATAATTTAATTTATGTTAACCCTAAACATGTTATAAAACTATTAGGGTATTTTCAGGGCATTACAGTTCTATAATAATTTGATTCATATTCACATCAACGTTATTGACGTAAAATGTAAAAGTGTAGGTCTTATGGCAGCCATACGTCATAGAGTTGGTTGACCCGGCTGCAGATATACGCTTAGGCGGTCGGGAGACTGGCGGACGATGTCCTTTGCCTTATGTTTTAGAGACGTAGTGGCATCGCTTAGGCGAGTCTTGCACTAGTTCGAGGCTACTAGGAGATACCTCCATCTTGCTCTTATGAGCAAACTACATAAAGTGGATGCATTAGACGACTTGGAAGATTGGGCTGATGTATCGCATAAGCTCGTTGCCTTATTGGATACACGAGCTGACAGGATCATCACGACACCCCCTATAGTGAGTATTATGAACTTCCATGATCCATATATGCAGTGGTATCATCGTATTACATAACGTTTTATGACACCACCACTCCTTAGGGATGATATGAGGTATATACTACAGCAAATTTTCATAAATTTTGGTAAATTAGAGTCTTATAGTTCCTAAAGTGCTTTTCATATTTGAATAAATAGATTATGTATTTTATAATTGTTTAGTTGATTCTTTTAGATCCACAGCGGAGTCAACATAGCTAGTTGATCATGTGAGGCTACCATAGGATTGGTGTATGACTTACATCATATTGGTAGATAGGTGTTACACCAGATCGGAGAGGAGCATTGCATCGCTGGACACGACCAAGAGGCATCTACTTCACGTGGGCCATCTATTAAACCTTTGGTGTCATCCACTCAGGACCATTATCTGACCGTTCAGTAGAAGAAGATGGAGAGTTGATCGGCGGTCGTGGTCGAGATGGTGGGCGGAAATTAGGTGGTCAAGATGGTGAGGGGGAGATTAGTGAACGCAGATTGAGCCGACATTGCCACCATTATCACCTCCCATGTTGCACAAGATATTTCCATACCCATACTTACCCGTCACCGTGCATGATTAGCCCCATAACACCTCACCCAATACTTTTATACCCCCACAGACTTACACATCACCTTCCATACCCCCACAAACTTACACATCAATCGAGACTTCCACTCCACATTTCATCCCACCATTATCACCCACATCTCCCCTTTTACAGACCACATCTTTACCATATGGGTGACTTGCAAGCTGTAAGAGCACAGGAAAAATACAGTTTTTACGAAAAATGGCAGTGAGTTATTTGCCGCTATAGTATAGGTTGAAAACCTGAAATTTTCTAGATCTCAAATGACTAAATGGACTTCACTGTTGGAATCATCTCGCGAAATCTAGCTACCCAATTAAATTTCGTTGGATTTGAAAGCTTGATGGAAATTCGCGTGTTGACATGGTATCCAAATGACACATGGAGTGGTGCCACATGGCATGACCATGTGGATGCCACTTGGCAAGTTTAAAGGAGGGCACATGGCATGAGAGACATGTGGTTTGGCATTTGCCACCTATTGCATGTGTCCATGTGACACATGACACATGGAAAATGGAGTCAAAATGTGAGAAAAGTGAGAGGAAGTTTCCACTTGTTGGATCAAAAAAAAAAAAAAAAATTGGTGGAAGAAAGGAAAGGAGAAAGAAGGAAAGAAAGAAAGAAAAAGAAAGGAGAAAATTAAAGAAAGGGAGAAAAAAAGAACGAGAAAGGAAAGGAAAAGAAAGGAGAACAAAAGAGGAGGAAAAATCCATGCGTGGAGGAGAAAGGGGAAATAAAAGGAGAAAATGAAAACACGGTTCCGTGTTCCGGCCCGATTCGGAAGTCGTTAGTCAGGGAATTAAAGTAAAGTCTACTCGGCGAGGCAGCAGTAGGTGAAAAAAAAAAAAAGTGGTTTCTCACCACTAGTTCCTCTTAATCTAAGAACGTAAATGGCCGTATTAGTTCCTTGACCATGGGCTGAGTTTCGGACGTTGGACATTTTGAGACAATTTTCGGGCGAGTTTGAGGAGGCCCTTCATGGCGGGTACCAACCATTAATAGCCAGTCTTGAAATTTGTTTATATATATATATATATATATATATATATATATATATATATATATATACTTCTCTATATATATATATACTGTAAAACAAAGATAAATTTACGGGCAAGTCTAGATTATTTCCAGGCTAGTGCTGTGGTCGGATGTATGGCAAGAGATGACTAGGTGGTGTGGGCTGTTTTTGTGTGTTATTGGTTGAAAATTTTATAACACTGGATATGTTGTAAATATGTTGATATAATGTGTTATATATATTGCATGAATGAATGCTTGAATTATAATACTTTGATATAATTATTCATGGTACTTGGCATAAAGTATGGGTTATAAATTGTTCCATGTAGTGTTCATTATACATGTAACATGAGATAACATGCAGTGACATTTTGCATTGCATATGCACGGGAAACATCGCATTTCATGGATGTGAGTGCATGGTTGGTAAATCAACACTGTGTTTGGTGTTTGATTGGGTGGACTTTGTAAATGGAACAACGTCCAATAGAGTCGCACGATTACATGAAACGAAAAATATGTGCAGTATTATGAAGGATAGATCCCCATCGGTTGAAAACCGCCAATTATGGTCAGAAAGATAGTCCAGGCGGTAAAGGCCGTAAAAGGTGCTGGTTTGTGGAGCTCATGATGAGACACCAAAAATACATTACCCGAAAGAGCGCATGGATTTTGATTATAAAATGATCATTGTGATATATCATCCAAAAATCTTTTGGTTTATAAAAAATGAAATTAGTTTTGAAAATGATCATTGGATGTCATCCAGAATGACGGTTTTTCACACTTGACATAAGCATGTGAAATTATCGGTGAACCCCAAGGACATGGGGCATGATGAGTCTCATCTCGTTTCATGGCATGTAGGATTCCATGTAGAATTGACATATTCTTCATTTGAATTTTGATATGTGTATTAATGTGTGAACATGGTATTGCATGTGCACTTAGGTGGGGAGTAGCCGTATGCGAGGTTATCCTTGCGGGCATTACTCTCTTATCGTGGGACTCCTTTTCGGTGCGGGTTATGTATAGGCGGTGGCGAGTCATCCCGGAGGCCCGTAGGAATTGAAGAAGGCGGTGTGGATTTGAAACCTTTTTGTAAAAAAAAAACTAGATTTTATATGTAATATTTTGTAGCATATAAGAGGTTGTAACTTTCGAACTCTTATGAAATGTTTTGATAAATTTGTATATTTTCTAAAATAGGCATGAATGGATCTCAGTGAATGAGACGCGATATGGTGGTATTGAGATATGCGATACCCAGGTATTCTGTGTGTTGACGGGTTGTTAACGGGACCCCCGGGTTTTGGGGCGTCACAAAGCCAGCTTCCATGGCAGTAGATATCACCTTATCAACTCTGACTTTATCATCCCCTACATTGCCTCCCATTGACGAGACCGATGAGACCATGGTTGACCTTGTATCATAGTTGGGTGCACTTTCAATAGGTGACACGGCACTCCATGTTTGTAGTATTTCATCCATCAACTCCCTCGGCTCCATCAACTTCATTTGAGATTGCACGGGATCCTATAGATCAACCAGGTTATTGCATTAGAAGGCTTCCTAAGAAATAATCAAGACTCCATCTTAATGGGACTGTTGATATATGTTTATATTTGTATATATTGATATTTGTATACATTTTTTTATATATTTATATGATTTGGTTTATATGTGAAATCAGAGTTTCTTGTTTACTGAATTGGTTATAATTTGGATGCATGTGGGTTATGATTTATATATATTCTTATTCTCGGTGCAAACTTACAGGTCATAATTGTTAGGTGTAAATCATACTTGCATTTTGAGTGTGTTTTTCATGTATTTATGTAACCAAAATCCTATATTCACACCCTATTCATAAATATTACACTAATCCCTCATTCATTAATGTTTTATAGATATTGAAAGAAAAATCAAACAAAAAAAACTAAAAGACAAGAAGGTAGAAAGCATTGCCGAAGGAATAAGCTTGACAGGCGAGAAAGGAATAGCCGCCAAAATGAATATCAGTTCGTAATGCGAAGAATAGATTCTTGAGCAAAGCACTTGTAAAAAAATTTGCTTAAGCGATTGTTGAGGGCGGTGGCATTTGAAAAAAAATTTAGAAAGTCGCTGTTAAGGACAACGACATTTAAATTATGTGCATTATTCGAACAACAAAATTTGCTTAAAAAAAATTATAAAGCCCTTTGTTGAGGATCTTGCTTGTTTGCTTAGATGATATGGTCCCGAACGAACTAAATTGGACAATAATTTCAAATATAAATTATTTTTGTAATTTAAAAAAATTTATTTTAATCCAAAACTCGTAAAGGGTTATCAACTTATCATTGGTTTCCTTTCTAATTTTATCACTATAATTTACTGCACAAATCACAACAATCTTCATAGCTTCATTTTTTTTTAGATTCCTAAACTTCAAAATTGTCAAGCTAATAATGCTATACCCTAAAGGAAATAATAATAAGATAAAAAATAAGATGGGACATAGAATTTATTCCAAATAAATACTAGTCTAAAATAACCACTTAAAAGAATCTTAGAAGAAATTTAGTTGTCTACAACAACCCCAAGTAAACATGGGAAAGCAAATTTGAATTCAATTAATAATATCGTGAATGTGACTTGCTAATCAATAATATTCCAAACTCGGTGGTCACTTCAACGGCTTCAAAAGTCGTTTAAATTTGACTTCTGAGTCGTGGCAAAATGCATCAGATTTGCAAGTTGAAGTGGAGATATTAATATATCAACATCGCTAAACCTACTATTATGATTTTGACAAAACCTATGAACTGAATCATATCAAAACAAGACAAATGAGACTCCCTTTTCATGTTTAATTCCCTCGTGTAGGCCCAACTCTCTTCATGTATAATCACTTTGTGATAAAGGGTAGGAGAATCTCGAGTAGAGTAAGAAAGATTTCCGTGGATCAACGGACCCAATATTATATTATAAAATAATTTTATTGACCAAAGAAGTATATCAATTCGTGTTGGATAAAAAAACATACGTAGCATGGATCCAGAATTGTTGGCTGTCATTAGTCTCTCAAATCTACAAGGGGTGAAATCAAAGAAAGGATAGGGTTGAAGATAGTTATTCCCTTCTCTAAGTGTGTTATACCAAACCCTAGTAAAATTCTAGGGCTCTATTTACTTATATATATAGAGCACAAAGAAACAATTGGACTTTGGTCCAATGGGCTTACCAAAGTAGGGGAAAAGATAGAACCATGAGCCCATCTAGTTAATATTAAACCATTCCATAAATGACATTTAATTAACATGCACAATATTACAATTAAAATTGTAATATGATTATGCTTAATCCATAGATTAATAAATTAATCTAACATTCTCTCACTTTGACGACATAATCATAACTCAAATGCTTTCACAATAGATTTACATAGTCATAACCAATCATATCCAATTAGCACACTTAGAGGATGCATAAATCATACATAATCAGATGTTACTAATCAAAATCATAACTCAAATGCTTCAACAAGAGACTTACATAGCCATATACAATTAATACATAGAGGATGCACGTCATACATAATCGGGCGCTCTTTTTTGATCACAAGCATTTTAATGACAAGAGTATTGATTCAATATAAAGAGAAAACATAATTATGTCATTCATCTTGTCAAAATGACAAAAAATCATAAGATAATGACAAACGTCAAAATGTGCATGTAATAATGAAAAAACATGAGCTTTCCTTTACAAAATACATAAAAAGGAAAAAATCCCACTAAAACAAAGATTCTAGGCTCTTAACAATCCCATGCGGGTGACGTGTTCTTGAAACACACAAATAGGTAAGCCTTTGGTTAGTGGGTTTGCCAACATGCTAGTCGTAGGCGTGTGCTCAAAAATGAAATAAAGGACTCTTTGCTTTCTCTTTCACAAAAGAACTTCACATCAATGTGAAAGCGACGAGGAAGTGCTTTTAGTGTTCTAAAGAAAGATACGGTTGTTGAATTATCACCCGAACAATTTGGTCTGAAATGGAGTAAAAACGACTTCCAAAGCTGGAAATGAAGTTTACAACCATGTGTTAGTGCCTCCTGTATATACTCTCTGAGTCAAGTGTAGATGAAGCCAAATAACCTCGTCGCCCGACCATCCTTAAGATATAACGAAGTGGACTTTTTTATCATCCATGTAACTGCATCGTAGTAGAATCACTAAAACTGACCACTTCAAGAATGTCGGTATGCTGATGTAGTCTCAACATGAGATCCTTGGAACCACGAAGATACCTCAAAACTTTCTTAGCCATTTTCGATGGCTTTGGCGAATCACTCGAGTACTTTGCAACATGCCAACATCAAAAGCAATATCAAGGCGTGTGCATACTTGAGCATACATCAAACTGCCCATAACTTAAGAATAAGGGACTGCTTTCATCTGATCTCTCTCAATATCATTTTGAGGACATTAGCCTTTGGAAAATCTGTGTCCCTTTACAATTGGTGCCTTATTAGAAGAACATGATTGCATATTGAACATTTTCAGAATGCGTTCAATATACATCTGTTGAGACAATCTCATAATGCCACTAGGCCTATCGCGAAGTATCTGTATGCCCAAGACATAAGATGCTTTCCTAAGATCCTTCATATAAAAAAGACTAAACAATAACTGCTTTGTCTCAACCAACAGGTCAATATCATTGGCTGAGAGCAAGATATCATTAACATATAAAACCAAGAATATGTATTTGCTCCCACTGAACTTCATATATATGCAATGATCGACAATGTTCTCCTTAAAACTATTGGCAGTGACAACTTCATCAAACTTGAGATACCTAGAAGCCTGCTTTAAACCATAAATGGATTTCTGGAGTTTACAAACCATGTGTTCATACCAACTAACTAAGCCAATAGGTTGAGACATGTATGTAATAGCCCCAAATCAGGGTCATTTTATTTTTCCAATAACGCAGAATTAGGAGGTATAAAACAACCTTTTTATTACAAGGGCATATGGTAAGAAACCTTGTTTGCATTTATTATACAAAATGAGTTTAATTACAACTCTATTATTTTTACATAAATAGAAACTGGGTTTTTCTACCCAAAGTTTACAGGATATAAAACAAAGCCAAATCTGGCATTTTTCTCAACTAATTTCTTGGACTTGTTTGTCTGCCAGCCTTTTGTTGGTACTGAAAATATTTTCCCGCGACGGGGTGAGCAATGCCCGGAGTAGAAAATCTCCTATAAGGCTACTCCCCACCTAAGTGCATGCAATATCATATTCGCACATCCCACACACATTCGGTAAAAATATGCGCAACACAGTATATTAATATATATTTTGTTATATTAAGTGAGATTTTTTGGGAGCAAATGCAACTTATGCCCTATGATATTTTAAGTAGTGATTAAGATTAGCCATCTTAATGGTTGGTTTTTAATTAGAGGATTAGCAAAGTGTGTTAGATTGCATTTTATGGCATGTGGGTCCAATTATGCAATTAGGTAAGTTTAGTGGTTTTGTTAGGGTTTGAAATTAAGTATGTCTTGAAGGACCACTTTGAAAACTTGTTAGTGGAGAGGGACTAAAGTGCAATATCCTTGTGCCAAGCAAACCAATTCCTCTTGGTTTTGGATGCTAGACCAACTTATTGCTAGGAAGTGGAAAATTCTGGAATTTTAGGTAGTGAGAGAGAGTTCTAGAGAGAAGCTACAAGGAAAAGGAGGAGAAGAAAAGGCTTGAAGCTTGGTTTGGTGGAAAAGTTCACTAAGGTAATGCCAAACATGATCTTTGGGGCCTTGGTTGTATTTCCTTGGACTTTGGTTATATTCTAGGGTTTTGTTGGGATCTCATCCTAACCCTAGATTTGATGAAAGAGTGAGTTTGGTGGAACTCTAAATTTGTAAGACCGGTTTTGTGAGATGGCATGTGTGTGTGTGTGTCAGGGAGGTCAGCATCCCGGCTTTCCCCTTGACCCATGTGATGTTTTAATGCATAAGTTGGCCTAAAAGAACTCGAACTGGATGATTCTAGTTGGAGAAGAAGCCCAGAGACCTAGCCCTTCAATGTCAAGGAGCAACCAAGAACTAAACCCTACCATAAGACCCTTGGTTTTAGGTTGAAAGTCAGTGCAGATTCTGTCCACGTTACGGAAGCGGAGTTCCTATTTTTGAGTCATAAGTTGAGTTATATTGATCCAAATGGAGTGATTCAAAATCCTTCTCAAAGTAGCCATAGGGAACAACTTCATAGAAGAAAGTATGTCAAATTATGGCTCATTTGAACCCATAATTTCGTCAAAGTAAATTGAAGGGGGCCTGATTACGTCCTTAGGAGGCTAGTCTCGGGAGGTCGGAGTGTAAGACTTTGTCTCTTGATTTTGAGGTCGAATGACCTGATTTAAGAAGGAGCTGTGGAAAGCTAGAGATAGGAACTTTGGGAAGAAGACACGTGAACAAAAAGCATGTATGGCTGGTCAAAAATTGTAGTTGAGAAAAAAAAAAGGGGGTCTTGAGATAGAAATTTGAAAAGGGTACAAGTGTTGTGTGTCTTTGTTGTGTTACCTAATAAGGAGTGTAAATGTTGATGTCTTAGTAAGTGTAACAGAGTGCACTTGGAGGATCAAGGTTTATGTTGGAGGTATAGAATGCATGTGATTCAGTGGTGAAATAGTAATAGACCAATTGGGTAATTTTATGTAACCGGTTGTTTGAAATTTAGAAATCTTACGACTTGTTAGTGCGAGATCCTTTGGAGTAGCAGTGGTTTTGACTTCCTTAAGGAGACTGTGGATTTTAATCAAGGAAGGTAATGGATCTTATAACCTTCTCCTACTTATGCTTGTGGTTTAATGTTGTGAATTACGTACCATTCCATTGCTTTGGTATGTGATTTTCTAGTGATATATAAATGTATATTTTATATATAGCAAAATCTTTGAATTAACTGGTACATGATGTTTTTAAATATCCATGTGGTTGAATGCTTTGTGAAATTGTTTTAAAGCATACATGGGTATGAGACTGTGTGAGAGTCTGGATTGATGGACACGGGACGATGACTAGTCCCTAGGTTGTAGTCCCAGAAAGGTCACAGATATACGGGATGTGGGCATATCCTTGAGTGGTAAGTCCCAGCAATTTGTCGTTGTTTTGGGATGATCGGCTAGTCCCTGGGTGAAAGCCCAAAAGAGTCACTAATGAGGGGTTGAGATGGTGGTAGTATTGGATTCATGTGTTTCCATCATCAACCTATTATTTGTAAAATGCTCATGTTTTGAGATATTTTGAATTATATATAAATTGAAATGTTTTTTTATAGGCATGGCTTGTTATGGGATTCCTGCGGGTTGTCGAGACTCACCCCATTATTTCCCTCCACCTTGGGTCAGTCTGAGACCAGGCAACGTGACATGAAAGTTGGACTGTAGGGTTTTTGAGATGGGAAGTTTGTATACTAACCTTAACTTGTTGTTGGTTGAGAATACATTTTGATGAATATTTAATTATGTGGATATTCACCTTTGTATATTTAGAGCGGTTTATCTTTTGTGGATCATTGTATATTTGGCTTGTGTAGCCACTAGTTTTGAACTTTGTGTAAATGTTATTTTGATCAAGTGTAAGTGTATAGTTTTGGGTACATTGAGGAATTAACTCTGTACCGATATGTGTGTATGTTTGGAGACTTG
Organism: Tetrastigma voinierianum; assembly: GCA_016808115.1. Lineage (NCBI taxonomy): Eukaryota > Viridiplantae > Streptophyta > Magnoliopsida > Vitales > Vitaceae > Tetrastigma > Tetrastigma voinierianum. Next base: position 46,251 of record JAEQBH010003403.1, read on the forward strand.
GAGTAGTGTTTTATTTACGTTTCTAGGTGATTACTCCAAGTGGAGATTAGACTCAAGTTGTGAAAAAAAATCAGGTGGTAAAATAGTAACATAAATCACACCGGTGGAATTTCGGGGTGTGACAAAATATGCATGTTTCTACATGAAAGTCTACATGTCATGCCCCATGTCTCGAGTCCTCACCGACTCCCTCACACATACATTTACCATGTATGAAATCTGTTTTTTTTTTTTTTTCAAAACAAAAGATTTTTGTTTTGCTTTTTTTTTTTTTGAAACTCATTGGACATACTCCGATATCAAATATATATTGGACAACCCTCCGAAATATTGTTTAGTGGACATGCTCCGAGATATATTGTTGGACAACCCTCCGATATAATTTAGTGGACATACTCCGAGAAATATTGTTGGACAACCCTCCGATAAATCTGCTTGTTCAAAAGCCATTTCATGCACTCACACCGATTCACCTGATGTCCACTGTGCACATGCAATGCCCAATGCCACGCATGGAGTTCTCCTTGTAAGTATACAAAGGAACACATGGATATTTAAATCATGTACTGTAGCAAGCATCATGGTCAACTACATCTACTACATGTAATTCCTACTATACCTAATCCGTATTCATATCTCGAAACTTACACATATAACTTAGGCATATTTATTCATCAAAGCAATCTAGTTTCGGTTACAACCCAAGAAAAACATCATACAAAACCTATTTTTCCAATAAGTGCAAGCTATTTCCAGTCCATATTTTCCAGCACATATGAACTATATTTAGTCCTTATTTTCTAGCAACCATAACCTGACAGGCGTGCACGAAAAATAGAAGAGGAACCGAGAAAAAGCGGTCTTCCTCACCAACGGTTAGATCAAAGCTTGTTTTGAACGCTTCCCTTCCACTAGGGCTACAGCTCATATTCATTGAATGGCTCCTCAAACAAGGACTAACCATGGTAGGAAGACCCTTATCTGTTCGAAGCGCGGACTAAATTTGCCTTATTTTTTTAGAAGGAAGTCACCTTACTTGCTCCCTTCTTTTCCATTTCTTTTCCTTTGTCTATATCTTTTATTTTCTTTCCCTTCTTTTTCTTTTCTTTCTTTTTCTCCCTTTCTTTCTTTCTTTCTTTCTTCTCTATTTTATTTCCCCTTTTTCCATCGAACATAATTGGTTTTGGGTGTAGGACACCACCCCCAGGCTTGGAGTTTGACACTGTGTCTAGGCCATGTCTCCAGCAACTGCCTCTAACTCTTCCACTACCATGCTCATGCATAAGAGTGGCATGACACTTGGCTTCTCATGTGCCAAGTGCCCTCTCCTCTAGTGCCATATGGCACCACACCCTCATGCCAAGTGTCACTATGTGATTTGTCCATTCGCCTCGAAATACGTGAAATTTCGATTGTCTTGGAATTCAATGAAATTCGACTGTGTATCTAGATTTCACGAGATGAACTCAACGACACGGTCCGCGTCATCATCCGAGATCTAGAGAAATTTCTAGACTTACATTATGTACTATAACAGTAACCTCTTGTTTCACATTACCCGGGTTTTCACATTCTTCCCCCTATAAAAGAATTTCGTCCCGAAATTCACACACATATACATACTATCACATGCATATGCAACAATCATTTAACATTTAATGACTAAAACTATGTACCTCCATCCTCAAAGAAGAAAGGATATCTGGTATGCATTGTGTCCTCACGTTCCCATGTTGCCTCCTCGACTCCTCGGTGCTGCCACAACACCTTCACTAGCCTCACAATGTTGCGTCACAAAACCTGATCTCGACTATCCAAAATACCCATTGATCCTTCCTCGAAGGTCTCATATGCATCAACAACAAGCTCTACCCTATCCACCATATGAGTCGGATCTGGGGTATACTTCCGAAGCATGGAGACATGGAATAGCTCGTGGACACCTGATAAACTCGTCGGCAATGCTCATCGATCACATGGCTTGCCACCCTCTGAGTACCTCGAAGAGACCCCGATAAACCTCGAGATGGCTTTCCTACTTTCTGAGACCTAACCTCCTCTTGGGAATCACGCTTGAGAAGACGTAATCACCCTCCTTAAACTCTAGAGGTTGTCATCGTCTGTCGGTGTAACTCTTCTGCCGGCTTTGAGCCGCTGAGAAAGGCAGCTTTCCATATCGGTTCCGCAGCCTCAGAGTGTCCTCTGAGTCAAATAGGACCCGTGGATCTCTCTCCGCGCCTCATCCAACAGGTGAAGATCGACGGCCTCCAGCACAAAGCCTCATAGGGTGCGATGTATGCTGCGATGGCCCATTTGTTACAGGCGGAAATTCCACTAAGGGTAAGTGTTATTCCCAGCTACCCTTAGATCAGACTCACATCATGCTTGTGTCCTCTAAGCTTGTCTTGTAGGGCCGAATCTCGGTCGGAAAACTGATTAAGCGAGTCAAACCACGAAGTAGGGATGCTTTGATGCAGGCGAAAGAAAGCTCTTTACTTACTTTCCCGGACATTAGTGTGAGTCTTTATAAACTGAATCAAAATATTATATCCACAAATACAAAAATAAAACTACCTTTGTATTGGTGTTTCTAGTCAATACTATACGATCTGAGTCCTATTTATAAACATATACAAAAACTGTACATTTACATTTACATATTCAGAGCGAAACCTACTGTGGTGGACTCCTACTAGTGTCTTGTGACAATGCGAAAACTTGCAGAGATGTCTCCTCTGTACCTACATGGATTAAAACTAAATTACTTCAGCTTTAAACGTAGGAAACATATAGCTTATATATACGCATGCATTCATATAACTTTTGGTAAGCATACACTTGTTAACAAATATCAGGATTCATCATGAATTCATATAACAAACTTGTACATATACTTGTACTTATAGCAGATTTATACTTATTCAGACCTCACGTAAGAGTTACAAAGCTTATACTTGTATGGATATCACGTAGGACACACACTTGTTCTTACCTCCCCATAAGGTGTGGAAACAGTAAACACTCTGAGAGGTGCCAGTAGGTACTACAAAATATGCCTCTGAGGTACCCGTTGGTACATTCAGAGAAGAACAATGTATTTTACTTTACTCTTATTAGTTGGACTCTTATCATATAAGCACATTGGTGCCTAGACCGGTAATAAAAATAGTGAGACCTGACCACGATAAATTGCCGGAAGGTGCGGTACGATGTTGGTGTCGTAGCCTGGCGGGAGTGCGAGAAGCGGCGAGAGTGTCGTCGCACTAATCGGAGAGTACCAAAGTGCTAAGCGGAAGATTTCAGTACTATTTGAGAGTACGAAATTGCTAAATGTGCGAGGCTCACGGTCAGAGGAAATTATTCGTCGCCCAATCGGAGGACACCAAAGTACTATACATTAATGCATACGTAACAAGGTGCCATGTCATTCAATATTTGGTCTTAGGCATTCCTACAATTATATGTGTTCAGCAACTTATTATCTTATAATAGGGGCATTACGTTTTCCACCATCAAACTCGCTCCGCCGAGGCGGCAAGGTAAGGTCTAATTTTTCCTTTCCTTTACCTTACAACATGTATGGACCCTTTCATACACTTATATGATCCTTATTAGTCCCATAGACAAGTCTTCGGAACAACGTAAAAACAAAACAAAACAAAAACACAACATTTCCATGCTGTGAATAGTGAAAGCCCCGCCACGGCGAACCAGTAGGAACCAACCTTCCCTCTCGGCCTCTACATCGTGTCAGGGATCCTTCGCCCGTGCGAGGGTCTCTTCGGCGAAGAGACCCCCCTTGATTACTAGATTTTCTCTTTTTGGTCATTTTCGAAATCAACCAAAAACAAAGAAATCTCATATATTATCCAGAAAACATCTCCCAAATAGGGTCTAACCCAACCAAAACCAATCATAGAGATTAATTAAGTTTTTTTCCAAACCACCAACTCAAACATATTATAAAGTTAGGTTAATAGCAACACCAGGCTTTGAATCCATGCATCATAACTAAGAATCCATAATCATCTTATGCAAACTAGGGTTTTACTAGCCCAAATTTCAACCACTCTAAGGTTAGGATGAATTCCTAACTAAACCCTAGAAATGGAACCCTTAATATCCATACAACACTTCCATACAAGTTCCATCCAAAAACATCATAGTTTCCATACTTTCCATACTCAAAGTCATAAATCCATACTATAATCCATACCTTTTTGCTCTTCTTTTTCTCCTTCTTCCACTTCTTCTTCTTTCTCTTCTTCTCACTCTCTCTCTACGTTTTTGGCTCCCCAAAATGAGAGACCAAACTTGGTCTTTATCCCAATTTGCTCAAATTTTCTTTTAATTACAATGAGGTCCTCAAATTACATTCTATTCGCACCTCAAGTTATTCATATTCCACTTTGGCATATAATCTTATAATCATATGACATTTATATCCCATTTTGACAAATTACAAATTTACCTTTGTGTCTTGTAAATTTTAAAGTTTCTCATATGTTTAGCATTTAGATTACGAAAATTCAAATTATGCCTACAAAAATACCTAAGCTTCGTTAAAAATGACTGGGGTATATTTAGATTGTTACATGTATGCTCCTCTTTATTGACCATCTATATGTTGAGTGATGCGCGGTACTTCGTCATCAATTAACGTACCCATGGCCCCTCAAATCTCTTCAAAGTGGCTGTAAACTGAAATCTTTGCCGAATCTGATAGAGAATGACACTACATGTAACCGGACAATCCCTTGTATGTACAACCTGTAGAATTCCTCCAATGTGAAGGTCATCCACATAACCAAAAAATGTGCCGACTTGGTGAGTTGGTCTACTTTCACCCATATCGCCTCATGCCTTCACGGTGTTCGTGGCAAGTGGGTCCTGAAACTATCACGTGCTCCGGCTTCCATGGCTGCTTCAATGGCTGGAGTAGACCTGTTGGCCTCGATGCTCAACTTTACCTCGCGACCGTGAGACATCATCGAATAAAATCTCCAGCGTGTTGCTTCATCGCTCGATGTCACGGCGGCGAAGATCATGGGTACATCTTGAGCACCCACTTTGGATACCGCGACAAATCGGGCGATTGGAACTCCGCGGATCTCACTGCCGGTCGGTTGATTGAGAACCACAACCCGTCCCTATCGAAGACTACCATTAGTGTGGATGGCGAAGCCTTTGTCACGGAAGTACGTTGTACTCTCGGTCCTTGATGGACCTGCGTCTCTACGTCCACGTTATGGGGACTCAATCACTCTGCTTAGTAGGGAAGACATAGCCACTAAGCTCCCTAAAACACCTTGAGCATGACTACCGTCGCATGGAGCCCGAGGCCATCTACGCCCAACTTCCGGCCGGGCGACTCACGTAGCTAGTACTCCTTGTGACTTCCAGTGGTCCCATGGTTGCCACGTTTGCCACCGGGATCATGGTGCGAAATTAGTCATGAGGAAATCCTCCCGAGGTCTCCGTCCATCTACACTTTAGCTACGTGTTGAGGTCAGTGTAGATATACTCAGAGACTTTGTGGTGAAAACCTCAAAGCGCTCACATTGTATGAGTAGTGGGCGCGAATCCTTAGGGGCGAACAATGGCCTCAAACTCCATATCATGTGTGGGGTAATTCCGCTCATGATTCTTTAACTATCGAGAACCATAAGCTACCACCCTTCCAAACTGCATCAAAACGCATCCAAATCCATCCTTTGAGGCATCACAATACCTTTGTGTACCTCGTCGCTAAGGACGCCATTAGAATAGAAGTTGATAAGCCTCCCATTCAATTCTTAAATGCCTTCTCACACAGGTTATTCCACTCAAACTTAACCTCCTTCGAGTCCCAGCCTTGTCATAGGTCTTTAGCTAATCGAAGAAATCCTCAATAAACGCTTGTAATACCGATCGAGAAACTGCGTATCTCGAGATTATTGTTTCAAATAACATGACTTCAACTTTATAAGTTCCACTGACATGTATGGCGGAACAGCGGCAATATAAGGGCTGTTCTGACAGCAAAATTAACGCTTATTGTTCTTCACGTGGTGTTCTGGACTTTGGAAGGGCGACCTCCAGATGATCCTCGTATCTTCCAGTGCGGTGATCAGATAATCTGCGAGGCGTGCTCAAACCAATTAACAGTTGAACTCTGAATTATGATGTGTTTGGTAAAGGTTTCTTCAAATCAGAAGGGCGTGTTTGTGATTTCAAATACCATTCTGATGTCATGATTGTCTTGGGATAGTACCTTTATATAACATCATTTGTGAATATTCAAATCTTATCAGGGGTGTATAGCGTTGAGCAAATAATAGATGCCTGGGCAGACCTCCCAGTTCTTGATGGCATTTGATTGAAACATTGGTGATGGCACGATGGGACATGAGTCTTTGACGAGCAGGCGCCCCAAGGTGAAGTGCTTGGTCTAATAAAACCCTGGTCTAATAATTCTTGTATGTGGACCTTGAGTTCCTGCAACTCAACCGACGCCATCCTATGTGGAGTCATAGAAATTGGTGACGTACTAGGGTGTAACTCAATGCAAAAGTCTACATCCCTCGGTGGAGGTAATCCTGGTAGCTCATCTTGAAAAACATCCTCGTACTCGCAAACTACTCGAGGTAGACTCAAATCTGGCCTCACCTCATCCTCTAGGGTAAGGCTTGCCGTGACCTATCATATGTCTGTACCTAGAATGGAAATTACCCGCGCGCAAGGGTAAAACATCAAGCTTATCCACGCAAATATAACACAAACATCAAGGTGTGTATAGCGTGTCATCTGCAATCACAATCAATGACTACTTTCGATGCGCGGTTCAGCGATCCATGCTCGGAATGACATCAAGTCGACATGCCCATCACCGAGTCCTCTTTGTGACGAGATCCTTGAGATTCTAACTCACAATCTTGACGCTATGTTGATCAATCCTCACCTAGTCCCTATGGAGGGGAACTCACATGCAACAACTTTTTCAGTTCAAACCTTTAAAGCCCAAAGCGGTCGCCCCATGGTGCCAATGAATAAATGCACTAGAATCAAACAATATCTTGCCATAGGTGCGGGTAGAACATACCACTGGATAACGGAATTGGTTTGCCATCGTATACATGTCCTAGGTCCTTGGGACCAGGCACATGGAATCCCCTCACCACTCGGCCTCAAACCCATCTCTGGCCTCTCTGGCCTTCTGTGTATGGTAGGTGCCTTGCTACACCTAAGGAAGCGTCACACATTCCCTTGTCGTCTTGGGGTGAGAAGGAGCATATCACGTTTGTACGTCCATTGATGGTAGGACTGGGTGTCCCATAGCCTTGGGATCCTTGCCTCAACGAGCAATCTCTTTTGATATGTGTAGGTTGATCGCAATGGAAACATGTCACCTACCCTGATTGGCTAGGAGCCCTAATAGCCACGGCCCTGTCCTTGAAACCCTTGTGGTTTGGAAGCCCATGACTTCTTTCTAGGAACTAGAAGAAAGTGAGTCTCTTTCTCTTATCACTAGCACCTATATCTCGGATGCTCTATGTGTCATTTATCTCTCTCTCTATGGCCATGGCCGTCCTGACCATAGAGTCCATATCTTACAGGAAGAATCCCGCAATCTTACCCCAGATGGACAACTTTAGACCATCCTTAAACTTACTCACCTTGGCCATGTCTATGGCTACATAGTCATCCCCGAATCGTGCCAACTCAGTGAACTTGGCTATGTATTAGAGCACGGTCATGTTTCCTTGTCACAAGTCTATAAACTCACGAGGCCTTGACATACCTGGCGTGTCGGAAAAACTGCCCACTAAGGCTCTCGAAAATCACCTTGTGCTCGTGGCCTCCCGGATCTCTGGAAGTTTCTTGATCCCGCGTACTGCAGGTTCACCCTCCCAGTGAAATGTCACCGGACGGATCCATGTCATCGGATGAATCTCCACCAGCCTCTAAGAGCTCTCTGGCTACCGGAACAGATGGTGAAGCCACAAAGTCCCCTCCCATCGAGATGTAGGAGATGATGCGCTCTAAATCTCTGGAGGTCGCTTTCGGCCCTCCACGACCGCCAGTACTAAACGTGCAATGGTGGTAAATGCGGCTTCACTCGCCTCCACAAATGCCTATTGATCAATGCCAGGCAGTGGTTGACTATTGCCCCGTGGACAACCTCTGCATCCAAGCCCTCGACTTGCCATCTACACAAGTTAAGATAGCAATTTGAGATTTTCTCTTTTCATTTATCACATTAGTGGTGCATAATGCCAATCACTAATAAATAACCATTCCTGCATTATCATGCTCATTTGTTTTCCGAACCCCTAAGGTTATGTTCGCTAACCCTAGTGTTCTCTATATATGTTCCATCATGCATATATTCACAAACATAATACATCTCTTATGGAACATATCGGAACACACAAACAATAAATGCACGATCGTGTTCTAACCTCATGCCCAATCCACAGGTATTCACATACCTAAGCAGAATACCACGTCGTGACGTTGATATCAATTACCAAGCACTAGGTATACAAACCAAAGCTCTAACACCAAGCTGTGATGCTTGTACCAAACACTGAGATACAGGTAATCGCATACCCAAGCTCTATACCGCAACTGCGTTTCCTAGACCCACGCCCAACAAGCCTTAGGTAATCGCATTTCTAGGCTCTGATACCAAGCTATGACGCCCCAAATCCTAGGGGTCATTTTTAATTTTTATTTTTTTTCCAATATGCCTCAAATTCTGTATAAAACAACCTTTTTATTACAATAGCATATGAAACCTGGTGAAACCTTACCAAAACGACATTTATTATACAAAATGAGTTTAATTACAACTCTGTTCTTTTTACATAAACAAAAACTGGGTTTTTCTATCAAAAATTTACAGGATACAAAACAAAACCAAATTTGGCCTTTTTCTCAACTAATTTCTTAGACCTGTTTTGTCTCCCGGTGTACCTCCAGTACCTGAAAATATTTTCCTATGACGGGTGAGCAATGCCCAGTAGAGAAAATCTCCTACAAGGGCTACTCCCCACACCTAATCTGAATGCAATGCCATGTTCACACATCCACACATTTAGTAAGAATATGTATTTTTCTACATGAGTCTACATGCCATGTCTATGTCTCGAGTCTCATAACTCCCTTACACATGCATTTTCCATGTATGATTTTTTTTTTTGAAACTCATTGGACATACTTTGATATCAAATATATATTGGACAACCCTTCGAAATATAGTTTAGTGGACATGCTCCGAGATATATTGTTGGACAACCCTCCGATATAATTTAGTGGGCATACTCCGAGAAATATTGTTGGACAACCTCGATAAATACCTTTGTTCAAAGCCATTTCATCCCTCACGATTCACGCGATGTCAGTGCACATACAATATAATGCTGCTTGGATGGGTTTACATATTACATGCATACAAAGAGACACATGGAATATTTAAAATCATCTTCATAACAAGCATCATGAGCAACTACATCCTAAATATAATTCCTACCCATACCTAATCCATATTCATATTTCAAAGACACATATAATAGCATGTTATTCATCAGACAATCCCACCGGATTTTCGGTTACAACCAGAAAAATAGCATACCTGCTCTATTTTCAGTAAGAGATTACAAGCTATTTCCAGCCCATATTTTCCAACACATATGAACTATATTTAGTCCAGTACCAACAACCATAACTTGTTCGAGCGTATAGACAGAAGGTTATTCATCAAGCAATCTAGATTTTAGGTTACAACGAAAACAACGCCACACAACCTATTTTCCGGTAAATTGCAAACTATTTCTTTACTTCTTATTACCAACACATATGAACTATATTTGGTAGTATTTCCGGCAACCCTAACCTTTTCGAGTTGTGATTACGGACATAGAAAGGTTATTCATCAAGCGATTTGGATTTTTAGGTTACAACCCGAAAAAGCGGCATACACAACCTATTTTTCCGATGAGTTAACTATTTCTGTATATTTCTAGCCTATAGTTCCAGCACATATGAACTATATTTAGTCCATATTTTCCAACAATCATAGCTTTTGTTCGAAACGTAGCTACGGACCTGAGAAGAGAACCAGAAAAACGGTCCTCACTGACCAATAGTTTGATCAAAACTGTTTTTGAACCAGCCCTTCCGCTAGGGCTATAGCTCATGGCTATTGAATGGTTGTCAAATAAAGACTAACCATGGTAGGAGAAGACCCCTACCTATTGGAGCGCAGACCATCTCCCCCATTTTTTTTAGAAATGGAAGTCCTGCACAACTCCTCTTCCTTCCCTTTGTTTTCCTTTCTCTCTATCTTTTCTTTTCTTTCCCTTCTTTTTCTTTCCTTTCTTTTTCTCCCTTTCTTTCTTTCTTTCTTCTCTCTTTTCTTCCCCCTTTTTCATCGAACAAAATTGGTTTTAGGTGTAGGACACCACCCTCAAACCTGTTTGACACATTGCCATTACTAGGCCATGTGTTCTCTATGCCTCTAACTCTTCCACTACCATGCTCATGCATGAGAGTGGCATGACACTTGACTTCCCATGTGCCAAGTGTCCTCTCATCTAGTGCCACATGGCACCACACCCTCATGCCAAGTGTCACTCTGTGATTCGTCCATTCATCTTGAAATACGTGAAATTTTGACTGTCTTGGAATTCAACGAAATTCGACTGTATATCTAGATTTCACGAGACGAACTCAACGACACGGTCTGCATCGTCATCTGAGATCTAGAGAAATTTCTAGACTTATAGTCTGTATTGTAATGATAACCACTCATTTCACATTGCAGGGTTTTCACAATGTAAACATCACCATTTCGATCTCCATTCGAAAAGTTGTCCTCACATCCATCTGATGCAACTCCAAATCAAAATGAGCCACTTTGCCATAATAATGCGTAGGGAGTCTATAGTGGACACGGGAGAGAATGTTTCCTTGAAATCAATACTTCCTCGTTGACTGTAACCCGTAGCCTTTAATCTTGCTTTATATCTCTCTACCTACCCCTTGGCATTGTGCTTGGTCTTGAACACATTTGCAGGGTAGTGCATGCGCCCCTTCCCTTGAGCCAGCAGCGGGTGAGAGGATGCCACCTGAGAGCAAGCTATTAACCTGATTTTTCTAACATAATGCGGACCCAATTCGATCATAATTTCATAAGTGACATAACTTGTTACAAAAAGCCAGAATTATGGAAATTCTTGACTACAAATTATAACCTTGTAAAACTACCACCCTTAGTGGTGTTTGAAATGTCATGTACATATATGCTTGAGTCCACTACTTGTATTTATACAAGTTTCACTATATAAATATTACATTTACATTACTATTACAAAATCATATCAAAATCAAGGACCTACTTAGAAGGATATTTAATCTTTGTGTTATTTTAAGCGAGTGCGGGATATCACTAACAACTTCTTCAATACCTGCAGATGAAACATATTGCCTAAGCTACTAGGTTAGTGGGAAAACAGAATAACATATATGACCACACACAATGATCCTTAATTATAGTAGACATGCTTGTATAAATATTTCACGTAGCATAACATTCATTTCTTCAGTAGGAGTACATAACAGAAATTTCATATCAGAAGGTACCCGTAGGTACACTATAGTACATAACTGAGGTATGCCTTGGCATGCGATGCTTAGTATTCTGTCATTATTCATTATTGGTACTTTCTTACTAAATGTTTACTGCATAGACCGATGAATATGAATAAACGAGGACACGATCTGATAAGTACGTGGAATTACGGTATAGTACAGAATAGAAGTGCCGAAGCACTGAACAAACGTTCCTACAACACAAACAGGTGTGCTGTAGCACTATGCAGAGTGCGTTGTAGCACTGAACAGATGTGCTTGTCACACAAGCGAGAGAGGTGTTGGGTGGCACTGGGCGGGATGTTGTAGCGATGGAAATAGACGTGCCTATTCGTTCACTCTCCGGTCTTAAGCAGGCATACAATTATATGTGTGTTAGAGTAATTTACACTGGTCTTATCAATATTCATGTTATACTGAAATGTTCATTTCCAACTATAATTTCGACCTATAAAAGAGGTTTTAGACAAAGTGATCTTAACACAATATTCTCCTATGTCTTAAGTTTCCAATGGATCGAGTCGAGTCATTTGAACCTTTAAATTAGGAGGTATGGCCTAAACATTACGGTGCTCTGGACACTTTCGGGAACGAGATCTAAATTGTGTCATATATTTGAAAATTTAATGGGAGCGATAGGGATAATTTGACCATACTTTCTTCGTAAGGAAGTTACTTTTCAGGTGTCTAGTTTAAGAAGGAGGGTACGATTGACCTCCTTTGGATCAGGTATAACTTTCGAATATGGTGCAAACAGCATGAACTACTCCCGTAGAGGGGACAAAATCTGTATCTTGCTATAAAACTTTTATTCAGAGTTTTAGAGTAGGATTTACATCTTGATCTCTTCTAGACATTTGTAACTTTGGTTCTTTGGTTTCTCTCGAACTAGAATCATCTGGAAATTGGAGGTCAGTAAAATTTAAGTTATGGTCAAAACAAAAACACAAGTTTTAGGGAAATTTAGACATCACTTCCCCTAATATACCAACATGTCTCTTTACACAATTTTGGTCCTTATCACTGGACAATTCAACCCAAAACAAAACAAGATCAAAGCCAACCTCAAACCCAACTCAAACCAAAAAAAAAAAAAAAAAAAAAAACAAGGGGAAAGTGATGAGTCTAAAACTCATATATTTTTAAGTCCATTTTTCAAGAGTATTTATGTTTTAAAAGTTCAGTTTAATGCAAAATTATGGAGCTATCACCCAACTTTGTTGTTTTGCAAAAAATTTAAGGAATTAAGTAGAATTAAGTAGAAAAATGAGTAGAAATCAGCATGTTTCAAAGAAAGGGGCCAATGTTGCAACATTTATTCAGCAAATTTCCAATGTCGCGACATTATGTGGAGAAAATCTTGAAGCTATATGGCAATGTTGCGACGCTCCCGGTAGAAGGAAGCATTGATAGTTTAAATGTCGCAAAAACAGCGATACGCGACATTAGCCAAAGCGAACAGAACCATCACATCTAATGTGGCGACGCCGAATAGGTAATGTCATTACATTCCTCAAAGCGTACTTATTGGTGAGACAAGTCAAAATCTCGGCGACATTGAATGAAATGTCGCGTATCAACTAAAAAATACAAGTAGAGGATTTAGAGGCCATCGGACTTAATGTCGACATCAAACCACCATAAATTTTGTGACATCATCTTAATAGATCAGACCTACGGAGGCAATGTTGCAACATCGGCGAGTGATCGACATGTCGATGTCGCGCATCAGTCAAAAGCGGCACGGATGGTAAATCAATCCAATGTTGTGACATTGAATAAATGTCGCAACATCGGTGAACATGGGAAGAATGCGGCACAACAAGATACAATGTCGCGACATCACAAGAATGTTGCAGCATCGACACGAGATGATCACGATGAACTTAAATATGAGGCAAATTTCGAGCATCAGATACATCAATACCAGGAACTTACATCAGGGCAAGTGTACGAAACAAGGGCATCAGTCATAAATGTGGGACATCAAGGCAATTTTGCAGCACCAACTGTCTTCACAACACAGAGGCCTTAATGTGTGACATGGAACATTAATCTACAGCAACATATCTCCATGTTGCGACATCGTCACGACATGGACTCATCAAATTGGGAAGTGTGAAACATTTTTTTTGATGTTGCAACATCGGTTTCAACCCCGGCATGAAACCTTTGAATGTTGCGACATCATGACATCACCTAAACGGTAGCAACTAGGGCGGCAATTTTCAGGCTTTCAAAGTGCATGACTCGCCTCGTTTTAGGGTCGAAGACCTAAGCTTTATAATGAAGAGCTTTTGAGAGTAGTGCGTAGCTTCAAAGCAATAATCTTTGTGCTTTTATGAAAGGTAGAAAAATGTAAAACTTTGAGAAAATCAGGTTCCTCACTGAAAAATGGTAAAGCGATGAATCGCTACAATGCAGGTTGAAAACCTAGAAATATTCTAGATATTGAATGATGAACGGATAACAGTTGAATTAGTCTCATGAAAATCTAGTTGCAAGGCGAATTTAGTTAAATTCCAAGATGATCATATTTTCACGAATTTAGAGCAAGGAACCCAAATAGGTGGGTGACACCTTTTGTACCATCTGTCATCATGCCATGGTTGTCAGTCTGTAAGCAGAGATAGTGTAGGAAAAGAGAGGAAAAAAAAATGAGAGAGAAAGAAAGAGAGGAAGGAAGATATGGCCCATTTCTTCCTCGAGTTAGAGCATTCAGACGGTCGGATTATGAGCTAGATTAAGTGAGGCTACACTCCAGAGGTGGGATTTTCTACGGTTAATTTGTACTTAAGTGCGGAGTGTGAGGCCATGTGGCCAGAGTTCCCCACCTGAATTAGATCTGGCCAGAGTATGAGGCTTTGTTTGGCCGTGTGATGTTTCCCACCTCGAGAGATTAGATCTAGTCATGTGGGACATGTTGGACATGTAGAGTCGTGTGGCTGTGTTTCTACTGTGGGCCGACTGGCCGTGTGGTGTCGTTTGGCGGTGTCACGCTTTGGTTTATTGTCCAGGCCGAAAGGCGAATCGAAGCCTAGGCGGACTATAATCTGGGACTCTTTACCTTTTTTTTTTTTGGTAGACATACGTGGGTTATACAAACAATTTTGTAATAATAATCATTTACATATCTGAAAAGAACTACCATAAAGTGACAGATTGTCTATCAAAATCTATACACATATACTAAGTCTATTTACTTATACAAACATACATATATGTGTCTAATACAAACATCAGAGATCGCTGAAAACAATGCTGGTGAGAACCTATCTCTGAGATGGCGTCTTCTGCGGTGTGGAATGTCTGTCACTCTTTATCTCTCTTAGTACCTACATGGATTGAACACCGTGCTAAACTGCAGCTTGAGTAGAACATATAAACGATAACGACCAATAACAATGTCGCCGTCACAATCTTTTACATTACTTTTCCTTATGCATAATCTGAAACCTATTTGTATGTGACTTCGACTATCATATTACACATGTAGGTTTTTGTATCATTATCAACGTTCATTATCCTTCCATGTGTCATAATATTTCTGAGTTTCAATTCATATCTTCTGTATGACATGTCAGATTAATATTCAAAACAACATACATCTACAATGGCAAATCCAGGTGCTCTGAAAGTCATATCAAATACATACGGGGTCAAGTGAAACGTATTTACCCGTTTAATTCATTTGAATTATCGTTTTATTAAATTTTCGTTTTTCAAAAAGTGTCGCGACCGAATCCTGACTCGACCGGTTGAAATAGGATCCAAGTCGGAACCCGGTTCCTCCGACATTTCGATTAATCTTCTCAAAACATTTTTGTTTGGTTTTATTGAAATTTTATTCGTTTTCAAAGTGCCGACCAAAATCCGCGATTCGGCGGTTGGCGAATCAGTGACTTAGTTTACTGGGCATTTTCAATTATCTTCTGGCTGTTTTATTTGTGTTATTCATTTTAGACTTTTTGTTCACCTCGGAGACACTTCATTATGGGCCAGCCATAAACATTCCTGATTAACAAAATGCATTTACTAAATAATGCATTTATATCCTCTACTCATGCTATTCATTTTGCATGCTTTCATTTACAAATCATTTTATATCATATCACAACAGCCACATTTTCAATAAAATAATTTAATTCACATTCAATTTATAGAGATTTAAGCATATACATAAAAATCCCATTTACACTCATGATATTTGGTTATTTCATATTTATTCAATTCCGCATTTTAAGCGGATTCTGTTTTAATGAATCCCGCCCTTATTATCGACCGGTAATGTGCCTACATTTACAATTCGGTCTCCCATAATGACGGATGCCGTTTGGTGCACCCAGACATGGTATCAATTAAATATATACGTCATCATGCGGATCTTAGATTAGTGCATCCGCCAGAAGTGGGAACATTTCTTCAATGTCATCGCCATCGACGAGATCGTTGGTATCGTAAGTGGGACATTAGACAATTTTCAAGGTGCCTTCATAATGGATGTCGATTTGCTGCATCCGTCGGGCGGTTCGACCGATAATGTATCAGCCAATTCACATTTGCTAGCGGATTAAGTTAATGAATCGCCTTTATTATCATTCCCACGATCATTCGATTTTCAAATATCACATTTCAATTCCATATTCACGTATTCACATTTATGGCCGAATTCCGTTTGATGAATCCCGTCCTGCTTATCGCTCGTTCCACATTCATTCGGTTTTCAAATATCACATTTCAATTCCATATTCACTTTCGTATTATCTTTTCAAAGATATACTCAATCTATGTACTTATTTCATATACTCATTCATATACTCATTCATGTGCTCATTTCATATACTCATTTCATATACTCATTCACGTATACTCATTCATATACTCATTCATGTGCTCATTTCATATACTCATTCACGTATACTCATTCATATACTCATTCACATATACTCATTCATATACTCATTCCACGATATGCTCCTTCACGTAAACTCGATAGCTATACTCATTCACATACTCATTCATATACTCATTCCTTATATTTATTCCACGTATACTCATTCCACATACTCTATTCATGCTCATTTCATATACTCATTATTATATATTCATATATTTCCTATCATTTATTATCTTTTATTTGGTTATATGTGATAATCATATATATAACTTAACCACATTATGTTGCCAAACTAAATTGCCTTTCATGTTCCATATTCATGTTTCAGTTCGTTTTCATTTTCCATATCACATTTCATGTTTCATGAGCTCTGTCTTAATTTGCATTTCTTGTTCATATCTACATCATTTCTTACCATGTATTTGCTAATTAGCTTTAACTTAGCGATTAGTACACTTGGTACAACAACTCAATTTTCAGACAAGATAGAGCACCAGTACGTTCTGTATATGGTTAGATTCTAGACTCAATGAGCTTTCCATAGAGTCCAAGAATACCCATAATGGAGTCCTAACGAAGGAGTTATGCAAGTTGCAAGCCGTGACAAAAATCAGCAACTTATAGCACCTGCAGCAGCAGCAACAGCCACCGTCTTTTGTCATTTTCGGGGATCTTAACTTCACATTTGACACTAGTTCTTTGTACTAATTTGAAGCTAAGGTGTTAAGGGTTCTTCTCCAACTAGAATCACCCAAATCGGAGCACCAAAACTCAAGTTATGTCCTAAACGACCGAACTTCTCTATGTTAAAAACAGAACCAAGTGGCTTGAACATAGCCCCACTTTGAGTGAATTTTTGGGCCACATAGAATCAGAATTTGAAGGTACCTATTTCTGGATGTTTGGTTCTCCTTGAAGTCTAGTTTAAGTAGAAACTTGAATCACTCAAATCGGATCAGAAATGACCAAGTTATGGCCAAAATACAAACACTGGTCAAAATAGAGAGGTGGACAGAACACGATCGGTACCGGTACAGCCCCTCGCAATTTGCCCAGAATGTGGGTTTTTCTTCCCTTTTTCCATATATTACTACCCAAATCAACTCAATACTCTATATACACATCAAAACCACTCCAAATTCATTTTGTAATCTCTTTTCTACTCAAATCATCTTTCATTACATATCTTTCTTCAAAACTTTTCATGAATTACTCCCAAAATCATTCTAATATGGGTCATAACCCATACACAACCCAAACACAAGGATTAGTTAGGTTTGTTGCAAACCTAACTCAATTACTTTGCCATTTAACCATGAATCCAACCTCAAGGGAGGATTCTTACTTCATCTTGTTCCATATGGTCTTACCAACCCCCTAATTTCCAAGAAATCTAAGGTTAAGATGAATTTCTTCAAAACCTAGAGATCAAAGGGATTTGTGATGATTTCCATACAAGAATTCATTTTAGGGTTAGGTTTCTCACAACCCACAACCCACAAACATGTATCCATACAAATCTATACAAAGTTCCATACCTTTTGCTCTTCCTTTCTCCTTCTCTTCTCTTCTTCTTCTCTTCCTCTTCCTCTTCTTCTTCTTCTCCCCTTCTCCTCTCTCTTTTACGTTTTTGGTCTCTCAAAAATGAGAGACCAATTGCTCTTATCCCATTTTTTTTGTTAAGGCCATGTTTGGCCTTTGCATTCTTCTTTCATTTTGCATTTAGGTCCTTCCATTCTATCTAATTTTCTATTCCATATTTTCTCAAATTTCATATTTGCATATAACTTATTGTTTTATGCCTTTTATGTCCTCAAGTGGTAAAGACCGCTTTACCCTTGTCTTTCCCATTTATGACTACCCCTAGGGTCCTCCAAGGGTAAAATTATATTTACCCTTTTTCTCTCTTATTAATTTTCGGTTCTATCGTTTTATTTCCAAAAAATTCCATTTAGCTTTTAATATACCCTAAGCAAGTCCGAAAACTGTTAGGGTATATTTCGGGGATTTACAAACCGTGTGGGGCCGTTTGGTCTTGTAGAGCCTTGTGATTGTGTTTCCACCTCAAGGCCGTCCCTAGCCGTAATAGGGCCCCCATTTAGTAGGTGTAGGGTAGTGTGGTTGTGTGGCTGTTATGTGTTGCAAGAACTATTTTGTGGGCATCTCTTATGCACCTAATTGGATCTTAGATAACTAGTTAATCTTTGTTCACGTTTGATTAACGTACTTGGTGCTAGTTATCTATTGAATGTTGATATATGAATTCTAATATATTGACATTGAGATGAAATGTTGGAAATCATATTGACTGTTAATATATGTGTGCTATTATATTAACATTGAAGAAATGATGTTTGGAAATTATAAGCATATTATAATTAATCCAAAATGCATGATGTGATCATGAATATTATGGTCCATATGAAATTCATTACATATGAGACATGGAATTGATATGCAATGGCGCATACATTGCATATGCACGGAGACATTGCATTAAATGGGTGTGAATTCATGGTTGGTAAATTGACACTATGTTTGGTGTTTGATTGGGTGGGCTCGGTAAATGGGACAACGTCCAACACAGTCGCACGATTGATTAAAATGGTAAAGAAAATATGTGTTGGGTATTAGCAAGAAGGGATAGATTCTCCCTTGGGTGAAAAGTCCGCCAATTATGGTCAAACATAGTCCCCAACGGTGAAAGGCCCTAAGAGTATCTGGGTTTGCGAAGCCTATGGTGAGACACCAAAAATCTGCTACCCACATAAAGGCGCATGATTTTGAACATAAAATGGATTTTGAATATAAAATGATTATTGTGATGTATCATCGAAAAATATTTTGGGTTTATAAACAAATGAAATTTGTTTTGAAATTGATCATTAAGATAATAATCCCGGAATGATTGTTTGTATCACGCATGTTGGCCGTTATTGTGAGGGGAGTCGATGAGACTCGGGCGCATGGTACATGGTGGAGTGCCATCTCATTTCATGGAATGACATGTAGGATTCCATATAAATTGACATGTTCTTGTTGGAATGTGATTTGGCGAAATGTTGATGAGACATTGCATGTGTGGGTGGGGAATAGCCCTTATAGGAGGTATTTCTGCTGGACCGTGGCTCATCCTTCTGGAGACTGACCACTTTCAGAAATGCACAAGGAATTAAATAGCGGTGAACAAACGCTCGAGATAAAGGCTGTGATTTGTGAAAAAAGAGCCGACCTTAGCGTTGATGTTTACTTGTGCAAAGTGCTTGGGACAAAGTTATGAAGTATTTTGTATAAAGATAGTGAATTAAATTCACCCAGACTATTTCCAGTATTGTCGGGTATGTTACGGTAAGAATTAGAGTGAATGGATAACTAGGATTTGTATTAAGTGCATTATTCTCATATTTTTTAATTTAAATATGGTGGATGGATCAGTGATGGGGCGTATAAGAGTGATCTTAGTGAACTCAGTGTCTGAGTAATTAGCGTCTTGATCGAGATCCAAGACTTAGATCTGAATTGACTGGGTAGAATTTCTGCAAGTTGATGGCTAATCAACGATACCCCCGGGGCATCACAGCTTGGTATCAGAGCATAAGTATAAAAATACCTAGGGCTTGATGGATATGGGTCTAAGTCATTAGATTCATTGAGTTTTGATGTCATAACTTGCGTCAGAACATAGGTATGTGATTACCTAGGATTTGATGGGCATGGGTTTAGACCATTGCATAAATTTTGTGTTATGTGAATTATATACATAATAAATTGTATATAGGAAAAGAGGAACACTAGGGTTAGAAAACATAACCTCAGGGGTTCAAAAAAAAAAAAAAAAAACAAACGGGATGGTTTGGGATGTTGATATCTACTAGTAGTTAGCACATGCACTACTAGTTAGACAAGGAAAAAGGACTCTCAATCTGCTATTTGACATGTTAGGGTTTGATGTCATCCTCGGGATGGATTGGCTGACGGCCTATCGTGTCGTCATCAATTATGTAATCGTAGGAGAGTTACTGCCTACACATGGGATGGTATTCATGTTATGTTTCAGGGGGATAAGCATGATGCTTTACCTTAGGCCGTGTAAGACTTTAGGTGCACGGGGGAAATTGCCAGGTTGTTGCGGGCCTTGTAGAGAAGCAGGTGAAGGAACGAGTTGAAATTATACCCAGAATTGGTTTGTGAATATAGGGATGTTTTTCGGAAAAATCTTTGGGGTTACCTCAGTGTGTATAGGGATGTGAGCTTCACGATTGGGTTCCACTTACAGTCGCGATGCCTATTTCTATGACTCGCATCGAGACATGGTGCACCATAGTTGAGAGCTCAGGTCCGATTGAAAGAATTACGGACAAGGGTTTTTTATTAATGAGCACCCAGAGCTCTGGTGATGTCGTAAAGTTGAGCACGGAAGGCCCAGAAGGATTACTCGACCTTTTGAGGTAGCTGAGTGGAAGTGGAGCATGTCACGATGGATTTTGTGACTTGCTTGCCACGAACATCGCAAGGGCATGATGCGGTGTGGGTGATAGTGGATCGGCTTACTAAGTTGGCACACTTTTTGGTTCTTGATAGCCTTCACGGCGGAGGGAATTTGGGTTAATGCGATGTGGAGATTATCTTAGCCCATGGAATGGAAGTATCTATTGTATTGGAGTAGGATCCTGTGGGTTTCTGACTCATTTTGGGAGAGTTTCAGCCATGGGGACCTTGGTTGATTATAGGCACAACATGCAGATGGACGGTCGATCGAAAGGACCATCCATGCTAGAAGGTTTATGCTCTGGGCATGCGTCTGCTGGATCAGGGTGGTGGGAAGACATTTACCGCAGTGGAATTCACCTAGAACAACAGTTATCAGGCAAGCATATAGATGGAACCCTATGAGGCCTTGTCAGGAGGCCATGTCGATCTCTGGTTTGTTGGATAGAGGTAGGAGAGAGACCTGGGTCTGATTTGCTAGAGACACCTCAATGAGTAGGTATATTTGATCTGACGTCTTTCTCCCCCAGTTCAGGCTTGGCGAAGAGCTACGACGGTGGCAATCTCTAGAGTTTGAGGTGGGGGATCATGTCTTCTTGAAGGTGACGCCTAAGAGAGGAGTGGTCAGATTTGGAAGCGGGGGAAAGCTGTCACGGTGTCTCCGGGCCCTTGAGTACTTGAGAGGTAGGTAAGTTTAGCGCAATTGGCTTTACCACCAAGTTTATCGGATGTTCATATAGTGTTTCGTGTCTCCACGCTCTAGAAGTACACTCCAGATCCGACTCATATAGTAGACTAGGGCGAGCTTGTTGTTGATGTAGATGGAACCTTGGAGGAGGGACCTGTACCTATCATGGATAGCCGGGATCAGGTTTTATAACACAAGACCGTGAGGCTAGTTAGGGTGTTATGGCAGCGCCAAGGAGTGGAGGAAACAACATGGGAACGCAAGGGGACGATGCGTACCAATTATCCTTATTTTATTAAGGACGAAGGTACGTTGTCTAGTCATTTGATGCTAAAATGACTGTAGGATATACATGTGATTGTATGTATATGTGCGTGTGAATTTCAGGACGAAATTCTTTTAAGGAAGAAGAAAGAATTTAAAACTCGAGAAAATCGAATTTTCTTGAAAAAGGCAAAGCTTGATGTCCCAGCTGTCTGAGTTGAAAACACATAAATCTTCTAGATCTCGGATGATGAAATGGATAACACCGTTGGATTAAATACCAAGTGAAATCTGAATTACCAAGGCGAATTTCATTAAATTCCGAGATGGTTAGATTTTTCACGAATTTCGACGAACTTGAATAGGTGGGTGACACATGGCATGATGCATGCATGCCATGTGGGTGACACATGGCATGCATGCATGCATGCCACGTGGATTTGTCCAATCTATAAAAATAGGATTAGTGGAGGAAAAGAGATGAAAAAAAAATGAGAGAGAAAGAAAGGGAGGGAGGAAGGAAGGAAGATCTGACAGCTTCTTCCTCTGAATTCCGACATTCCGACGGTTGGAGTTCGTAAGGCCAAGAGTTAAAGCTGGCTATGCTCCAAGAGGTAGGGATTTTTTCCTACTTTGGTTAATTTGTATTTAAGTGTCGTATAGGGTCGTGTGACTGAGTTCCCACCTAGGGTTATCTAGTTGTGTGGGACTGTTTGGCCATGTGACACTGTTTCCACCTCAGGGTTGTTTGGTCGTGTGGGACCGGTTGGTCATGTAGAGCTGTGTGGTTGTGTTTCCACCATGGGGTCGTCCTGCCATGTGGTATCGTTTGGCCGTGTGGGGACGTTTGGTCGTGTAGAGCAATGTGATTGTGTTTCCACCTCAGGGCCATCTGGCCATGTTGGACCATTTGGACATGTAAGGCAGTGTGGCTATGGGGCTTGTTATGGCTTGTTGCGAGAACTGTTTTGTGGGCATACTCTTATGCCTGAATTGGTCTTAATGTTGAGTTATGCTTTAGTCACGTTTGATTATGTACTTGGTGCTAGTTATCTATTGAATGTTGATATATGAATTCTAATATATTGACATTGAGATGAAATATTGGAAATCATATTGACTATAATATATGTGTGCTATTATCTTAACATTGAAGAAATGATGTTTGGAAATTATAAGCATGTGTTATAATAGTCCAAAATGCATGATGTGATGCATGACTGGTATGGTCATATGAAATTCATTACATATGAGACATGGAATTGATATGCAATGGCGCATACATTGCATATGCACGGTAAATGGGACAACGTCCAAAGAGTCACACGATTGATTAAAATGGTAAAGAAAATATGTGTCGGGTATCAGCAAGAAGGAATAGATCCTCCCTCGGGTGAAAAGCTTGCCAATTATGGTCAGACATATTCCCCAACTGTGAAAGGCCCTAAAAGTGTCTGGGTTTTGAAGCGTGAGACATGCAAATCAGCCTACCCACATTAAGTTGCTTTGTGATTTGAACATAAAATGGATTTTGAATATAAAATGATCATTGTGATGTATCATCGAAAAAGATTTTGGGTTTATAAAAAAATGAAATTTTTTTTGAAAATGATTAATGGATGTCATCGAGAATGACGGTTTATCACACATAGGCTAAGGCGTTGTGTGAGAGAGTCGGTGAGGACTCGGGCACATGGTACATGGTGAGTTGCATCTCATTTCATGGCATGACATATAGGATTCCATATAGAATTGGCATGTTCTTGTTGGAATGTGATTGTGAAATGTTGAGTGAACATTGCATTTGCACTTAGGTGGGGAGTAGCCCTTGTATGAGGTATTCTCTACTAGGCGTGGCTCACCCTTCATGGGACAACCCTTTCAAGTACAGTGTCGACATCGATGAATGACGCTCAGACGAGGCCATGATTGTGAAGAAGGTCGACATGTGGCATTGATAAACTTTTGTGTAAAGTGCTTGGGACAAACTAGTTCTATCAAGTATTTTGTATAAAAGAATGGTAATAAAATTCTTTTAGACTAATATTACTAATATAGTCGGGTATGTAATTATGGTAAGAATTAAATGTGATCGGACTCTTACGGTTGTATTTAGTGCATCATTCTCATATTTTAATTTAAATATGAATGAATGGAGTCCCCGTGGGACGATAGAGCGGTGTTAGTAACTCGGTGTCCATGAGTAATTAGTGGAGTGCGGGACAGACTTAGATCTTGACCCGACCCTAAGGTAGAATTTTCATAGGTTAATGGCTAGTCAACGGGACTCCCGGGTTTTGGGGTGTTACAGCTGAAGTCTCATTGTATATATTTTCTTTTTCTTTTATTTTATATTTATTATTTTATTTTTATTTTACCTTCAGTTGTTTCTAGATTAGGTTTAGTTTAGGATTAAAGTAGTCTGAACTAAAATTAGAAATTTAGTCTTCATGTAATCGATTTTTTTCATTTATGTTTGGACTTAAATGAATATGGAGTTAATTTTTCTAGAATATTTTCCTTAAGTTTTGATTTGCAATCTAAATGAATTTCTTTAATCAACTAGTCATTGTGATTTGTGATCGGTTGAAGGGCTAAGCTCATGAGGAAGAATAGATTGTTAGGATTATTTATTGCTAGAGTTATTGTTGTTTGGTAAGAAAATTGGAGTGATTTAACTAGTATTACTCCACCTACGTTGGATTGTTCTAAATATAGGTGTTTGGTACCGAAGAGATTGTATCATTACGATTTCAGAATCCTCGCATGACATAGATATGAGACTACTGAGAATAATGGCTTGGTGACTTGTAGATTTATTTTACACTAATATTATATGTTAACGAACTTTAGGATTGCTTTGATACATCACTAGTGAAGATCTAACATGCTTTCAAGGCTCTTCTCTGGTGACAACGGAATGTGTGCCCGAGGCATAAGATCCACTTACTGACCTAGCAGCTTAATCTTGAGAGGTTTCACCTCAA
The DNA here is from genome assembly GCA_016808115.1 of Tetrastigma voinierianum. Classification (NCBI taxonomy): domain Eukaryota; kingdom Viridiplantae; phylum Streptophyta; class Magnoliopsida; order Vitales; family Vitaceae; genus Tetrastigma; species Tetrastigma voinierianum. The sequence continues at coordinate 71,209 of JAEQBH010003403.1, forward strand.
TTAAGAGGAATAACTTCAACCCAGTGTTAGTTGAGATTCTAATTGAAGGCTAAGGTATCTTTTAATTTGGAGAGGGCTTGCAATATCCTGTCCATGGGAGCAAGCAATTTCTAGTCCTAAGAAATGGCTGAAGTACTGAAGGAAGAATGTCGAGATCTTAAGAGAACAAATCTACTCGTAACTTTTCATATCATTGTCTAGAAAAGAAGTGTAGTGAGTGAAAAGTGAAACGTGTAGAGTTGAGAAAATCATGTCTATTGCTGCTCTTGGTGACTCAGATTCATATCCATTATTTCATCTTATTTGGAAACTTACAAAGTGATGGTAAACAACATTGTTTTTAACCCATGTGTTTTGAGTTCATAGTAGCTCTCTAATCATTTAGTTTAGAAATTTCATTAATTGTTGGTCTTTTATTTTTACTTAAAGAGTTAAATACATCATGAAAACATAGAATTGAATAGTAAGGATCTTTAGTAGTGAGAGTAGTTAATCTTTAAAATTTTCTAATCGATCCTCGTGGGAATGATATCTGAACTTAAAAATCCATTATATTACTTGTATTACTAGTGCACTTGCAGTGATATAAACCAAACCAATTTTCAAATAAAACAACTTATACACCGGCAGAAAACATATTTTATATCTTGGGTCGCAACAAGGTTTTTTTTTTTTTGGCGTAGATTACCAGGGTGATCCGGTTCTTGTTAGGCATGTCGAGAAATTTGTCTTAACAAAAGATCAGAATTGGATTGTTTGAAGATTACCATATGAAAAGCGATAATTTTTTGGCGTCGTTGTGGGGTGATCAATTCTTAGTAGCTATTAGGAAGTTTATTAAAAATATCGAGGAATCGGTTGTTTCGGTCTATATATAGAAAACGAGATCAACAAGTTTTTGGCGCCATTATCGGGACCTAATCCAATTCTTGATATATTGTGTCGAAATTTGTCTTAACAAAGATCAGAATCGATTGTTTTGGTCTATATAGAAAAATAGATCAACAAGTTTTTGCCACTTAGTTGTCGAGGATCAAAATGAAATTAGAGTTTAAGGATTATTATTCTTACCAAAGAGAAAATTGCTAGTTTGGATATTTTTCTTTTTACTTTTATCAAAAATTTCCAAAAATAGTTTTAACTGCAGTAACTGAATCAGCTACTGCAGTAACTAAATCAGCTACTAATCTTTAATGAAAACATATGATAATATATTTCTGTGTCTATTGATCTTATTTGATTTCAATGTGTTTCCATTTCAAGAAGTCCTCTCATGCATAGAAAACCAGAATCCGAATTGGTACCTTTGGACACTGAATTGGAAAGGACGTTGAAAAACCTAAAGAAAGACTGCATGGTAGTGACTTTAAGGAGTGGTAGAGGACTGGAAGAAAGAAGAAATGAAAAGAATAAGACTGAGGAAGAGAAGCATACATAAATTGGAGAAGAAATAAAGCAGTACAGTTCAGAAATTACTGAAGAAAAGAGAACAGTAAAGGTGCAGCAAAAGTAGCTAGTTGGAGAGGGTGATCTAAGAAAGAAATAAGAGGTTCAAGCTTACAAACCTCAAGTCCCATTCCTCGGAGAACATGACTAAGCTAAAGGCGATTCTCTAGAATTCTTGAACATGTTCAAGAAAATGAGAGATCAATATCCTTTTACCCGAGGAGGCCTTGACTCAAATGCCTCATTATACTAAATTCATGAAACTTATACTGAGCAGAAAGAAGAAAATTGATAATGAAGGAGTGGTGAACCTGACAGCAACCTGCAAAGTAGTTATTAGAGGTCTTTACCAGTGAAAATGCAGGATCCAGGTAGCTTCACTTATCTAAGTGGGAAAGTTCATTTTTTCAGTGGACTTTGTGGTTATTGATATTGAAGATGATAGGCAGTCAGTAACTTGCTGGATTCCTTGCCCTTTGGAGCAACTTTGATAGATGTGAAAGAAGGAGAGCTTACTCAAGGTTGGAGATGAGCGGTGCATTTCGTCTCGATCGGAGTTTGAAAGCAGCCATGAATTTGATATGCGATTGTAAGATTGTAGAAGCAAAGTTTCCATCGATTCACGAATTGATAAATGATTGTGGGTCGGAGTTCAATGATTAAAAAATGGGGTAATTGATATCTTGATTTTGAATTTCTGAATTCCAATTTTGAATTAAAAGATGCAGTACTCAATATTGAAGAAAGCAGTGCAAAAAAATATTGTAGTTATGAAGAGAAGGCTTCAGAAGTAAACACAAGCTTAGAGGGTTTAATTCTACAAGAGTTGCCTGAACATTTAAAGTATGCCTTTCTTGAAGCTGAAAAATCTATACCAATAATTATATCAATTGACTTGACAGAGCATAAGGAAAAGAAACTACTAGAAATTCTCAGGAAGTATAAGGAAACCATTGCTTGGTGTATAAAAGATTCACAAGGAATCAGTCCTTTCATATGTATGCATAAAATCCTGTTGGAGGAAAATGCAAAGACCTCCATTGAACATCAAAGAAGACTGAATCCAGTAATGAAAGAAGTTTTCATAAACGAAGTGCTAAAAGGGTTGAATGTAGGCTTTATATATGCAATCTCAGACAACCCTTGGGTAAGCTCAATTCATGTGGTTCCTAAGAAAGGTGGATTCATTGTTATCAGAAATAAGAAGAATGAATTGATTCCTAGAAGAACTGTGACAGGATAGAGGGTGTGCATATATTACAGAAAATTGAACACAGCAACCAAAAAGGATCACTATCCTTTACCCTTTATTGATCAGATGCTCGACACCCTTACTTCTGTTTTCTTGATGGGTATTCAGGGTATAATCAAATTGCCATAGCCCCTGAGGATCAGGAGAAAACTACTTTGACATGTCCTTATGGTACCTTGCGCTAGAAAGGATGCCATTTGGATTATATGTCTTCTCTGACCTTCCAAAGGTGCATGATGTCCATATTCTCATATTTGGTGGAAGAGGCTATGAAATTTTTTATGGATGACTTCTTAGTGTATGGATCCAGTTTTAAGCATTGCCTTAAAAATTTAAGTGAGGTGCGAAGATAAAATTTAGCTCACGAATTGGGAAAAATGCCATTTCATGTGGTAACATAAGAAATTGTCTTGGGACCATGAAATTTCTACAAGCTGAATTTGGAAGTTGACCAGCGGGTTTACGTCATAAAGCCTCTTGCCACCTACTGCTTGATTAAATGCTGGATAGGGTTTCACGGGATATCTTTGGATTTTAAGGAGATTCATAGGGACCTCCAAAAATCTCAAAGACCATTAGCATACGGATTGTTGGAAAAGATGCAAAATTTGATTTTGGTAGATCATGCAGATCTTCATTTGAAGAAATAAAAATCCAGATTCTGACTCCCCATCTTGCGACACTTGAACTTGGAACAAAGAGTTTGAAGGCCAGTGTGTGATGCAGAACTGACTATCTGATAGGAGCAGTTTTGGAGACCGAAAGAACATAGAAAATTTTTAGAGCCTTATCTTTATGCAATAAGACCTTCAATGAGGCACAAGAAAACTACTCTACCACAGAAAAGGAGATGTTGGCAATGGTTTTTTCTTGTGAAAAATTTAAGTCATATATATATTGTGGTCCCATGTCATCATACACACTAATCATGCAGCAATTAAATATCTAATGGAAAAGAAAGATGCTAAGCTAAGATTGATCAGGTGGGTACTACTGCTGCAAGAATTTAATCTTGAAATAAAGGATAAGAAAGGGAGTGACAATGTGATAGCTGATCACTTGTTAAGAGTCATGAAACCTCTTGAGAAGAGGAAGGAATTGAAATAGTAGAAACTTTTCGATGACGGCTTTTCAAGTATTGGATTCGAAACACCATAGTATGTTGATATTGTAAATTTCTAGCTTGTGGAATCATGCCACGGAATTCAGCATTCTGTGAAAGAAAGTTGAAGGCGATGCTAGGTTCACATATATGGGATGACCTATTGCTTTGTAGAAGAGGATTAGATCAGATTATTAGAAAATGTGTACCAGAGACAGAACAAGCTGGAATTATGGATAATTGTCATTCATCACCATATGAAGGACACTTTGCAGGAAACAAAACAACTTAGAAAATTATCCAATCAGGTTTTTATTAGCCAACATTATTCAAAGATTGTTATGAATTGGTCGAACATTGTGACCAGATGTCGAGAGGAATGAGGCAACATCAATAGAAGAAATGAGATGCCTTCTGAATTATGGTGGTCTGAATTTTTTTATGTATAGGGGATAGACTTCATGGGGCCTTCCCCACCTTCATTTGGAAAATTATACGTCTTAGCTGTGGATTATGTATCCAAATGGGTGGAAGGCATAGCTTGCCCCAGAAATGATGCCAATGCAATTGTAGGGATTATTCATAAGAACATCTTGAAGCCCGATTTGGGCCCATGGAACTATTATAAGTGATGGGGGAACCATTTTCCAACGAGTTGTTTACCAAAACTTATGGCCAGTATGGAGTCAAACATGTATGAGTTTGGCTTATCACCTGATCAAATCGTATGAGATATCAAAGAATATTCTTGAAAAGACAATCAATGCCAGTAGAAAAGATTGGTCATTAAAGGTGGAAGATGCATTGTGGGCTTATTGAATTGCTTATAAGTCCCCTATTGGAATGTCCCCATACAAAATTGTCTATGGAAAGCAGTGTCATTTACCTTTGGAACTTGAGTATAAAGCAATGTGGGCGATAAAAAAGTTGAATTTTGATTTTCAAGTTGTAAGAGAAAAGAGACTTCTCCAAATGAATAAATTAGAAGTGCTAAGAAATGAAGCCTATGATAATGCCAGAATTTACAAAGATAAGACTAAAAAGTGGCATGATTAGAAGATTATGAGGAAAGAGTTCTGAGTGGAATCTAGTCCCTCTTATACAGATTCCTAATCTGAAATTTTTTCGGAAAAACTCAAATCAAGGTGGAGTGGTCCATATATAGTAGTTGCAGTTACCCCATTTGGAGTAGTAACACTTAAAACCAATTCTGGAGATGATTTTAAAGTAAATGGTCAAAGGCTGAAACACTACCTAGGATGAAGATCAAATGAGAAAGAGTCCCATATTTGAAGAGATGGATAGAATTGCTGAAATGAGAAAACACTGTAGCAAATGTCTAGCTAGAGACATAAAACATGAGTAGCTATTTGGGAGGCAACCCAAGCAAATTTTTAAAATTTTCATGGTAAACTTGATTTGGTTAAGATTTTGTGTTTGAATAGTGTAGAAGTAGTTTAGTTTTGTTAGAAATTATTTACCATTTAATGAATTACAATCTTAAGATAATCGAGGATGAAGAAAATTTGCAAGAATATATGAAGATCAATTTTAAAGCATCTCCAACCAGACTGAATCATGCAGAGATTACTACAAAGGGGAGTTTACTTTTAAATCTTATTCTTCATAAATGTTCATGAATAAGTTTGGGGGAATATGATTTATTTGAGTTAGATAATCAACCAGTAGCTCAAGTGTCCTTTGTTGAATGGTTACGTGGAAATTTCTTCAATAGGATGAATCAATGCCTACTTGATTGAATTGAAAACAAAAAAATCTGAAATGTAGCTTTTCATGTGATTGAGGTTCTTCGACATTTCTAAACACTTCTGCGAGAAATTGGAAACGAAAAAGAAAATGAGAAATCAAGTGCAATGTTTCTACTTAAAAGGCTAAACTCCCACTCAATGTCGCGACATCAATAGAAATGTCGTGACACCAAGTTTCAAAAATTTCCCCAATATCGCGACATCATCGCGACATTACCTCAATGTCGTGACACCAAGTTTCAAAAGTTTCCCCAATATCGCGACATCATCGCGACATTACCTCAATGTCGCGACATCACAAATATACAAGAGCACATTGAGCAAATGTCGTGACATCATATTTTAAATGTCACGACATTACATTAATAGATGAACAACATAGCTCTAATGTCGTGACATCAATGTGTCAATGTTGCGACATTACAAAGATACAAGAGCAACACCAAGACTGACTTCAAAGCAATGTCGGGACATTGTAGCGACATTAAGTCAGTGTCACGACATTGAATTTTCAATGTTGCGACATCTAAGAAAACCAAATAGAAAATCTGCACAATGTCGCAACATGACCACGACATTGCCGCAACATCAAGTCAATGTCACGACGCTAGAACATCATTATCGCGACATTGCAGTTAGGGTAAATCACCTATAAAAGGAAGAATTTGAGAAATTTTCATTGCCATATCAATCTTTCCTTACTTTCGAACCCTAGCCTTCTCAAAACCTCTCAAAAATCCAAACCATGTCAAATCCAAGCTCTCCAACCCTCGAAGAAGTAATAGAAAATGTAGTGGAGGAGATTTTACAAGAGAGAGTTGATGAAGTTGAGAGAGAAATGGCAGGGGAAGGAAACCAAGAGAAAGCCCTAAAAGTCGTGCTAGGGGAGATTGAAGTAGTGGTAGAGGAAGGAGAAGCCAGAGCTTTGACTCTCACAAGGGAGAAAAAGTGTTCTAAAAGCATCTAACAAGAAAATTTTTGTGGAAGAAAGGGGATTTAAGGAGCTGGTGTTGCCGTTTAAGGAGGAGATCGAGCGATGAGGTTGGGAAAAGTTAAGCCCGGCATAGGAGGCTGGGGTCACGGTATAGTCAAAATTTTACCTTGTCTGAATGAAATGAAAGGAACTGAAGTGCTATGTCAAGGGGAGGTGGGTCCCTTTTGGGGAGAGGGCCATCTCTAACTCTTGGGGCTGAGATCGGTAAGTGACTGTAAAGAGTATGAATGGCTCCAGGAGAACCCCAAGTTTGAAGAGATCGTCAAGGAGTTGATGGGAGGTCTGGGGGTATGGAAGAGGACCAAAACCATCCACAATGCCTACATAGATAAAGGCGACTTATCAGAAGCGATCAAGGTATGGTTCTACTTCATCAACTCTGTTCTCACCCCTTCAAAGCACGTCTCCACAGTGAGACAAGACCATGCCATACTTCTGTATGCATTGGTCAAGGGGTTTAACTTGAATGTGGGGAAGATAGTGGGCGGTCCATGCTAGACTGCACGGAAACTTGAGAATATCCTTCTGCCTTAATCACCTCACAGTAGTATAAGGGGAAGTAACATTCAGTGAGACGGAGGAGAAATTCCCGAGATCCTCACCTCTCACACTCATCGGAGTCCTAAAATCTTGATCTGAGGTGAGTGGAGAAAATAAGGAAAAGAAAAAGGAAACTTGGAAGCGCAAAAAAGGAGATCCTTGTAGTTAAAGAAGAGCTAGAGACAGAAGAAGGGGGGAAGGGTTGAAGATTGCAGGCAACCATGCTCTCCCTCAAGGCTGAAGAAGATACAATGCTTACTCATAGCATAGCAGAAAGAGGAAGTAAGACAGCAGAAGGACAAGAGAGCAGCACATCGGGACTATTTTCCTTGTTGATAGAGATGAGAGAAGAAATGAAGAGGAGAGATGAGCAGTTCAGAGAAGAATTGAGGTGGAGAGATGAAACACTGGCTGCAGAAAATAAAATGAGAGAAGAAAACTTAGCAGCAGTGCTCCAAAAGAGAGATGATGAATAGAGAGAAGAGTTATCAAACAGGGATAAGGCATTGAGGGTTGAGCTTAAAGAAAGGGAAAAAGCCTTTGTGCAGGATCAATTGATGAGGGATCAAGAGCTGATCAAGGCGTGGAGTTCAAGGAGGGGAAAGGAAATGGAGTGGAACGCAACTGGAAAGTGAAGCCTTTGGATATCTGTACAAGGAACACCAGAAAGAAATCATAGCAACCATCTAAAAGAGGGATGAAGAGCTGGAGTCTATCTTGAATTACAGGGAGAAGTTATGAACATAGAGCATAGATCTGGTGAACCAAAACCTTGTAAAGATGTATCAAGCCCAAGGTGAATGTGAGCAGTCCTTAAACTCCATTGGGCAAAGGCAAAGTGAGCTCATAAAGGAAACAATAAGAATGCAAGAGTGGTATCTCTTTGATAGGAATGGAGAGGGCTCAACTCTAAAACAAGAACCCTCCTTTCTTGAGTTCACACCCTCAAATGCAAGTTACAAATTTGAAGCAGTGAACCTCAAGCCCTCTAGATCTCAATCACATAGAAAGAAGAGAGCTCTCTCTCCCTATCCCTCATTCTTTCTCTGCTCTATCATTCTTTCTCTCTATCTTGTAAACAACATAATGTAAATTTTTTTCCTCTTTCTAATAAAAGGATAGCTCCTGAAATTTTTGTGCATTGAATTTTCTTGTTAGTTATTATCTTTTAATTTTGCAATCTTAGAAATGTTAATAAAATTTTGAACTTGTGTTGTTTGTCTGAATTAAAAAAAAAAGAATTCAAAATGTTAATTATATGAAAGCTGCAAGTTGAAAATTGTTGGATGAAATGGCATATTTTCTGAGTGAATGTTGTATTGGCTTGTTTGAAGACTTTAATAAAAATTGGTGAAATGTTGGTGATATTGTTTTTTGCCTAATGGACTGAATGACTAAATCATAATGAAATGTAAATTGAACAATAACACAAAATTTTTTTTGTAAAATGGAACAAGCTGAAGTTTCAATTGCAAATGGGGCTAAGTTGTGCTGTCAATGATGAAAAAGCTAAACTTTTAGATTCTTGAAAACTAAAATTGAAATCAAGGCTAATAAAGCTATTAATTCTAGTCAATTGAACAATACAGTCGAGAAAATTACTACACTAACACAATGGTCAAAAGTACCTAAAAAAATTATTGTGCTTGGGTTAGGAAAACCTTATGGGACTTATTATCAGAAATCTTTAAAGAATCCTAGAACTTGTTGCATTATTTTTCAAGGTGAAATCCTAGACATCACACCCAACAAAAGATGATTTATGCCATCCTTGGACAGTTTGAGACTTTAAAAAACCTACCCTTGATATGCTATAAGCATAAACCTTAGTACCTACCTTGAGCCTAATGCCTATTTCATCATCACAACCAAAAAGAAGAGCCTTAACCCTTCCTTAAATTCTACCTTATAGTAAAGAACACATAAATTACCTAAAACTGCAAATTCGTGTAGAAGAAATGAGAAAGAGGATAAGTTTGGGGGAGTACAAGTTTGAATTGAAGGGAAATAGGAGAATAAAAGGGTGAAGGGAAGACAATTAAGAAAGGCTGTGTTAGAAGGTGCGAAAATAGAAAATTGAGGAAAATTTGAAAAAGAGATTACAAGGGTGAGTTTTGCCTTGTAGCCTGTTCGACCTTGGCAAATTAAGTCCTTAGGGGTGTTCTACACCTAGTACCTAATGCCAGCGTATGGAAGCTACTAACCAAAAGCTAACTGAGGATTGTAGAAAGCTTAAGGTAAAACATTGCACCCTCCGTCTGGAGACAAAAAGGCAGAAGAGGCTTCGCGGAATTAGAAAATAGCGGTGGAAAGAAAATAAAACAGCAATAAGCGGAGGAGGAAAAAGAAAAAAAGATGCACGGTCTGGTTTGGGAAGTTTGAAGGGCTAGTTTAGCAGAAAAATAGGATGAGCAGTGAAGGCAAAGAGTTGAAAAAATGAATGCAGTTTGGGTAAATTTGAGCCTAAAATGTCTAGTTATCTACAATTGCCCTAGCGATCATTACGAGCTCAAAAGACCTATTTGATTCGGCCCAGATTGTGTTATGTCTACATCGGTGGAGAATAATGACTAACAAACCACTATGAGACTTAAATTGCTGAAAGAATGTCAATCACACCAAAGTAACTCTCATAAGGCTACCTAATTTACAGAGTCGATTGCCGGGGAGAAGACAAACACCTCACATAGTCCAGGGTGTATCTATTTATTAACTATGAATTACATGCTACATTAAATGAATTAAATTATAAATTTTCAAATTTCCTAAAATGAAGCTTGATTAGAGTTGATGTCACAACTGATATAATACTAAGGCCTAAATGCTGATATGGTTTAAAAGATGAGTTAATTGAAAAAATGTCCTCAAAAAAATTGATTTTTATTGTTTAAGGACAAACAAATATCATTTTCTTTGCTTGAGGACAAGCAAGACTTTAGGATTTGAAGTGTGATGGAGTCTAAAACTCATCTATTTTAAGTTCATTTTTCGAGAATATTTATGTTTTAAAAGTTCAATTTAATGCAGAATTATGGAGCTTTCACCAAAACTTGTTGTTTTGCAGAAACTTTAAGAAAATAAGCAGAATTCAACAGAAAAATGAGTAAAAATCAACATGTTGCAAAGAAAGGGGCCAATGTCACAACATTGCTTTAGTAAATTTCCAATGTTACGACATTATGTGGAGAGAGAAAGTCTTGAGGCCCATGGCAATGTTAATCGAGTGGAGAAGGGGAGCGGCGATCACGATGTAGTGACATCCTGGCTCTCGATAGTCATATATTATGTCCACCATTCAATGTCGCAACATCATAACAACATGGTTGCGACATCAACTGAGGAAGGGAAGGACTACATAGTTTAAATGTCGCAACCAAGGACAAAAAATCGATTTTATCGGCCGATTTTTCGGCGAAAAATCAGTTTTCGATTGGGTTGGAAACGATTTTGGGAAGGAAAAATCGGAGAAAAATCGCCGATTTTCCGATAAATACCGATTTTCCCTGGAAAAAAAAATTTTCTGATTTTTTCCCTGTTTTTTCCTTGGCTCCAAAAATATGAAAAATTGCTTAACGGGTTTGAACCACTTAAAATGCACAGAAGTGGCACCCTTTAACCATGAAGCCATTGATTGCACTTATTATATATAATGTAAACTTTTTATATTCTCTTATTATTTATTTAATTCACTTAATCCCTTTATAATATTTTATTTTATTTTATTTTTATTTTACATTATAACTTATAATATTTTTAAATCAAATATTAATTTGAAAAGGAAAAGAAATAAAATAATATCATTTAAAAATTTAAAATTATAATATATAATATTTTGAATCTCCTCATTATCTACATAATATTTATAATAATAACAAAAACAAATAAATAATATCTCTTTAACATAATAATATCTGAATAATATATTAAATATATTTATATTTAATTTAATAATTACTAATCCATTTGATTTTAATCTACCTTAATTAAGATAGAATCATTTCTCATAATCACATATAATTAAAATATGAAAAATTTTAATAGCAGATATTTTGTAAAAATATCCATCACGATATTCCAGATATGTCTGAGTGAATCAGTGCAGGTATATGGTGTTTAAATGTTTGATCCTTGATTGTAACATCAACTTGATGTCATGACATTAGCGAAAGCAGACACTTGAGACCATCCATCGATGTATGACATCATAATGAGTAATGTAAACTATATTCCTCGAGGCGGCCTTGTATTGGTGAGACAAGTCAAAATATGCAACCTTGAACATCAACCAAAAATACGCGCAAGTTTGAAATATCGGACTTAATGTCGCGTGTAAAGCATAAATGTCAGCGACATCGACAATAGATCCCTAGGACATACGAAGCGATGTCTGACATCGATGAGTAATCAACATGTCGATGTCGCGACATTAAATCAAGCGGCTGAATGGTAATCGGTCAATGTTGCAACCTTTGAATAAAATGTCCACATTGTCGGTGAACATGGGAAGGCTGAGAACAACGAGATACAATGTTGCGACATCACAGAATGTCACGTATCGACTGAGATGATCGATGAGCTTAAATGACCAATGTCGCGACATCGGATACATGATGTTCTGCGACATCGAGATACAACAATGTTCTTGACATCGAGTAAGTGTGTACAGAAGCAGGCATCAATCGAAATGTCTCGTGAAATCGAGCAATTTCATAACACCCGACTAAATGTCACAACACGAGAATGCGATAATGGCGATGTCGCGACTTGTCGGAATTAATCTACGATATAGTACCAATGTCGCGACATCGTCACGACATGAACTCATCACTGAAAATAGGTAGTGTCAATCTTTTTTTTTTATGTCGCGACATCAACTGCAACCCACGACATCGACAACTCCGATGTAGCGACATCATCATGACATCACACAGGCGTGACTAGGAGTGTGAATTTTAGGCTTTCAAGGAGTCGCGTGACTCTCACCTTGTTTTTAGGGCCCAAGACATGAGCCTATATATAGAAGCTTTTGAGGAGTAGTACGCAGCTTTCAATGGCTTTCATCAAGTCTTTGTGCTTTTTAGCAAAGCTAAAGTCTCATTGTATATATTTTCTTTCTCTTTTCTTTTCTTTTTATTATTTTCCTTTTATTTTACCTTTAACTGTTTCTAGATTCAGTTTCCATTTAGGATTAGAGCAGTGATCTGAATTGAAATTCCGAGCTGGTCTTCATGTAAATCGGATTTCATTTATGTCTGGACTTAAATGAAATATGGAATTTATTCTGGAACTCATTTTGCTTCAGTTTTTATTGAAATCTAAATGAATTTGTTTAATCAACTAGTCATTGTGAATTGTGATCTAGATTTGAAAGGGCTAAGCTCCTTCTGGGAAGAATAGTTTGTTGGGATCATTTATTGTAAGAGTTAATGTTGTTTGGTAATAAAATTGGAGTGAATTAACTGGTATTACTCCTACATTGATTTGTTCTAAATATCAGTGTTTCATACCTAGAACGAGTTGTATCATTGTTCTGATTTCCAAGAATCCCTTTGTGTGACACAGAGTTGAGACTACCTGAGAATAATGAGCAATGACTTGTGGGTAATTTTACACTAATATTATATGAACTAACTAACTTTTGGGATTACTTTGATACATCACTAGTGAAGATCTAACCTATGCTTTCAAGGCTCTCTCCTAGGTGACAACAGGAATGTGTGCCAGAGGCATAAGATCCACTTACTGATCTAGCAGCTTAATCTTGAGAGGTTTCACCTCAATTGAGAGGAATAACTTCAACCTACTATTAGCTGAGATTCTAATCAAGGGAAGAGGAAATTATTATCTAATTGAAGGCTGAGGTATCTTTTAATTTGGAGAGGGCTTGCAATAGCCTGTCCATGGGAGCAAACAATTTCCAGTTCTAAGAAATGGTCATGAAGTACTAAGAAGGAAAAATAGTCAGATTTTAAAAGAGAAACAAATCCTACAAGTAGCTTTTCAAACCCATTGTCTAGAAATAGAAATGTGGGAAGCTGAAGAGTGAAACGTGTAGAGTTAGGACAAATCCATGTCTACATTACTCTTCTCTTAGACAACTCCAAGATTCATATCCATTACTTCATCTTATTTGAAACTTACAAAGTGATGGTGACAACACTGTTTTTCTTCCCATGTGTTTCAGTTCATAGTAGTTGTCACGCCCTTACCCCCGCTTGGGCGAAGATAGGGGGTGCGACACGGGACTGAGACTCCTTTACCTGGCTTTCTGACATTGGTGGGCCCATTTCAATAAACAAATCCATATATCAAAATATAACTTATAAACTACCACCGTAGTGGTGTTTAAAATGTCCTATACATATACATGCCTGAGTCCTACTTGTACTTACACAAACTTCACTATTACAAAAACTTTTACGTTTACATTTCAAAACCAAAAATCAAAACCTACATCAAGTGGACTCCTATTGTTGTGTTGGCCCTGTTGTATGCGGAAAGCCTCAGATGTCCTCTTCAGTACCTACACGGATGAAACACTCATGCTAAGCTTATAGCTTAGTGGGAAATAGATAACAGATATGACCACGTGACGTGGTCCACAATTATAGGATACATATAACATAATGCATATGTTAGAGTATACGTATAACAAAATTCTAAAACAGAGTTTTCATATAACAGAATTTTCATATCTCTTATAGGAGTTCAGAACAAAGATCTTGTACAGAAGGTACCCGTAGGTACATTACAGAACATAACTGATTTCTTATGCTTTCTTATTATTCATTATTCATATTTTTATCATATAAATGTTTTATATAGACCAGTAACAATGAATGAGAGGGACCTGGTAATTAGGTACCTTAAGGTATGTGCTGATGCGACGGAGAACGTGCTTACCACCGCTAAGCAGGAGGTGTCATAGCCGCAATGCGGGAGTGTGGGTCGCACTAAATAGAGAGGCGTGCACCTTGGTGTGAAGTGTCGTAGCAACGTAGTGAAGTGTGTCACTGAATAGAGATATGCTTGCCCTCGTAACAGAGGTGTGAAGTAGCCTGATACGGGGTATCGTCACACTAATGACGTGCCCCTATTCATTCGGTATCGATCTAAAATGGGCCATATAATTATATATATTACTGAGCTTATTATATTGTTCTTAATCACATTGGCAAATAAAAGCAAGAAAAAATGTTTGCCCAATGACAGGATCACAGAGCATTTTTCATATCACTATTATACTTGTACGAACCTTTTCATTCACTTATTAGGATCCTCATTAATCCAATTTTATGCCTAATTATCTTCCATTGAAAGTCCAAACAAAAGAGTAACAGACTCTAGAATTAATCAAAGAAAGAACTAAACTGGAACTATAGCTTGGCCTAGGTGTAGCACTGCTATGCCTAGGCGTAACTGCTACGCTTAGGCATAGAGGTTCGCCTAGGCGTAGCATAAACTTCTTGGAGGGGTCTCGGGTCCGCCTAAGTGTAGGGACCTCCACTTCCAAGGCCCGGGAGGCCTCTCTGCGCCTAGGCGTGCACTCCTCACGCCTAAGTAGAGGGTGTCGTGCTAAGCAAAATGATTTGGAGTTTGGCCATTTTCACCAAAAATCATTCAACTAAAAACAAACCAGCCTCAAAACAAACTTCAAACAACCCAAAAACATTTTGATTAGGATTTTTCCTACCCAAACCTAGACAAGGAGGGATTTCCATACTTTCCATACATCAAATGAGAAATTTCCATACTAACAAATATGCGAGTTCCAAACATGAGTTCCATACCTTGATTTCTTGAAGCTTAAACCTTTTCTTTTTCCTTTCTTCTCCTTGCTTGAACCACAAAGAAAATTGAATAAATGGAGAACAAGCAACCCAAATTTGGCTCTCCTCCTCCACTATAAATGCCCTAGCCTCAAATGAAAATGATCCAATCTCTAAAACAATGTTTCTTCTTATCCCAAGTTTGGCTTAAGGCCATGTTTGACTTATCACATTTTAGTTTAAATTCTCCATTTTTACTTATTATTCCTTCCACTTCATTCTATTTGAAAATCAACTTATCATATTTCTTCTTTAATATATAATCTTCTTGTGTTATGACCTTTGAGTTCTCATTTAACAAATCACCAATTTACCCTTAGTACTTCAATTTCCGAAAAACTCAAATTTTACTTATATTATACCCTAAACTGTAATAAACTACTAGGGTATAATTTGAGGATATCTGAGTAGCTCTCTAATCCCATTTAGTTTAAATTTCATTAATTATTGATTCTTTTATTTTTACTTAAAGAGTTAAATCTATCATGAAAACCTAGGAATTCAAATAGTAAGGATCTTTAGTAGTGAGGGTAGTTAATCTTAAAAAATTTCTAATAGATCCTCGTGAGAATGATATCTGGACTTAAAAATCCACTATATTACTTGTATGACCTGTGCACTTGCAGTGATCTAGACCAAACCAATTTTCAAATAAAACAACTTACACACTAGGCATAAAACATATTTTATATCTTGGGTCACAACAAGTTTTTTTGGCGCCGTTGCCTAGGACTAATCCAGTTCTTGGTAGTTGTGTTAGAAATTTGTATTAACAAAAGATCAAGAATCAGTTGTTTTGGTCTATATAGAAAAGTAGATCAACAAGTTTTTCGCACCTTTACCGGAGACTGATCCAATTCTTGGTAGCTATGTTAGAAATTTGTCCTAACAAAAGATCAAGAATCAATTGTTTTGGTCTATATAGAAAAAAATATCAACAGAGAGTTAGGATATTTTTCCTAACCCTGATGTCTTGAAAGCTTCAACCTAACTTCCCTTTTCTTCCTTTTCTTCTCTTCTTCCTTTCCTTCCTTTTCTTCTCTTTGCTTGAACAAGTAGAACCCAAACAAAATGGAGAAAGCAAACCAAAGATTGGTTCCTCTCTCAATCGTATGCCCTAGACCTTCAAAGCAAAAAAATGGAGACTTTTTCCATTCCATACACAAGTTTGTTGTTTTAGGCCTCCTTTTGGCTTAAGTTTTGCCCTTGCTATTTAGTCCTTTTACTTCATTAATTTGCAATTAAACTTATCGTAATTCCTACAATAGCATATAATCTTTTAACTTAATGTCCCATAAGTCCCTAATTTGACAATTTACCATTATCCTGTTCACATCTTTAATAATTCCGATTATATCATTTTTCACAGTTAACTATTAAATTTCTGAAAAACAAAAATTTGATTTCCATTATACCCTAAACATGCCATAAAACTATCAGGGTATAATTTGGGGTGTTGCAAGGTCTCTAATCATCTGGTGAATCTAACAAGCTCTACACTTTATTATGTTACATGGAGGTCATCTCAACTTTCATTGCATCGATCCAGAAGTTGGATTGAGGACTAACAATGGCTTCTTTGTAGGTAGTCGGATTTGATACATCACCCACATCATACTCATGCTCCTGTAAGTAGACAATGTAGTCATCCGAAATTGGAACTATGTACCCTCTCTAACCTCCTTAAGGGTATATCCATGACTACATCTGGGGTTACTAGGTCTACATTTGGGGCTACTAAATCTATATCCTCAATTGATTCATCGTCAGTAGTGACTATTGGATGTTGGTCAACAAAATGGCTAGAGATCGGAGTGAAAGCAATAGGCACATGAATAAAAATTGGTGTTCTTTGAACACAATTTCTCTTGGCCCTTGGCTTGTACCAGTATCATCCTCAAAATAGATATTCTTTGTCTGGAAATATGACCTAGTGTTTTTGCCAAAGAATAGAAGACTTTTCATTCGATTTCAAGCGCTTGGTGTACCTAACATAATTAACATTAGGAGAAGAAAGCGAGCTATACAACCTAATGCCGTAAAGATCCAGCAAAGTGTTTCATTGCCAATCAATAGTGAATCTCGATACAGTTTAGCTTTCCCAGTTCCAAAGAAAACTATACCTGAAGTCTAATCAAATGAGTGCGTGTCAAATTTCTCCTGATCGAGGGTATGTACACCATATCCTGCAATTCCAAAAAAAATCTTCTACTGGGTTGTAATTGATTCGTGCCACAGTAGGGTGATCCGGAATCAACAAAATTTGTATCCTATATTCCTCCTACTAGCGATAGTCAAGCTCTTTGCCCAGTATAGTGATCTAAATTAGAACACGGGGATGGGTTTTCTTCGTATAAATGATTTAAGTGAAGTCAAAAATGGTGAATTAAATTTGAATTTTAAGGTTTGGGTAAAAACAGGGGAGATTGGTTGTTCACTGACTGAAACTAAAATAAGAAAAAAATGTAAAATAGAACCCCTTGAGTGTCGGACCTTTGGTTTAGGGTTTTAAGGTAAGTAACATGTCCCCGGGTATTTTTTCCTCATGTTGGGGAGGATGACATATAGTCATTTCCCGAACCGGATCTCATTTAGCTTTAAAAACTAAACCTTATGATTTTCCCTTTTGAAACATAGCATTTAAATGGGCATAAATGTTCCTAGCAGTGAAAACACAACTCAAAAACCCTACTCCACGATAACTAACGGGAGACGACTAGCAGCCTCGATGGATCTAGTGAAAGTATCCATTGAACCCCAACGCGACTACGTTAAAGAGCGTGGCAGAGATTTTAACCTAAGTGAGAAGCAAGAACGTAAACAACCATAAATACGTGCGTTAAAAACAGGGGAACTGTCAGTTTACCTTAAATCCTAGCCAGAAGCCCTCCTCTTCAAGGAGGAAGGAGTCTAATCCCGAACATCCTGCGAGTTGTCATCCTCGGTGTTCAACAGCCAGGAAAATGGAAAAGGAAGAAAATGAAGCGGGGAAACGGGGTAGCTTCCCCAAAATTTATTGTGATGTTGATTGATGTTCACAAACCTTGACTCTAGCTTATATAGTGTGCCGGAAGCCCAGGGGAAATTACAAAACAAACCAAAACAAAAAGGCTATTACAAGGGTAGAAAGGAGAAAAACCAAGCGAATTAAGTTTGAACACAAAAGCAGGAAGCAAAATTTTCGCTATGCACAGTGATTCTCGCTATCATAGCGAAGTCGCTTATGTGTGAATTTCGCTATCATAGAAAAAATTCCGACATAAGCGAATTAAGCATTGTTCCGTTCTTCTAGCATTTCTTGTTCCATTGCTCCTGCTTCCATTTGCATCACGCATCTGATATTTCTTTTATTTTTACGCTCTTATTTCTTCTTAGTCTACGATCTATGATGTTGAGTTGACTTCGAATTCTTCATCATTGATCGACTCGACAATGTTAGCATGATTAGCTATAAAGCGCGAAATTTGCCACAAATCACGTCAGTAGAATAGTAGGGACCTTGATGTATGCGTCGGGTTAATTAAAATGAATTAGTATAAAAGCACTCAAAACCTGTAATAAATAGGGTTCAAAATAACACATTTTGGGCACTAATCCACACTGACCTACATTGCTAGTCCCTTAGCAATGAAAAAAGAAAGAAAGAGAACATAAACAATAACAAAATAACGTTCACAAAATGGTATTTCAAAAGGTTGTGAATGAGTAATGCACAACCACAGTAAGAATCATTAAGCGAGTAATCGATAACTATCATGAGAGAATGAATGCCATACAAAATTGAGTATTAAAGAGCCTCCTTCTTGGTGAATCAACGAGAAACTTCCCGCAAAAAATCTAAGTGTTTATTTGATCGGCTCTCAACAATATATTTGTCAAAGCGCACTCCCCCGACCTAGCTACTACCGACCTAGCATGCTAACCAACCTAAATAGATCCAGGACCCACCTCTTATTCCACAATTCTTTTGTGTTGTAGGGTGCAATGCGAGAATCGACCTCACGAAAGTCCATGTAAGCAGGGGATCTCTGGGTGACTCCCAACGATTAAGGCTTAGGGCATCAATGCGAGGATCTTCGACCCGCAAACTCTTGAGTTTCTGGACTTGAATGATTTCGAGACTCCAGCACCTACAACTTGCTAAACTCCACTCATCCACCGTGTAGTGGGCACTAAGTCGAGCTCCCGGCTGATAAAGGTTTAGGACACTTAGGAGCTTTTAAAGGCTTTCGCCATATACCCCTCGGACCGTGCTCGGGTTTCAAGGCAAAGCATTTCAATTTTCCTTCTTTTTCTTTTTCTTTTCTTTTTATTTTTATTTTTTTTTTGGAAGACTCATTGGCCTTCTTTCCACATAGGTCCTTAACCTATTAAAGGTAGTCAGCAACACTAGGATAGGTTATCACAAGGCTTAGGAGGTTGCGCAGTTTTTCAGCCTATCATTGAAACCTAATGTGCTCGGTGTGTGGTTAGTTAAAGTGGAAAAAATGGTCGAAAGCAACGAGTTCAAGCGATCATCACTAAACTAAGCATGGGACCAATCAACATCAATAGAATTGGACAAAGTTTCAATTTTCCAAACCGCAAGTTAGAAGCCAAAGGAACCCACATGAAATTTTGGTTGCAAAATGGGTCAAATTTTGAAAAAGATTTGTATGGTATAAACGGCTTTATAGAGAACCCGGCAAGCCGCGAACATCATAAAATGGGCTTGCTCAAAATAATAACAAAAACATAAATACAAAAGTTACTTCCTTCGCTAACTCTCCCCCCAACCAAATATCTTAGTGTCCGAAATGGGGCTCGGATTGGAAAGTTAGTGAAGGAAGTGTTACCTCCTTGATGAGATGATCATTTCGGATAGGAGACTTATAAGCTTTCCGTAGACACACCTTATTCACTGCATTTGACCCAATTAAACAAGTTAAGAGAAAGAGAGGAAAAAAGTGACAGTTTGAGCATTTTAAAATTACACCTTCATAATAATTTCAAAATTTTTCTTTCTGTCCATATTTGGATTCTACACTCTCTAAGCTTTCCAACGGTACCAAAAAGCACAAAAACGGAGTTGAGGATGAAAAAGTTACGGCGAAGCGAAATTTGAAGTGAAAGTGGGGCCCATAGCTAATTTTAAGCTATCGTAGCGAATTTCGCTATGATGGCGAGTATTATGATAAGCGAAAATGTCAGCTGTGTGTAGAAAATTTCGTAGGTTTGCGAGAAATTTATTTATGTGTATCATGAAATATATATATATATATATATATATATATATATATATATTTTTTTTAAAACAAAATAAAAATAAATAATAAATAAAAATAATAAATAATAAAAATAAAATAAAATCTTTTTTTTAGACAAATTTTTTTAATATATATACAAAAACGAAAGTTTTTTTTTTTTCAAAAACAAAATAAATAATAATAATAATAATAAAACTTTTTTTTTTGAGAAAAATAAAATAAATAATAATAATAATAATAATAACAAAAAAATTTTAAAATAATATTTAAAATAAAATAAAATAAATAAAATGAAAACACTATGCAAATTTTGTCTTTTCCTCGGGTCAGACGCGATTTTCGCTTATCATAGCGAATTTCATTATGATAATGCACCACTCGCTTAAGATCATAAATTTCACCATGATCGAAATTACTGACGCGCGGTGCCTCGCTTATGCCACAGCGAAATTTTCCCGCTCCCCGCTTGTCGACCAATCCACGCCTGTACTCAGACAAACCGCAAAAATTAACACAAGAAAATTAGGAAAATTGCGTTAAAAGTAAAAATTAATCTAAAACAAGAATTAACTAAAAATTAGAGAAAATCAAAAGAAAATTATAGAAATCAAAATAAAATACGATAAAATAAAATAAGCCAAGAAAAATCGAAAACAAAACGGGGGAGACTGCAGCCCCAAACCACTTCCTAGCTCGAGGCTGTTTGAACTCATGAGCTCAACAGTTTTGGGTTCGGTGCTCCAAATCGTAACCACGACCAACCAACCACTCCGTGTCATGCAATGTAGGCAAATGCCGTGTCTTTTGATGTAGTGGAAAAGGCTCTACCAATGCATTAACTTCTTACATTGCATAAGCAAAGGGATGGATCGGCATGGGTTTTCTGGGGAGTGTGTCGTAGTTTTGGGTTTTCACAGTGTGGGCATATGTACACCGGGTAAGGTCGTAGTGGCTTCTCGCATTGGCATGGGGTTCACCTCAGGAATCGCTGAAGGACATGCTTGGGGCTCTTCCACTATTTCTTCACTACCCCTCGCTTATAAAGTAAGGATTTCTTCGTTCTCCCTTAAAAACAACAATATCACACATATCCGAGGATCCAGACAATCCTTCCGTGATAATCTAATAAAACCTTTATAAGTCCCCAGTGGCCGTTGTCGATATTTCTCCTCCACCATGGTGTCATCAAGCACCTCATTCCGGGATTTTCCTCACGAACAAGCTGATCGGTGAGCTTTGAGATGGATTCCCAGATGTCCAATTTTGATCAATTTCACTTTGGAACCCATCCAATTTCTTGTTCAAGGAGTCTGTTAATTTCTTGATCGGTCCGACAATACTTCACCCTTTCTATTCTATGAATTATCCACTAGTTTGCTCGTTCGTGATGGCTGCTCAACAGTGGGATGGGGTCAGGTCGTGGTGGCTGAGAGGAGCTGGTAAAATGTGTGGAGAAACAGGAGGTGCATAAGTCGAGGGAACACTATAGATCGGGTGCACTCATCCATTGGTCTCACCTCATGCACCTATTTCGATTCGGGATTTCTCCCCAAGGGCTGTTGATTTTGCCATGCAAGGTTCCTATAGCCCCTCATCATATATGCTCCTGTATTACCCACCTAATACTTCACTGTATCGCCCTCTTCCAATGGTCACAATTCAAACCCACTGAACATTCAATCCTACATTAGAAATAAGGCAACACAAGACAACACCAAAAACAGTCCTGCAGGAAATATTTTTTTTTTTTTTTTGTGAAATGAAAAAATGACGCGAAATGGATAAAAGAAATTCACCAAAACTTGTGATGAGGGATCAAAAGTGTTCCATGCCGTCACTGCGACTAGGCACCATCCCCATGAACGCGCCATTTGATTCATACACGCAGGGTGATCCTAATCAAAAATCTGTATCCTATATTCTCCTGCACGCCGTAGTCAAGCCATCGCAGTGATAAAGGGTTCAGTGGTCAAACACTGGGATGGGTTTTCTTCAGATAAATGATTTAAGTGAAGTCAAAATGGTGAATTAAATCTGAATCTTAAGGTTCGGGGTAAAACAGGGAGATTTGCTGTTCACTCGACCGAAACTAAAATAAGAAAATAAAATGTAACCTCAAGTGCTCCACACTGGTTTAGGGTTTTAAGGTAAGTAACATGTCCCCGGGTATTTTTTCCTCACTGCTAGTGAGGATGACATATAGTCATTTCCTAACTCTGATTCTTCATTTAGCTTTAAAACTAAACCCTATGATTTTCCCTTTGAACATAGCATTTAAATGGGCATGTTCCTAAAGCAAGGAAAACACATCTCAAAAAACCCTACTCCACGATAACTAGCAGAGACAACTAACTTAATTTCAATGGATCTAGTGAAAGTATCCATTGAACCCAAAAGCTTGCCAACTACACACAAAGAGAGCATGCTTAAGAGATTTTTAACCTAAGTGAGAAGCGTGAACCAAACAACCACAACACGTTGCGTTAAAAAACAGTGGAACCTGTCACTACCTAAATCCTAGCTGTGCCAGCCTCCTTCAAGGAGGAAGAGGGTTCACTCAACATCCTCTCGAGCTGTCATCCTCGAGAGCGGCCAAAGCCGAGAAATGGAAAAGGAAAGAAATGAAGCAAGAGGGAAACTGAGCCTAAAGCTTCCCAAAATTTATCAGGATGTCGATTGATACACCACAAACCGACTCTAGCTTATATAGTGTGCAGCAAGGGAAATTACAAAACAAACCAAAACAGTTACACAAGGGTGAGCTGGAGAAAAACCAAAACGGAATCGTTTGAACACAAAAACAGAAGCAGAAAATTTCGCTATGCACGCTGGATTTTCACTATCATAGCTTAAAATTCGCATCATATTAAAATTGCTTATCATAGCGAAATTCGCTATCATAGCGAAATTCCAAAGATAAATAATTCTGGCACGTTTCCATTCTTCTTGCATCGGCTCCATCGCTTCCTCGCTTCCAACTTCAGATCCTCGCATCCTGCTATTTCTTTATTTTCTCGCTCTTTCTTCAGTCTCCATCTACGATGTCGAAGGTTTGACTCGAATTCTTCATGTTCGATCGACTCCAACAATGTCAGGGCATGATTAGCTCGCAAAAACTGTAAAATTTGCCACAAAATGCGATCAATAGAATAGTAGGGACCTTGGATGTGTAACCTGTTAATTAGAATGATTAGTATACAAAAATCACTCAAAACTCGTAATAAATAGGATTCAAAATAGCACTTTGGGCACTAATCAAGAATTCAACAACTCCCGTAAAATCAACTGACTTCGTCTGCCTCCCATGTGCACATACTACTCCAAACTAGTTGGATTTCTTCTGCTTATCACCGTTTGCATAGAATTGCAAGCGTGAATGATAACACCATTATCTAACCACCAAATATCATTTGACACATCAATAATATTGGATTCAAAACAAACATTTGCCCAATGATTATTAGATAGCTCATTTTTCCCATTCTTATAATTAGTCCCATTGTCAGGATGTAGAACATAGAAGACTCAAGCTGAAGAATAAACAAGAGATAACAAAATATATAAACAAAAACATGCAACACACCTGCTTATCAAATGACCACAAAGTATCACTGTAAATGCTATAGTCTATAAAATGCAAAAATTCTCATACATAGGTAAGAGCAATTCATCGGCTATCACAACCAAATGTGTCAATTTCCCACTGATAGGATAGTAAAATTATGCGATTCATGACACTTAATGAAATCTCTTCATCAAACTAAGCATCCTACCAAATAATTAAGTAATCGATAGGATAACTTTACTATCCGTATGAATCTTAGCAAAATTGATGCATAATACGGGAGAAATTACAGTTGCAACATCAATTCCAAAAATATCTGATATGCTTAGACTCGCGAGAGGCAAGTACATAAACATTCAATATTTCTCAATTTCCACTGTGCAATAAGCATTCAATCTTATTCACAATATGATGTTATAAATAATCTCAAATAGCAAAAACATAATTACAAAAGCAATGTGTGAAAAACAGTGAAAATATTAAAAAATTTGGTAAAATTCAAATTTTGTGTCAAAACCAATTTAATGTTAGAGAGTATATAAATATATATATATATATATATATATATATATATATATATATATATATATATATTTTATAGGTCACAGTCTCTTATAAAGTAATGATTCAAGCTACATGGCATATATCAATGCTTCCATTGCTCGTATAACCCATTTCAATGAATAAATTTTTAATAAATTCAATGAACGTGATTCATACATAATCGCGTTAATACTCCATTGGTCAATATTGATTGACCTGTCAAAGGATTAGCCCCTCCATACTCATTCATAGGTTTCATGATTTATGGATTCACCCATTTAAACTAATATTTGTTTTTTCTTTTTAATTTCCCCTTTCTTTGACTTGACTTTCCAAAAACTGAGAATGACGATTATATAGGAAAAGATTCTAAATAAACAAAAGAACTTATGCCTCAAAACTCATCCTACTAATGATATCACATGCACCCAACTTTCTACTTAAAAAAAAAAAAAAAAAAGAAAATCCACCATTTTGCAATAAATTTTCAAATCAAAAACCGCCTAACTAAAAATACCGCTGAGAGACCCATAAGCAAACCTAACTGATAGACATCACAGAATCACCCCATTCAAGGTTAGCTGATGGTGATGTTAGATTTACAAATATTTAAGGTGCAATTACAAAAGTTTTGACGCTGAATTCTCCATTTAAAATATTACTATAAGATATGCTCTACATATGGTAAAACATCTGTGTAAAGGTAAAAATTCACTAAACTGATCTAATAACTAAGAAACTCGATTTTTCTGCTTTTATGTTTGTTTCTAAACAATTTGATTTTATTTGCTGCTCTTAATGAAAATTTTTGAAGAAAAATACAATCTAATACTTAAATACGATTTGGCGAGCAAAGAACTCACTTAAAAAGGTTCTCAACCTGTACCATTTAATAGAGAGAAAAGGATTCCAAGAAAAGAAACTGCTTTTATCTTATGATTGAGGGCAATCAAGAAGTATAGAAACACAAATATAAAATAAACAAACTTTACAGATTCAATTCCAATTGAAGAAAGACTTGAGTCTTTATATATGATAAACTATAAATTACATGTATAAGATGAGGCCTTATATAGGCTAGGCTATCCAAACCTAAGAAAGGAAAATATACAATTGTCATATACAATAATAGAACTTTCCATATAATTAACTTGCCATATAGTAACATCCCCCCTCAAACTCATGGTGGTTTAAGAGAAACCATTATGAGTTTGGATAAAGCCTAAAGTTCCCTGAAGAAGGGGTTTAGTGAAGATATCGCTTGTAAACCGATCCCGAGAGGAAACACCAAGGCGTGAGTGTACCCGGCGTATGATGACGAATGAAATGACAATCAATCTCAATATGTTTAGTAATGCTCATGGAAGACATCATTATGAGCAATTTGAATAGCACTTCGATTATCACAGTGAAGTTTAGTTACAGTGGAACAGTCAACACCAAGATCCTGTAGTAACCAACGTAACCAAATAAGTTTAGCTGTAGTAGCTGCTAGTGCTCTATATTCTGTTTCAGTGCTTAAACAAGCAATGACTATTTGTTTCTTGCTTCTCCAAGAGATAAGAGAATCACTTAGAAGAAAACAATATCCTGTAGTAGATCGACGATCAATGGGATCACCTGCCCAATTTGCATTTGAATATGCCTGAAGAGTTAATGAAGAATGGGAAGAAAAATGAAGACCATCAAATATGGTGCCTTTTAGATATCGAAGAATCCTGAGAACAACATCATAATGAGGAGATCTAGGGGCAACCATAAATTGAATGACTACATGAACTGCATAGAAATATCGTATGAGCGACATGAGAGAGATTTAGACTCCCAACAAGCCGCCCTCAGAAGAGTAAGATTAAGATGGTTCGCCATCAAGGAGAATCGAGGCCACAGCTTATACTTAATAGGTGTGTCGATCCGCATCGCTGATACCACTCGAGAAATCACATCAAGTATATTCGCCTCGAGTAAGATAAGAATCATCCGCAGAAGAAGAAACTCTGCATCAAGAAAGTATTTAAGAGGGTCTGATCTTTCATTTCAAATCGACGACTGCGAAAGTTCTTAGATCCTGAATACCCTGCATATCATCACCTGTAATAATCATATCATCAACATATAAGAGGAGAATAGTAATTAACCCAAGCAAAGTGAGGTTAAAGATAAAATGCAAACCCAGACGCACAAGCATAATGCTACGAGTTCATCGTGAGGTATGGCTGGTCAAGTGTAGTTCCCACGAAAAAGCGGCTAAATAATCGATCAGCACCTAGACAATATTTGGATCCAAATTAAAGCTTAATTATGATTTAATGAATGATTTAATAAGTTCCACACAAAAACTGATCAAGATAAAGATATGAAAACGCAGTGTCTCGCTTTCGCCTTACGGCTACACCATGATTTTAACTGATAACATATTTATTTCATATTTCATATGATTTATAAAAGCACAAGACCATGCTCGAGAATAGTATTCCTCTGCATATAACCTACTCATCTCGCTAGTGTATTAATCGTCAATTTCGATTTAGATACAAATGTCCAAACTCCTAGTGCACTTCGAAGAAGGATATCTCTATTCCCCGATCAACGGCGTTGCTTAGCCAAGTTCCTAGCCAGTCATCTTCACCAGACTTTCAGCAATAGTGATGCTGTTTAACAGCCAAATAATAGCATGATTAAACTATAAAGAAACCATAGAAATTCATATCGATATTAAATAAAACCACAATTAATGTACTAATCCATAATGGTGCGTTAGGATTGGCAAACCTTAGAGAGAAAAGTTAGTTCATAGTGATTCATTACAAACCGAAAGATTTTCAAACACTAATTAATCAGAAAGAAATACTAAGAATGCCTCGCAATCTCTTGAATCCGCTCGCTAATCTCTCTATCCGCTTCCTCTCGTGTTCGCCTACCTCCCAACTCTTCTACTCAGAAATTTCCTCCTCTTTATACCTCGAGATTTGAGCCCATCAATGGCCCAGAAAATCAGAGTTTTTAATGCTCCCCGTTCTGGAAAGGGAGACCTCGCTACGCCGCAGTCAAGTGCACACAAGAAGATACTCGAGGCCTCCTCGAATCCGCCTAATCCGTCTTTGGCCGCAAAGATAAGGTCTCCATCGGTGCGAAGTGCTACGTCGCAGCGTGTTGTGCCTCACACAAGGCACTCCAAGGCCCATTGTCGCACTTTTCAGGTTCTTTCGTCAGCCTTTTCTTCTATTATTCACCTTCCTTTTATTCCAATATCGCCATGTCCCATAAAAACATTATAAAGATGGGGGATTGGGGCAAGAATATTAGTGAATATGAATGTGAATCATGCAATTGAGCTATTAAAACACATAAATTTCAGCCAAATACATGCATGATTCACCCAATCAACACCCCAACTTAGCTTCGCTTTGTCCCCAAGCAAGAACTGACTCCAACCAGCATGCAAGAACAAACAGAACTAACTGACGATATGGGTCTAGTACACATGATAGCAGCAAGAAGGGGTCAACATGAACCAATTCAATAGATCCAAGGACTACCTAGGTTTGTTTAGCTTTCAAGAATATGCACTGGGTCAGTCTCGATTGACCAAGCAAGTCAACCCCCTTTTTAGTGCTCAATAACCTTTCCCAAGGAGTCTAAGGTGGTCATACAGCAGGATCTCCAATGCATAGCTCGACCCGGCACCCCCAAACTTGAGATTAATCCTGTCGGTTTGAATAAGCTTAACTCATAAGGATGAGAACGCACAATTTATTCACTTCAACTAGTCTTCCACTGGCGGGGTTAACTCTAAGACAAACTGAAGAGTAATTAATACCAAAGAAGCTTTAGGTGAGGGTTCCTGTAAATAGGATCCATCAGACTCCCCACCGCTGTTATGGCACGGCATTCGGGCCCCTAGAATCCTCACCCCGAACACCAACCAAACCCGAGGCCCTGTGACTGTGAAATCATCCATCCTCCTGGGTCCCACTGATGCTGGCAAAAGGAAGCAAATGGCTCCCTACCAGCCAAGTTCAAGGCATTAGGCTTTAAAAGCCTCGATTGTGCTTCCTGGATTCGACTGATGATCCACTTATCCCAAACCATACCATTTCCTTTTATTTCTCTTTATATATATATATATGGGGATCAATGGCGATCATCTTTTTCTAAGGTGTCCCATCACTTAGGTGTTTAAACTTCCAAGGTTCGTAGAACTCTTGCATGGTGAGTCCGAATCTACCAAACATACCTGGCGATCACGTGTGTGTGCGATAGCTTACTTCGGGAAATGATTTCTTGAGACCTAAAAGGGGTGGCCAAACATGGTTATTCTCAACTCTATACAATGCAATTTATTGTCAAACAACCTTGGAGTTCCCTATTTCATCGAAACACATGCTTTCTGCAATTACTATGACTCCCCTTTCTGCAATCATGGTCAAAACTAAGGCTGAGAACAATTAATACCAATGATAGAAACTATCATATCATAATATTGCCAAATGCAAACATGCGGTTACATGGTGAACAAGGCTCGGTCTTTAAACATGCTAAAAAAACAAAACAACATAAAACTAACGAAAAGTAGACCTAAAACATGCAAAGATAAAAAGAAAATAACAAAAAATAACACTAAGCTAACCCATATACCCACACATACACCCCCAAACTAAAAACTGACAGTGTCCTCAATGTTAGAAAGAAAATAAAGGCATAGAGATGTGTCCCAGAGAATCACTGTGGTGGAGGTGGCGGTGGCGGTGTGTGAAAGGAGAGGAGCTGAATCACTCATCCCCGATATCGCGTCCGTCGTGTGGTGAGCGTGAATGCGGTCTTCCAAGGGCCGAGAGTCGAGCTGGAGGACCTTAGGGTCAACGGCTCCGGGGTCGCCCGCACTAGGTGTGGGCTAGCTGGGTGTCATCGTCGATCTCTCCATCCCAGATCAGGGCTTAGAACCGTAGCCTTGGGTAGTGGTATGGGTAGCGACTGCTTTGCACACAACTCCTCAGGTCAAACATCGGGACCTTGGCCGGGGCGGCTGGGGCCCAGTGTCGGGAGGGGTGGATCGGGGCCCGATTGCGCTCTCCCTTGGGTCGACTCAATCAACCCCAGTCAGTGAGTGGACTGATGTCAGTGGGAGCCCTTGGTCATAGCGTATAGGGATCGTCTTGTGCCGTAGCCCCATTGCTAAGATGTAGGGTAGGCTTAATTTTTACACATAAAAAATTATACCAGACCTTAGCCACGGGAGTGAGGGAGTGCATATGAAAAGTGGTGAAATAACCCGTAGATGGTTGGCGTTCCCTACGCCACGGCGCTAACCCCGACTCTGCGTAGCTCTACATAATACGTAATGTGAAATAAGCTCTATACTCGCAATGTCGTCATCCGGTAGGCGATGCATCCCCGGTTGATGGCTTTGGGTGCCAAACTCAACCCGCGCGCCGAGACGAACGGTGGTGGAGCCTTGAAAGGAAGATTGGGTGGAGCTCGGCCGCAGCTTGGGCGCTCTGGTGACAAGAAACGCGCAAGCATCAGGTCATTGCATTGTTCTAGATAGTGAAGTTGAAGAACACATTGGATGTGGGGAAACCGCGCTTCGAGACAAACGAGCGGTTGAACAAGGACTTGTGATAGATCCGCTCAGCCTCTCGGGAAATGAACCTGTGTGGATCTTAGGAGGTGGTGCAGCCCTCGAATGAGGCGGATTCTTTGTCTTTTGGGTGGGGGTTGACCAGGTGTAGCCATGGTGAATTAGGGCTAGAGATCTACAAACACCCAAAAAAAATGAGAGAGAGGGAGGAAAGGGCGGCCAGAATGTGTGGAGAGAAAAATGAAAAGCCACTCGGGTATTTTATAATTTAAAAATTTCGCCCCCTTCTGCTTTGTGGCGTAACGCTCTACGGTGACATAGATCTACATGCTCTGAGACCGAAAGTGTGATAAAGAATTTACCACGATTACCGTAGGGGTTCCATGTTGCTGCATACCCAAAAGTGAGATAACAATTTGTTTACTAAGCAGCGGTGTAGAGAACTACGCTGCGGCGTACCAAAAAGTGTGGAACAAGGTTATTCTTTTTAAAACACGAGTTTGGCCCTCTCACACTGTAATGAACATGTAAATCCCTTAGTGACTTTGCTGGAACCCTTTGGTAGCCCTAAACAACTCACAAACACATTAAAAACACACAAAAGTGGGAATTCCAAAAAGCAGAAAATGTACCGAAGAGCAATTAAAAAAAACGAAAATAATGCAAGTTCAAAGGAGGAGGAGATCTCACAATACTTGGGTTGCCTCCTAAGAAGCGCTATGTTTGCGTCAGGTGCTTTCGACATTCTATGATGTACAACATGAGCCAGGAAAAATAGCGAACTATTGGTGACCTTCCACCCTTCTGCATCACCCCAAGTGTGCCTAGAATGGTGTCTTGTCTTCCTGCATGGAATTCTCCTCCAAAATACGGTTTCAATCTCCGGGCATTGATTTTGAACTGTCCCTTCTCTGGATGCATTATCTCAACCCCTCCATAAGGAAATACTTGAACTACTGTGAACGGACCTGACCATTTTGACTTCAACTTGCTAGGGAAGAGTTTCAACCTAGAATTGAACAACAAGACTTGTTGACCCGGCTCAAACTCTTTCCTTACAATATGCTTAATACTTTTGAAACCATATTTTCCTTATAGATTTGAGCATTCTCATAAGCCTCATTGCAGAATTCATCTAATTCACTCGGTTGTAGCATCTGCTTCTCTCCAGCTACCTTACTATCCATGTTCAGAAGCCTAGTTGTCCAGCATGCTCTATGTTCTAATTCCACTAGCAAATGGCATGCTTCCCATAAAACTATTGGAATGGTATACCCGATGGGGTTTTAATCTTGTCTGTAATACTGAAGTGCATCATCAATCTTCTTTGACCAATCTTTCCTTGAACTATTGACTGTTTTCTCCATAATGGTCTTTATCTCCCGATTTGACACCTCAACCTGTCCATTTTCCTACGGGTGGTAAGTGAGTAAAGTTCGATGCCGCTCACCATATTTTTGCAAGACCTTATCAACCAGCTTATTGTAGAAATGAGTACCACCATCTATGATTAATGCTAAGGGAGTGCCGAACAGTGTAAAGATGTGGCTGCGAAGGAACTTGACTACCACACTGGCATCATTAGTGCATGTCGGTATTGCTTCTACCCATTTGGAGACGTAGTCCACAACAAGGAGAATATACAAATTACTAAATGAGGAGGAAAATGGACCCATGAAGTCCATCCCCCACAAGTCAAATAGCTCAACCTTTAGAATTGTGTGCATGGGTGTCACAAGTAGATACAAACTGGTGCACATCCTTGAACAAGCTAGGCTAGTAAAAACCTAATTTAAGTACCTTTCTTTGTCCTGACCTCCTAAGTCATCCCCATGATAAAATTGTAGCGTGTTATAATACTACCCATTTCATCTTCCAGTACACATCGCCTTATCACTTGATCCACACAATGTTTGTATAAAATAGGTTCTTCCTAGTAGTAGTGCTTCAAATGTGAAAAGAACCTTTTCTTCTGCTGGTAGCTAAAATCGGGAGGGATAACCTTGGCCACTAAGTAATTGACATAGTCGGCAAACCATGGAACGGGCTTTGTGTCTTCAATTACTAAGAGCTACTCATCTGGGAAATCATCATTAACTTGGACCTCGTCTCTAGGCCCTTCTAATCGTGACAAATTGTCTGCGACTAGGTTCTCTGTTCCCTTCTTATCCTTCATTTCTAGGTCAAATTCTTGCAATAGGAGCACCCACTGTATTAGTCTCGGTTTTGCATCCTTTTTAGTCATTAGGTACTTAATGGCCGAGGAGTGGTCGGTGTGTGCTTATTACCTTGTTCCTGTCAGTAGGGCCTAAATTTATCAAAGGCGAAAACAATGGCCAATAGCTCTTTTTCAGTGGTGGAATAGTTCAACTGGGCATCATTCAACGTACGGCTAGCATAGTGAATAACCTGGAATATCCTTCTCTTTTTTTCCCCAGCATTACTCCAATCGCATAGTCACTGGCGTCGCCCATCAACTCAAACGGGAGGTCCCAATCTAGTGCAACAACTATGGGGGTCGATACCAATCTATCTTTTAGGATTGAAAAAGCTTGCACACACTGCTCATCAAAATCAAATGGTGTCCCTTGAACTAGAAAAATGGACAAGGGCTTTGCAATCCGAGAAAATTCTTTTATGGCCTTTATAGAACCACCTTTGTCTGAAAGCTTCTTATGCCCTTTACTAATGATTGGAGGTATTTTCTCTATTACAGCAATCTTTGCTTTATCGACCTCTATTCCTCTTCTTGGAAATCCGATTTACCCAAGTATTATGCCTTCTTGTGCATAAAATTGGCACTTCTCCCGATTCAGCAGCCCAGATTGGTTTCTTCACATCTATGACATCGACTCGGGTTTTCTAGGAAATTCTCAAAGGAGTTCCCTAATACGATCGTCCATGAGCGACTGTTGGTGTATTTTTAACCATATCACGAGAATATGGCCCATCATACAACGAAATGTGCTGGTGCGTGCATAGCCCAAAGGGCATTCGCCTAAATGCGAATGTACCATAAGGGCAAGTGAATGTCGTCTTCTCTTGATCCTCTAAGGCTATAGCGATCTGATTGTGGTCGGAATACCCATCCAAGAAACAGTAATATTCATGCCCTGCCAGCCTATCTTACATCTGATCTAGAAATGGCAGAGGAAAATGGTCTTTTCGGGTAGCCTTATTTAATTTCCTATAGTAAATGCAAATTCAACTTGTAGTGATGCAGAAGGCGACAATATATTATTCCTGTCTTTATCACTATTGTTCCTCCTTTTTTAGGCACAACTTGTACCGGACTCACCCATGCACTGTTAGAAATAGGATAAATAACCCCGACATCTAGCCACTTCGGTACTTCCTTGCGGACTACTTCATTCATGGTTGGATTCAGTCTCCTCTGTGCTT
The DNA here is from genome assembly GCA_016808115.1 of Tetrastigma voinierianum. Lineage (NCBI taxonomy): Eukaryota > Viridiplantae > Streptophyta > Magnoliopsida > Vitales > Vitaceae > Tetrastigma > Tetrastigma voinierianum. The sequence goes on from JAEQBH010003403.1 coordinate 104,478, forward strand.
CCACTGAAGGCTTATGACCATCATCTAGCAGAATGTGATGCATACACATAGAAGGACGAATCCCCTTTAAATCGACCAGAGACTAGCCAAGCGCATCCTTGTGATCCGCAGGTACTCCTCAGTAACTTATCTTCTTCTTCTTTGCCATGGGCTTTGAAATAATCACTGGTAGGGTGGATGCGTCCCCAAGATAAGCATAACTCAAATGGCTAGGTAGTAGCTTTTGCTCCATCTTGGGTGGTTGTTCGAAGGATGGCACCAACGTTTGAGCAATTTCGCCTATGGGTTCATAGTATTTCCTTCTATTAGGCTGGAAGGAGTTCATCCATTTCACATACTCTTTGACCTCTTATCCTAGTTCTTCTAATTCATTCTATACCAAGCTAGTCTCCAAAGGGTCAGTGGGACCACTATGGCTAGACACTATAGCCTCTACGGTCTCTATCATGAAGCATGTATCACTCTCTGCTAGGTGTCTCACAGCCTCAAACATATTGAACTTGACTTTATCATCCTGCACTCTTAATTTCAACTCTCCCTGCTGCACATCAATCATTGCCCTACCAGTGGTGAGAAATGGTCTACCCAATATTATGGTATTTCTTTATCTTCTTCCATGTCTAAGAACAATGAAATCTGCCTAGAAGATAAACTTGTCTACCTTTACGAGCGTCTTCTATCACCCTGCCCCAGGGATGTTTAGTGACTGTCACGCTGGCGGGTGTGATTGAAGTTAGGCGAGCTTCACCTAATCCCAATCGTCTGAATATGGATAACGGAATGAGGTTTATGCTAGCTTCCAGGTCACACAAGGCCCTCTTAAAGATGGAGTTCCCGATGGTACAAGGAATAGTAAAACTGTTTGGGTCTTTCAGCTTTTGAGGCTATTTCCTCTAGAGGATGGCACTACATTCCTCGGTGAGATTCCATACGATGCGAAGTCAAGCCAGTCATTTTTCTTTGGCGAGTATATCCTTCATGAATTTTACATAACTAGGCATCTGTTCTAACGCATCAACAAATGGAATGTTTATATGCAGTTTCTTAAACACTTCCATAAACTTTGTGAATTGCTTGTCCAATTTATTCTTCTTCAGGCGTTGAGGGTACGGAATTGGTATCGTGGGTTCAGTTGTGGTCGGTCGGTCTTTAACCTCAATTTCTTCTTCCACATACTTTTTCTCTTAGGGTTGTTCCCTTTCTATCTTGTCATTTTGACTAGTCTGGATTCCTTCCTCAGTTTCTACCTCTCCCTATCAGTGGCCCCTTACCCCAGTCTTGCTGTTCTTTGCCACTTCCCGATGTAACGGCTGCACATGTTCATTACATTCTCGTCTCGGGTTCACCTCTGAGTTGCTAGGTCATTCATGCTGCCTCTCAGTCAACAATGTGGCCATGTGGCCTATTTGCACTTTCAAGGTTTCTGAGTTGGGCCCCTTGATTTTGTAGCTAGGTGGACTGGTTTTGTAGTTGTTGCTCTTGATTTTGGAATGTGGCCTTTATCTCATTCATAAATGTGCTACGGGAAGTCATCATATGAGCTAAGGCTTTTCTAAATCCACTTTCTTCTCATGTGGAGGCTTGCTCGCTTGAAGTGATGGCATACTATTCTGATTGTTCCTCTAGCCATAGTTCTGGTTGCTCACGATTATTCACGGTTACCTCTCCCAACCTGACCTTGGTCACGATTCTAGTCGATTAATTTTGTTCGATATGTATTACCTCCCATATTGTCCTATTTATTTGTTGATTTCTTTGATTCATATACTGTGCTTGCTCTATTGTCATCTGCTCACTGACAATCCATAGTACTGTGTTGTCCTCCATAAGACTCGCAGATATCCCAGGGATTACTCTGAATCGTATTCACTGTACCTTGCTGCATCTGTAGTTGTTTAGTTAATTGTGCGACATGGTTTACCAGGTTGCTGAGAACTTCTATGTCTACTCCCGCTAAGGACTTCCTAGGTGTTGATCTATCTCGAGGCCACTGATTGGAATTAGTGGTTGTATCTTCCAATATTTCATAAGCTTGATCTGTAGTTTTTATCGGGGTGTCTCACTCTTGAGGCATCGATGATTGTCCTAAACGAGATAAACCGTCGTTATAAAAGCATTATGCACTTGCATCCCACCTAGTTAACTTTGTGATGTGGGCATCTCGCCGGTGGCCTCATGAAATCTCTCCCAGACCTCAGCCAAGTTCTCCCCCTCGAATTGTCTGAATGTGTTAATTTCTTGCACCAGTTGTGCGATCTTTGCGGGTGGGAAAATTTTGGTCAGAAATTTATGTACTAAGTCATTCCACGAGGTAATGGAATCCGGTGGTTGGCTAGTCAACCAACCTTAGCTTCGATCGTTAAGTAGCGGTGGGAACATCGCAATCGAGCTATTACGTTACTCCATTATACTTGGTTGTGTGTGGGCTTGATAAAACTTGTCAGATGTGCATTCAGATTCTCACTAGGCAATCCATGAAACTTTATATTGTGGAGCATTTGCAGAGTTACTCCTTTCAGCTCAAAATTGTTCGCTTGAATGGGTGGTCGTCGTATAGCTGACTAAACAACTGTAGGTGGTAAGGCGAATTCCTCAAGTAGCATTTGCAAATTATCAGGCTGTACAAATGATATGGTGGCCTGATCTCTATAATTCTGTCCATTCTGATCCACCTGTTGTTCATTCCTTTCTTGGAACTGTCCTTCATCCTCTTGATTCTGCATGATGTTAATTGGGTTGCGTGTGTTTCTCTACGTAATCCATGTAATGTCCGTTCTGGTTCAGGATTGAATGGAAGTAATTCCCTGCGATCTTGTCTTTGCATGCACACTAATTGCTTTCTTGAAATCAAAAGTATGAAGTCGAGACGAGTCGACACGGATGAAATAGAAGCGAAAATACCTAAAACTAAGAATAATTAAAAAATGATTAATAAGTAAAAAGAATTTAAATAAAATAAAATTGATCCAAAGTACGATCTGGCTTGCTTGTGTCGATATCAACACTAAACTTCTCATAAGCGCGGCACGAAAACTTGACGGGCTGAAAGTGAGTGTTTAAAAGTTGATAAAAATGCAAACTCGTACGCATACGTATACGCGTCGAGTTCACGTAGTGTAGTGGCTAGTCAAGTGTCGTTCCCACGAAGAGAAGCATGCTAAATACTGGCTTAGTGACCTAGACAATATTTGGATCCAGTCTTATAGCGAATTATGACTAAATTAACGGATTTAAGAAAAGTCTAATACTAAAAATTTGATTTAAGATAAAGATGAGAAAACTAGGGTTTTGCCTTCGCCTACCACACCTGATGGATTTTAACCTAGATAGCGTATTTATTTAATATTTCATATGATTTATGTTAGCGGGTTGATCATGCCTACAAGATATTCTCTGAATATAAGCACTTTATTTTGCTAGTGGGATTGTATTGCATCTCTGCTTGACCCTCGACTCAGATGCATAAATGTGTGCAAACCACTAGTGCTACACTTGGAATGTGGAATATCTCTATTCCTAATTGACCAAGTGTTTGTATGTCCCAATGAGTCATCTTCTCTCGCTATCATATTCAACATTAGAATGCCACAACTGGCCAAATAATAGCATGTGATTAAATTCAGGAGTAAAGCAACCATAGAAATTCATATCAATATTAAATAAACCAAAATTAATGTACTAATCCATAATGGTGTGATTAGGGTTGGCAAAACCCTAGAGAGAAAAGTTAGTTCATAGTGATTTTCATTACAGACTGAAAGATTTTCAACATCAAACGAATCAAGAAAAGAAATACGGAAGAAGCCGTCTTCACGATCTCTTGGATCCGTCTCCACCAATCTCTCTCTATCTGTCTCCTCTTGTGTTAAGTCTGCTTCCCAATCCCCATACGCACAAAGTGCTTCCTCTTTATACCTCGAGTTCGGGCCTTGATGACTAGAAAATCCAGAGTTTTTAATGCTCAGTTGAAGGGAGACACCCGCTACGCCACGGCGAAGGGGGCTACGCCACGGCATACCCGAGGCCTCTCGGAATCCGCCAATGCGGTTCGGCCCCAGGTGTGGGGCCTCCACGGCTGGCGCAAGCAACCTGCAGTGTGTCCTTTTCCTCCAGCTGTTGCGTAGGAGCTCATTCGCTGCACTTCTTTGTCTTTTACGCCGTTCTTTTGTTTTTATTATTCCTTCCCTTTTTATTCCAATATCGCCATGTCACATAAAACATTATAGTATGGGATTAAGCGCCCCTGATATTAGTGAATATGAATGTGAATCATGCAATTGAGCTATAAAAACACGTAGAAATTTTACTAAAATGCATGCATTATTCACTCCAATAAGTAATACTATGATCAGACCATCTTGAAAAAAAAGTCGTATCAAAAGAACTGCCAGAAAAACCATGCTGAGAGATAGTAGAACTGAACTTTGCGAACCATGCTCAAGGAGCTTGTTTAATACCATAAAGTGCCCCAGTAGTCGACATACTCTGTGGAGGAACCCCGGAGGGTGAGAGTAACTAGGAGGAAGCTTCATATAGACTTCCTTTGAGAGTTCACCATTAAGAAAAGCATTTTTGACATCCATCTAAAAGAGTGGCCATTTGCTAGCAGTGGAAACAACAATAAGAGTCCTGACAGAAGAAAGTTGAGCTACATGAGCAAAAGTCTCCTCATAATCATTCCCATACTTCTGAGTAAAACCCCTGGCAACAATGCAAGCCTTGTAGCGATCAACAGTGTCATCCGATTGAGTCTTGATCTTATAAACCCATTTACAATCGATAGCAATTTTTCCAGATGGAATCGGCCCGGATCCATGTTCGGTCTTATGTGGTACATCGACTCTTCTTTCACTGGCTTGTTGCCATAGCGGGTTGAAGAAGCCTCGAAAAATCGGGTTCTTAGAGAGGCAAGAGTGATTAGGTGCCCACGGTAGGGTGATCGCCGAATCCAACAATATTTGTAGTCATAAGTTCCTCTCTTGCCGTAGTCAAACTCTTTGCGGCATAAGCGGTCTAGGGTCGAACACGGAGATGGGTTTTTCATCTATGAATGACTTGCATCGGTGTTGAAAATGGTGAAGGCTTTTAATTTAGATTTTGGATTTGTTTCAAAAAGCAGTGAAGTTGTTTGGATGTTGATTAATTGTAAAAGCGAAAGTGAGAATTCGGAAAAGGTAACTTTGAAGGTTTAGGTCACTAGCTTGACAACATGGGGTAACAAAGTGTCCTCGGGTTTTATCCTCGCATCATGGCGAAGTAACCTATAGTCGAGCCATACTTGGGATCTTTGTTTAACTAAGAAAAACTAACCCTTCGAATCACTCCTATTTGAGTCAACACGGGTAATATGCATCTGGCTCACCCAGGTTTGAAACCTAACATTCAACTTCATTTCGGTGGCTCGTAAAAGGCCATCCTAAAGAACAACGGTACATCCCCAGCAATAAGTATGCCTTTGTATCCTAAAGCATGGAAAGTATTAGTAGCTTGATGACATTAAATGATATTCCAACCCTAGTTTGAGAAGATGGGAACCATAAAATACGATTAATAGCATTTAACACATGAGGACAACGCAAGCTTTGCCCCTAGCTTCGCTAGCTACCTTCCTCTTCAAAGCTAAGAGGCAGCGAAGCATCTCTTGAGTTGTCATCCTCAGGGGTTGTTTGGTAACTAGAAAAATAGAGAAGAGGAGAGAAGAGAAAAACAAACCCTAAGCGAAGGCTGTGGGAGATATTTACATAAAAAATGAAAGCGTGCCCAAAGATTGCCTCTTTTTTTACAATTTGGGGGGCTTATATAGGCCACGATGTATGAAAAATACAAAGAAAGCCTAGCATTGGCTATCTGAGGGACAGAGGTAATACACGAAATGAAGTCGAGATTGGTATTAATTACAAAAAATATGACGAGGCGGGAGATTTCGCTATGCGAAAAATTTCGCTAAGAGTGGCGAGAATTGCTAGCCTAGCAGAAATTGGGCCGGAGATAGCGAAATCGAATTAGCTATTACGCGATCCAATTCCCGGCTAGGCTAGCAAAATTTAGTAGTCTAGCGAATATTTAGAATAAGCGAAATTAGAAAATTCGCCCAGGCACGGTGATTTTCGCTATATAGCGAAATTTCGCTAGCCTAGCGAAATTTCTCAATTTCGCTAGGATTGCGAAATTTTCGCTATGGCTGCGAAATTTTCGCAATCCCAGCGAAATTTTCGCAATCATAGCGAAATTTCCTGGGTTGCCTGTTCTTCACTGCATCTCTACTGCATCCTTCCTTCATCACTTTGCCTTCATTTCTTCACTGAATTTTGATATGTTTGATGGCTGAAAAATGGTTTCAATCTTCATGGTTCAGCACATATCTCGATATCAAATGGCCATTGCATACAAAAACCTGCAAAATAACCAAAAATAACCTCGAAATGGCATAAGTGATACTAAGTGGACCTAAACACCTCAATCGGGGTTTAATCGACATGATTAGCGCGCAAAAGCACCTCAAAACCTATCTCGAATAAATTCAAAATAAAGACCATTCGGGGCACTAATCACACCCCCCCAACCGACACGTTGCTAGTCCCCAGCAATGCAAAATAATAAAGGCATGCATGCAAGATTTTCTCAAAAAGTTTATGGTTCAAAAAGGTGTATGTACAAATAAACATTACCTTTAAAATGAAAAATTGGAACCAAGTTTGAAAACCGGCATGAGAGAACAGAAACCATATAAGAAAAAGTTTTAGGTCAACATCGGATCCATGGTTCTCAATCTGAATTTCCACCAAATTTAATGATTCTAAATGTAACCGATCACTAAATAAAATGCAAAATTATTTCCTCCCCCAACCTAAATGGCACGGGTATGGCCTTAAGTCGCTAGAACAACCTAGATAGAATAGCTACACTCTTCTTTTCTTTATTTGACTACATTGTGGTGCAATGCCTAAAACTCGATTTCACCAAAGTCCGTACTGGGTCCACCCGATGACTCTAACTAATTAAGGTTTGTGTGGCATCAAGCCAAAAGGATCACTTGACCACAAACTCTGGCTGTGCTTCACCCCTGACCAATGATCTCGAGAATCAAGTACCTACACCCGCTATACCCTACCCATTCACCCGTAACGAACACTAAGTCGATGACTCCCAACCAATTAAGGCTTAGGCACCGGCTTCAAAGGCTTTCTATACACCCCTGACCGTGCCTCCTAGTTTCAAGGCAAAGTGTCACGACTTTATTTTTCTTTTTCTTCTTGTCTTTTCTTTCTTTTTGCTTTTTCTTTTCTTTCCTTTTCGAAGACTACATCGGGGTCTTCTTCAACATGGGTATCACAAACCTATCACGGGTTGCCAACATACCTAAGGCCGGCTATAAAGTGAAAGGAGGCAACACTGGACAAATTCTCTATTGGTACAATCACGTGCGTGTGTGAATTTAGCTTATGTGTCGTTCAAGGTCGAGCATGATGGAAATAACTGACCAAAAATTTCTTCAAACATGGAATTGTTATAATATTAAGGTAACATGCAAGCAATTTTTTCAATTAAAGCGTAATTCAATTCACACTAAAGCAATTCAATTGTTCAATCAAGACAAAAAACGATTATATAAGGTGGAGGCACAAAAAGTGTGATATGCAAAGGTGTAGAAAATCGAATATATATATATATATATATCAATAGCTTTTGATATAGCCAAAGTGGCTAGTACATGAAATACAAAGCTAATTTATACAAAGTATCACTCGCTTACTACGGCTAATACATGAATCCTAAACAAAATTAGTGAGGCGCTGATAAAGCCGGCAATCATACAAAAACATAAAGAACCTAACCACCTCACTCTGTGAGGTGGCGGGTCTCAATCAGCGGCCTGCGCCACATCCAAAGAGGGCCGTCGCAAGGACTCCATCCTCCAACAGAGCACGCGGAAGACGAAGGAAAGCCATGATCCGTCGGGAGCATGAGCGACAAGCTCCTAGAGTGGCCTCTGGCCGATCCAACCTCCTCCAGTCCTGCGGCCAGCTCCTCGGGTAGCTACCAGCCAGATATAAAGATCCATCACACCTACTATCTCTCTAGAACTGGCATGAACGTACTCAGGCGAATGCTATGAGGTGAATGATGGGCTCGGAGTATCACCAGCACATGAAGTAGCATGTGGATGGTGAGATCAGGGACATATGGTCGACCTCCTTAATCTCGCTCACATGAATATCATCTGGAGTGCTCCGCCTCCGAACCGGAACCTCCTGGGCCCCATCACGGGAGTGATAAATGATATGACACATGACCATCAGCCTCTCCATAGACAGGACCAGGGCACCTAACCTCATCTCTATCCGGCTCCTCCTGAACCCAAGTGCTCGAGGACTGAATAAGAGCCTCTGCGATCAAGAAATTTAAGATTCCCACAGCCAGTTCCTCCGGTGGACTCATTCCTCGAAGTGTAATAGTGGGAGGCCATCACCAGCTCGTAGGAACCGAACCAAGATCCCTCCGAGATCCGGCAGAAGAGCTCCCTCCAAGATACACCCCTCCGTCGTACATAATGTCGCAGCGGAAGAGGTCGGTCCCGAACATGATCGACCAAGAGCATCCGAGGCTAAGCCTTCTCCCGACACATGGGTCCAAAGAGCGGCGGTCTCGAGCAAGACCGCGACCATCTCCTGTGCCTGGGTGAGACCAACCCGATAACCCTCCGAATTGGCCCGCTAGACTGCAGCCTAACGCCGAAATGTCCAGCCAGCACTCCCGGGCGATTGTCTATAGAAAATCGGGCTGAGCGACTACCGCTTCCCCGGATGTCATCGAACGGTAGAATCAGAGAACCACCCAGTGCAGGGGTAATAATACGTCTACTCATGAATGGCGCAGAGAGCAAAGGCTCGATCAACCCCATCAATCCCCGAATCTCGATCACCACACGTTTGGATATCGTAGCATGACTCGATGGAACTCTCACGGTGGGCCGCATTCCCGGATTCGGTTCCCCGACCGAACAACGACCTCCCGATCCCCGAAGCAGCGATAACCGAGGCGATGATGTCTCCTCCTGCGGGCTGACGAAGCAGTGACCGCGAGGTCCGGGATGAGGATGACTCGCCCGGCCCGACGCTGCGGTCCGCTGAGGGCCGGCCCTCCTAGATCTCCGCTGAGGCACAGGTGACGGGGCCCAGGGTCCCATCCGAGTCCCGGTATCGCCTCGGGTCCCTAAGGCCTCGAACCGCTTCTCGTGGACTGAGCCGGTAATCGTCCGGCACGAGCTAGAACTGGGCCTCGCTCCCCGCCTGCACCGACCACCCGAGGCCGGCGAAGGACCCACCTCAGGCGCACTAAGGCAACTATAGCCGGAAAATAACACCGGTAGGGCGTGGTCGACCGAAATGTAAATCCAGAGCACCGCAAGGCTGGATCCGGGGTCACCGGCCGACGATCGAGTCACACTACAAGATGACACGTATTAAACTAGTGGCTCACGGGCAGGGACCAGGCACTAGATGCCCGCGGAGCGGGCGCGCTCAATCGACCGATACCGACCTGTGGCACGGTAGTTGTGTGGCACCGGTAGTAACGGCTATGGACACGATCGATAACTCGAGGCTAATCAGAGCGGGAGCGCATCAGACAAGGCCCACTGAAAATAAAACCAGGCTCTGGGTGAGCTTACGGACCGGGCCGCGGCGGCAAGGCAACCGAGCTAAGGGTAGGTAGAGCCACTCGATTCCCAAGCAAAGGAGGCTCTAAATCAAGCAGAGCTGCTAACGTTGCGGCCAGGTGGCTGCCCAAGCACTGCAAGTGTGCCGTGGCCCGCGGGCCACGAGACGAGAACAAAGGGACTAAGGATGAGCTCCGAGGGGAGGGGGAAAATAAGAATGGAGTGTCCCTCCCTCCTTTCTTTATAAGCCACCGGCAGCCCAATCCATTGCTTTGCCCAATTCGCTAAAATAGCTTAATTCAAATTTTAAAACCCGGTTCACCTGCAAATTAGATTTTCAGTATTAAAATATTAAAAATAAAAAATTAAAAATATTATATAATAAATATCTAATAATTCAATATATTCTAAAGAAAATATAAAATATATAATATTAAAACTAAATTGCTCAAGAGGGGGGAACCTGCTGTGGGAAAGCCTAAAATAGAAAGTTACTAAAATAGAAACTATTAAAATCGACCTCAAATTAACATAAAGCACAAATTATCGAGCTGCAATTTGGTTTGTGAGAACACCAAATCAGCCCAATTCCTTACCAAATTGCTCAAGGCGGGTCAAGGATGATCTCCCTCAAACCCTAGCAGCTGGTCCGAGTCGAACTCGTGCCGGATTTCATCATGCTCGGGTTTCTCACTACGGACTTTGAATCGAACAATCGCCTCCTTCGTAATCAAGGCAATACCAAACCCTTCTTCAATTCGCTCACTATTCCTTGCAATTCATGACACTAAGCTTCCTCGCACTCACCAATCGAGCATGCGCCACCAGCACTTGATTTTCGCTTTCTTCCATCTGCGGCTTGTGGTTCAAGTGGAATATGTTCAGTTCCAAGGTCATGTTGCCAAATGTCGTATGACCTACTTTCGCAATTGATAATCGTGACGGGTCAGAGCCATAAATGGTCTTCCCGTGATGATCGGGCACATGATCGGGTTCATTTGCAATCGCTCTGTCAGCACTACAAAATCTACCGGGTAGTAGAATTTGTCTATTTTCACCAAGACATCCTCAACTATCCCTTAGTGGATCTTTACCGATTTATCGGCCAATGATACTGTAAATGTTGGTAGTTTGCCCTACCTAAACCTAACCGCTTGCACAATGCATCACTACAGCAGGTTCACACTGCCCATCAAGTAATGATTTGTCTATGCAAGTCCCACCAATATTTAATAAATTGTGGGAGATCCCGATCCTCAGATTCGACCGGGATTCTGTTGATTATGGCAATCGACTCTGTTCAGCTTAAAATGCCTTCTTCTCAATACCTAATCCCTTCGAATGCGGCAAAGATCCTTCAAAAACTTTCGCGATAAGGTGGACTTTGGCTTAATGATGTCCAAAAGAGGTATGTTAACCTTCACCTGCCTTAGGACTTCTAGGATGCCTGCTTGCTGAGATGCCTTTTTCTTACTTCTAAGTGTCTGTGGAAATGGGGGTGGCATGATGTATTTCATTGAGTCCTCCTTCAGGAGAATATGATCGATCGTTAATTCTTCTCCCTTCCGGATTCTTTAATGTGCTTGCATTTGCCGATCAACCTCTTTCCACTTCTCGTAATTATGTACCTAAACCCATCCATTCCGACCATTGGATGACCCTACCTCATGAATTCTTAGGGTTTGGCGTGGTTTGAGAAGTGGAACCTTCCCTCTCTCCCGTACCTGCACTTTGTCGATCTTTGTGATCAACACGCAGTTGTTCATTTTCGATTACATTGCTCTTTGCCCATCTATTCTCTTTGCTCAATGTGCTCTCACCAAGATCAATCCAGGCAGCTTACACATTGATCCCTTTGTTTCCACAGGTTACCTACCACCTTACTCAAATTCAATATGGCTCTGTCTACAGAGACGAGGACGGAGGTGGTCAGGGTTTTAGAGGTGGAACCAAACTGTGGTTCGCACCCGGGGCACATAGGCGTGGGGTCGGGGTTTCCAGGAGAGGTTAGTGGTGATTCCTCCAATTGGAATCAGTATTTCCATACGGGTATCATTGCGGGAAAGCTATATCGACTACTAAGATTGGGTGAGATATTCTCGACATCAAATCCTTCACCGAAGGCCATAGGATACTCCAGTTTTCCGAGTGGACAAGGGATTGGAAATTAGTGCATGGATTCTGCCAGCAGGATTTTACCACGCATGCACTTCCATGGAGCCTTTTTCCTTCAAGCTCCTCCACCTTCCTAGCTAAGGCTGAAATCTCTAAATTTTCATTTCTATATCCTCCGACAAAGGCATACATCCCACTCCTGGGTTGGCTAAAGGCCTCATTTTTTTTCCATTTCTCTGGGTTTGGTTCATCCTGTCCCTAGAAGTTTCAGCCACATAATTCAAGAAATCCATGGCTTCACTGTGGTGCTTGCTCGTAAAATCTCCCCACACATAGTTTCCAAAAGTTCGTCTACGGCAGAGACATACCACCATAGAAATGGTTTACCAAAGATCCATGTATCAAACCCATGGTGTGGGCATGCACCGATAGCTCTATGAATCTCTCCCCAAAGACCGGTAACTTCACCATCTTGAGCCGTAAAGGTGTAAATTGTCTCTTCAAATTGTTGGTCTCAGGCACTCAAGAATTTCTTTAAGAATTTCGTCACAATTTCCACCCACTTCTAATGGTTCTTGGCCTCGCTGGAGTTGCCAAATCTCGCCGTCCTTTGTGGTTACTGAAATGCTTTCGCCTTTAGCAAATCCATGTCAATCATACCTTCCTTAAAGGTAGTGCAAACCTCCTCAAAATCCCTTATATGTGTATGGATTTTCATTCTCCATACCATGATACGTGGGGAGTAGGGGTACTAAAATAGTGGCCTCACGCCACATCTTCGCAGGAGGTATGACGCAGAAGGGCACTTAACTCTGTGGAGGGTGTATGTGATCCTCATGGATCTCGTGAGGCTACCGATTCACCGGGGGTACTGGCCGACTCGGGCCGGCTCCTGTGTAGAGGATCCATATTATCACTGTGTACACTAACTTTACAACTTTGTGCAATCGTGCATCGATTCTTGCAATCTAATTCCGATGTCTCTCTTCCCAATGGTGCATAAACACCGTTACACAAATGAGACACAAAAATAAAGACAAAACAAATCCTCAGTGCGGTTATGGTTAGCTAAAATAAAATCGATCGTATGCACAAAATAAAGGTGCTGACTTAAAGTGATGAAAATCATAGCTATTAAAGAACTCGAAATTCAAAAAGGGTTAAAAGGTCACCTCCACTTATGACGCTGGGATCACGAGTACACTTCAACTTATCAACTCGTAGTTCGCACCATCCCTGCAAGAACTACGCCATTTGATTCGTGCCACGGTAGGTGATGCTGAATCAACAATATTTGTAGTCCTGTTCTCCTACCGCCGTAGAGTCAAGCTACCGTGATACGGCTTGTGTGGTCGAACACGGGGATGGGTTTTCATCCTATGAATGACTCAGACTGTTGAAAATGGTGAGGCTTTTAATTCGATTGGATTTGTTTCAAAATAGCGGAAGTCGTTTTCGACGGGTGATTAATTGTAAAAACTCGAAAGTGAAGGAAAAGGTAACTTGAAGGTTTAGGTCACTAAATTGACAACACGGGGCAACAAGTGTCCCTGCGCTTTATCCTCGCATCACGGGCAACCTATACCCAAGCCATAACCTGATCTGCTTAACTAGAAAACCTAACCCTAGATTCACCCCTATTTGAGCCAACACAGTAATATGCATCTATACCTTTTCTCGCTTTGAAACCCTAACATTCAACTTCATTTCAAAGTACTCTCGTAAAGGCCATCTGAACAACAAAGACATCTAGCAATAAGTATGCACTGTATCCTAAAGCATGGTAAGTATCACAAAGCAATGACATTTATTAAATGATATTCAACCCTAGCTCGAGAAGACGGAACTATAAATACAAGACTGTGAGCATTTAACACATGAGGACAACCTCGCAACCCGCCCACAACCAAGCTAGCTACCTTCCTCTTCAGCTAAGAGGCTTTCAAGCATCTCTTGAGTTGTCATCCTCAAGAGGGCTTGCCTGTAGCCTAGAAAATAGAGAAAGTGAGAGAGAGAAGAGAGAAAAACAAACCCTAAACTCTAAGTCATGAGATATTTACATAAAATGAAATCTGCGGCCAAAAGATTGCCCCTTTACAATTCTCGTGGGGCGTATATAAGCCACCCAATGTATGAAAATACAAGAAAGCCTAAAATATCAAGCAATACAAGGGACAAGGAGGTAATACACCAAAATGAAGCTCATTGCATTAATTACAAAACATGATGTATAAGAGATTCGCCATGCGTAAAATTTCATAGTAGTTAAAATTTCGCTACTTAATAAATTTCACAAATTTAGCGAATGACAGAGATAGCTTAAATCCCAAAATTCTCGCTTATAAGACAAATAATTTCGCATAGCAAAATTTCGCTAGCCTAGCTAAATACTCTTGTAGATACGAATTGAGGGCGAATTTCGCTTAGGCACATGGATTTTCGCAGAGCAGCCAAATTTCATACTTAGCGAATTTTCACTTTCTAGGATTGCGAAATTTTCGCTACGGGTCATAAATTTTCAGAATCCCACGAAATTTTCGCAATCATGTAGAAATTTCCGGGTTGCCTCGTTTTTCACCGTATCTCATCAGATCTCCTTCATCACTTTGCCTTCATTTCTTCATTGAATTTTGATATGTTTGATGGCTGGAAATGGTTTCAATCTTCATGGTTCAGCACATATCTCGATAATATCAAATGGCCACGTGACAAAAACCTGCAAAATAACCAAAAATAACCTCGAAATGGCATAAGTGATACTAAGTAGACCTAAACACCTCAATTGGCTTAATTGACATGATTAGTGCGCAAAAGCACTCAAACCTATCTCGACAGTGGCTCAAAATAGCACTATTCGGGGCACCAATCAAAAGAGCAAAAGAAATCAAGTCACGATGAGAAGGAAGAGAAGTTACCCTACGGAACTACAAGTGCATGGGAGTCAAGGACAAGCATGATCCATACTGGGGCAGACGCGATTACGTCGATGATCGATGTTGGAAGCTCATTGATGCATGAGAAGAAACATCATAAATAAAGTAAAGGTGCCTGCATATAGGAAATTCTGGGAGACTCTGGAAAAGGTTAGGAGAGGATCGAGCAAAGGGAACAGGGGAAACAGAACATGAGGTAGAAGCTGAGTAAAGCCATTTTGTGTTCAAAAGACCACATACGAAATACGCTATTTGCTAATAGGATCATAACACCTATAACCTTTTTAACCAATTCCATACCTAAGATAACAACACAAACGAGAACGAGACTGAAGTTTATTTCTTTCATGATCTTGAAGAAGAACAAAACAGACACATCCAAAGACTCTAAGTGAGTCATAGGAGGGAGAAGAACCAAACAACATATCATAAGGATTTTGATTCTGAACAATGGGATAAGGACACCGATTGATGGTGTAAACGACAATAAGAGCAGCTTCCCCCCAAAATTGAGTAGGAGTAGAAGTGGCTATAGTAGTTGCACGAACAACATCAAGAATATGGTGAAGTTTGCGCTGTACTCGCGATTTTGGCCGAGAAGTGCCAAAGACAAGAGGAATGAGGAACAAGTACTAAATCGACATAGAATAAGAGGTATATTCTCGGGCATTATCGCATCCAAAACTTTGATAGGTTTAGAAAACTGTGTTTCAATCATCTTGTAAAGTCATGATATATTTAGAAAGCTCGTAACGATTTTTGAAGAGATAAATCTCACATATATGAAAAATCATCCACAAAATTAAAAATACCTACACTCCACCAAGTAGTAATGGGAGAGGGACCCCATACATCATAATGAATAAGATCAAAGGAAGAGAGAGCATGAGAAACACTGTTATTAAATGGTAAAACAAATTGTTTTCCAAATTGACAAGGCATACAATCAAAACTCTTATTTGAAACTGAACCTAACAAACCCCTAGAAACTACTTGTTTAAACTCAGAAATATATGCATGACCACATGAGAACGCCAATAAAGCAAAGAGAGAGGTTCTTCATTCCGAGATCTGCTGGTAAGAAAGAGACGATAGACAATAGATGAAGCAAAGGATGAGCTCAAACGACCTTCCGACCTTACGGGCGGTCCTAACGATCCGTCCCGGCCCGAATCCACACAACCACACCCGTGAAGAAAATGTTAGAGAAAAACCAAGTCTGAGTTACCCGATAGATAAGACATGAAAGAGTCGGGAATCCGCTTAAACATCGGTCGTATATACGTGTAGAGACATTACCAAGATGAGAGACATGCATAAGAGAACCATTTGATGTATATATGGTAGGGAGAGAAGTAGAAGTATGTGAAGAGACAACATCAGGAGAAGAAGTCATACGACAAGTAAAGGTAGAATCATGAGCTAAATGGTAAAGAAGTACCGATATCAGAAAAGAGCAATGTTGATGCAATCGGAGGTGGAAGATGCAAAACTCGATTAACCATATCATGTAGATCCGTTTAAGGTAGAGAGATGAGGCAGATCGTACTGAATGAGAGTCCATAGATATAATCTGACCGGGTTATGCGTGAAGGTTCTAAGAGAATATCGCTGACGAGCGTAATGCTTAACCCGAATGAGCTTGCTCTTACAAAAATCGCAGATAAGAAGAGACTTCTTATTGTTATGTCACTGACATTATTCTCATTGGAAACATGGCAGATGCAGAATCAGCACAAGGAGTGAACAGAGTAAAGCAGCCTTCATGGTATCAAATTACGGCAGCAAGAGCCATATTTAGATAGAAATGGGATCGCCAAAGTGACGTGTCTCATCATCAACTAACTTATACTCTCTTAATTAATCATTCAAGCATCCTCAAGAGTCACTAACTTGGAACTTGGAGCAATTTAATCGGGCTGTCCATCATTTATTTTAATTAAAGGGGTTGATTTTCATGAAACTAAACCCATTTGTATTTTGTTGCTTTTTAATGAACTTAAGTTTCGTTGGGCTGAATTCTACCGGTTAATTGTGGTTAGTCCAAGCGGTCATATAAATAGACATTATGCTATTGAAAAACAACTTTGATGATCGATATTCTAAAATTTTTTATCGAGAGTTGAGTTTTCTCCTCTGCTTTTTTAATGAACTTTGAACTTATCAAAGAAACAATTCTTTGTGGTGTTCACACATCAAATCTGAGTTCTTGAAACGAGTTTTCAATAGGTTCCTAAAGCAAGATTTCAGCGAGTCCTTTGGACAAGTTTTCAATGGGTGTAGATTCTTTCAAACATTTGGTTCTTTGTTCCTTTCTGATCATTGTCAAGGTATTTATCTATTACTTTGTTTTGTTTTTTTTCTTTCTTGGGGTTTGAAGACCAATTCAAATTGTGGGTTCAAAAGGTTTTTCCCTCGCGGGGTCATGTCACACTATCTCTCATTTGGCCATAATCCAATCACTTTTTCTTCATTTTAACTCACTTAACACATGAGTTTTATGAACTATTTCAATTGCACCAAACCTTTAACAGATTTGAAACATGATTTAAACACATACATGAAGTAATTTTGCACCAAAACCAAACCATACACACTGATTAGTGCCCAAAAAGTGCTATTTTGAACCCTATTTATTATAGGTTTTGAGTGTTAGATAATTAATCATTCCAATTAAACTCGATTTACACATTAAGGTCCCTACTATTCTACTGACGTATTTTGTGGCAAAATTTTGCAGCCATGGCTTGAAGTGCCGAAATTGTTGAGTCGATCACACGAAGAATTCAAGTCAAACTCAACATTGCGATCAAAGATCGAAGGAAAGAAGAGAAAAATGCGAAGAAACACCACCTGGCAGAAAGGCTTTCCCGCGCGCACCGTGCATCCCGAGCAATCGCCTCCAAGAGTTTATTCCCCGCTGACGCTTTCCAAATTTTTTGTTACAATTTGGTTTTTATCCTTTCTACCCTTTTGCTTGTAATCACTTATCTGATTGTATGGTTTCACTTGGTTTGTAAGGCTATATAAGCCATTTTGTATTCACTGCTGAGGGGAGATGATTTGCCTGTGAAAAGTTGGGGGTTCCATTTCTCCCGTTTTTCTTTTCTCTATTTTCTCCTTTCGTATAGCAAAACTTCCAAGGATGAAAACTCGGGGATGAGCGGCTAAAACCTCTTCCTCCTTGAAGAGGAGGGCTACTGGGCAACGTTTTAAGGTATACCTTTTGGTTCCCCGCTTTTCAATGCCAGACTTAACGCTTTGGTTCCCAAATTTGTAACTCTAGGTTTAAAAGCTTTTTGATGTATTTTCTTTACTACTTGGGGCAAGCTTTTAGGTTCAATGTATTCTACTTTAGATACACTAATATCATCCATAAGTTGCCCCTTTACGAGCCACCTCTGAGGTGTTAAGGGCTGATTTCACTTTGTGTTAAAATCTCTAAACATGCTCTCTTTAATGTGTACTTGGCAAGCTTTTCGGGTTCAATGGATACTTTCACTAGATTCACTGATGCCTAGTTAGTTGTCTCCTATTAATTACTGAAGGGTAGGTTTTTTAGACATGTTTTCACTGTAGGAACCATAAAATGTTAAATGAATGCTTTCTATCACAAGGAAAATTATGAGGGTTTAGTTTTAAAGTTAAATGAAGATCCGGTTCGGGAAATGACTATATGTCATCCTCCCCAACGCGAGGAAATGAAACCGGGGACCTCTCGGTTAGCCTAGGACCTTAAACCCAGTGGTCTAATGCTTCAAGGAGTTCTATTTTACATTTTATTTCATTTATTTTCAGTTTGCAAACCACCACTCCACTGTTTTTATCACCACCTTAAAATCCAAATTTAATTCACCATTTTTGACTTCACTCAAATCATTTGTACGAAGAAAACTCCATCCTCAGTTCGACTCAGATTCACTATACCAGTAGTTTCACTACCGCAAAGAGGGAGGAACTTAGGAATATAAATTTTGTTGATTCCGCATCACCCGACCGTGGCACGACCAAATGGCGCCGTCATCAGGATGGTGCCTAAGTGCATTTGACGAAGCCAGGAACACTTGTGATCTTCATACAAGTTCTGGTTAAATTTTCCTTTTATTTTTTCACTGTCAGTTTTGTTTTTTTTTTGTACATTTCACTATATAAAAAAAAAAAAAGTTGCTGCAGGATTGTTTTGTGTTGTCTTGTGTTGCTTGTTATTTTTTCTGCAGGAATCCATGTTCCAGTGAACTTGAAATGAACCAAATGGAACACTTAGAGGGAGAACAATACAAGTACCCTATGGAGGGGAACTCTAGAGGATACATGTCAATGAGGGATTACATAAACCAGTCATGGCAAAGTCAGCAACCTGTGGAGAGGAACCCAAGTGAATATAGGTCCATGAGGGACTATAGAAACCAATGGATGAGTTCACCATATGGTAGTGCTTACAACCATAGTTAGGGGAATCACACCAATTCCTCATGGGAACCAAGACCTCCACACATGCTCCTCCCGAACCTCCCTTTATGCCTCGACCTCTCGTCACCTCAAATAATTCAGCCCACCACAATTAATCCCTCCATTTGAATGCTTCATTTTTGACTCACCCTGATAAGGATGACTTCAGGAAGAGAATAAGGAGATTAATGCCCATTCAATCGTAAAATCATTCACTATGGAAGACAATTTGAACAAGAAAATAGGATGGCCGAAAATGACTATGAGCATAAATGGACAACTCGCAAGATTCCACCGAAGACCTAATCAATCACAGCCAGCATCCACTCAGAGGAAGCGGTGCCAAAGTGACACCATGGCGTAGAAAAAGTGTCAACAAATGTACCTACACGAGGAGCCATGTAGGATTTTATCGGGAACTATCTCGAAGGATTGTCAATCCCCGCATATGTGTGATGTTGTTTTTCCAAGCGTGAGAACCAAGAAGAAATCATCGCCTTTGTTGGATCGAGGAGGGCAAAGGAAACAAAAGCAAAGGGAAGTGCCCAAAAGAATGTCTCAACCAATCTCCTACTGCACTGAATCCCACCGGCCACCACCCAAGCCACCAAAAACCCACTGCCAGTAGCCCCCTCCACTGAGCAAGTGTATATCCTGCCTGCATCCAAATCCCAACACAAAGCCCCTGAAGCACCCACCATAAAGTCCAACCCATCACTGCCTATTCTACAAAACCTCACAGCTCTGGCACATCGCCTTCACTTATCGCCACTACATCGAAAAAATTCGCATGTACCGCCTCACATCGCATTTTTCGCATGTTCATTGTTCGAAAGGCGCTCTGGCTCTCTGCCTGGAGCACCCGAACTCTGCATTTCTAAGCCCTCCCGCTTTGCTTAATTTTCTTGTCTTAATTTATTTTATCGTGATTTTTATTTTTGATTTTTATAAATTTTCTTTTAGATTTTCAATTTTTAGTTAATTTATGTTTTTAGATTAATTTTTACTCTTTCTCGCAATTTTTCTTTAATTTTTCGCATTACTTTGCAGCTAGGCAAATTTTGAAGCTTGGATTGAAAATCATTAGAAAGGTAGGGTAGTTGTGGCTCGTTAACTATAGCGAAAATTTCGTAATTCTAGCGAAATGAGAAATTTTCGCTATAGCGAAATTTTCATCAAAATTTTCGCTAACTAGCGAAATTTCGCTAGTTAGCGAAAATAACTATTCCTTTTCACTAAATGCCAAAATAGCCAACAGTGTTCCATTTTGAAATTTTTTTTTTTTTTATATAAAGATATATATATATTTTTATATATTTAAAAAAAAAAATCGTTTTTTTTATATATATAAAAATAATAATAATAATTATAAGTAATTTTAAAAATGTTTTTATTTTTTATTATTATTTTATTTTTATTTTTTATTTTTATTTATTAATTATTTTATTCGATTTTTCAAAAAAAAAAATCAAAAATTTCGTTAAAGACAAGTAATTCTCGCTGCGCCAACAAATAGCCTCGCTAATTTTCAGCTAAAAATTTTCTAAGGTCCCACTTTTGCCTCCAAATTTTGTTTCGCCCATAACTTTTTCATCCGAACTCCGTTTTAGGCGTTCTCAAAATCGTTGGAAGCTTAGAGAGCGTAGGAATCCAAATATGGCTAGGAAAGAACATTTTTTAGATTATTATGAAAGTATAATTTAAAATGTCTAACTCGGGGTCACTTTTTTTCCTCTCTTTTCTTCTCCTAACTTGTTTATTCGGGGTTCCAAACAGTGTTAATAAGGTGTTTATGGAAAGCTTGGTAGGTCTCCTATCCAGAAATGATCACATATCATCAAGGAGGTAACACTTCCTTTCTTAATTTTCCATTTCTGACACCGAGAGATGTTCGGGTCGTGTGAGAGTTATCAAGGAAGTGGATTTCAGATTATTCTTTTGTACCATTTTGTGAAAGCCCATTTTCGATGTTTAGGTGGCTTGTCAGTCCTCTTCTATAAAGCTGTTGCTACTATGCTGTACTCTTACTTTTTCAAAATTTGGACCCGCTTTTGCAACCAAAATTCTTGTGGTACTAATAGCTCCGTAGTTTGAAAAATTGAAGCATTGTCCAATTCTATTAATGTTAGATTGGTTCCATGCCTGGATGAGTGGATAATAAGATGAACTCTTGCTGATTTCGACCTTTTTCTTCCACCTTTAGCTAACCACACACCGAGCACATTAGGTTTCAATGATAGGCTGAAAAACTGCACAACCTCCTTTACTTTGCATAACCTACCCTAGTTTCATTGACCACCTTTAATAGGTTAAGGACCCCTGTGAAAAAAAAAAAAAAAAAAGAAAAACGAGAAAAAGAAAAGAAAAAGAATAAAAATTGCAACACTTCACAAACCCGAGCACCTGGCCCGAGGGGTATTTACTAAAGCCTTTAAAGCCCTAAGGTCCCAAACCTTCACCGGTCGGGAGTCACCAACTTAATGTCTGCATGGGTGGATAGGTGGAGTTTGAGCGTTGTAGGTGCTGGAGTCTCGAAATCATCTCGAAGTCCTGGGTGAAACCCAAGAGTTTGTATCAAAGATCCTTATGACTTGGT
This sequence comes from Tetrastigma voinierianum, assembly GCA_016808115.1. NCBI lineage: Eukaryota > Viridiplantae > Streptophyta > Magnoliopsida > Vitales > Vitaceae > Tetrastigma > Tetrastigma voinierianum. Next base: position 126,229 of record JAEQBH010003403.1, read on the forward strand.
GCCCTAAGCCTTAATTGGTTGGGAGTCACTTCCAGAGATCCCCTACATGGACTTTGTGAGATCGATTCTCAAGCATTGCACCCTACAACACAAAAAAGAATTGTGTGGAATAAGAGCGGGTCCCGATCTATTTAGGTCAGGTTAGCATGCTAGGTCGTGGTATGTGCGAGGTTTGGGGAGAGGCAACTTTGACAGCTTTATTGTTGAGAGCTAATCAAATAAACACTTAGATTTTCGTGGAAGTTCCTGGTTGAGCAACAAGAAGGAAGCTTTGATGTCTAATTCTCAGATGGCACCATTCTCTCGAGATGGTTATCAAGGCTAGGTTTTGGATGATTCTACTTAGGGCGTAGGCATTACATGTTCACAACCTTTTGGAATGCAACCTTTTTAGAATACAATTTTGTTATCATTTTGTATGCTCTTTCATCGCTAAGGATCAGCAATGTAGGTCAGGGGCGTGATTAGTGCCCAAAAGGCTATTTTGAACCCTATTTATTATAGGTTTTCAGGAAGGATCCACACCCTATTAACCTCATGAACCGAGGGGACTCTCCGACACCCAACACTGATATAAAAACTTTTCCTCAAAATGTACTAAAATAAACCATGGAGCTAAACTCCTTTACAATCCTTAATATATCTTTTAGAAAATAATGCAGCTTAAGGTAAAATTTTTTTCTTTTCTTTTCTTTCAAACGCTTAGATTTTTCAAAAATCAGCTAGAGTTTCCTCGCTTTTTCTGGACTTTCTTCCCAAATTTACAAAACCCGAAACATTTAAAACACTTCTAATCTTTCCATCCTCAACTTCTCAACTTCCGCTTTTGTGACTCATCCACAACCCAATCAATTACAATATATAAGACATATATACATTTATTCATTTCAATCATCAAAACATTTGAACCTTCAACCATGCATTTGTTTTTATCAAAAGATCGGGCTTGAGCCGACGGTCGATACCCCACGCATTCGCCCCCACCCAGGATCAAAGCCCACGTAGTTCTTTCGGAATCTCTGATATGATATATCCATAACAAAATATCTCAAACATATACTGCATTAAAAATTATATATGCTAATGAAATCACGTGCTTCTATTTCCCCGATGGCTCGACTCATCGCACCGGACGCTCTACCCGCACTTATCCCCTTTGGGTCCTCGAAAATGTTTTTGAAACATACTTAAAGAATGTGAGCTAAAGGAGCCTGAGTGTACATTTTCATTTAAATAACATTTTCTGCATATCAAAGTACATACTATTACAATTAAAATCAATTCTATGTCTTAAACATTTTATGTCAGAACTTTCTTCTTTCTTTATAATAAATACTTATACAATTAAAATCCATTTATGCCTTAAACATTTATGCCTTAAACTTTCTGTCTTACTTCTTCTGATGAACTGTGTAATAAACAATCAATAAAGCTCTGCAACATTGTTATGACAATCACATTCCAGCCATAACTACCACGCCGTGAGAAACTCACGCTTTGCATGTGGTTCCAGCCATAAAGACCTTATCACGCCAGTAGCGATATTACTCTGCATAATCTAATTCTCCCTCAGTTAGTAACCTATAACTTTACCCTAAATCCTTACACGCTTTAAGGTACTTCGCCATATCACCATAACAAATTTCATAGGGGGTTTAAATTAACAAGAAAACATTTCTTCAAAATACATTTATAAATACATTTAAATCCTTTTACTTTATCATTAAACACATATGCATTCTTTATACATGTTAAAACTTTCAGAATACTTTAACATATGTACATATTTCATATACATATAAATATATATTGATGCAAGATAAAACATTTCCATATGCCTTAACATTTACATAAACATTTCAATAACTTTTAGCTTTAACATTAAAACCATTCATTTTAAAACTCAATTTTCAAAATATCATTTTCACCTCACCGCTCACCGCTCAATCCCGCCGGCCCCGCCGAGTTCCCGTTCCTCCGATAGTCCTTTTCACCTTTTTCAAGAAAACCATAACTACACATTAATCATAACTTCCATTTTAACCACCATACACATTCATTTAAAGACAAATGGACAAATTACCCTTAAGCACTAAACCCATTCATTTTGGCTAACCTTTTCCAACAATACTTTATATAGACTTTTTGACCCCAAAAATTATTCACAAGGTTCAAAAATTATGAAACTCTCCAGATCAGTCCTTTATATATCCACGTCATCTCTTTAAATTTTCAATTTAAAATTCTTTCTAAAGCTCCTCAAATCACATAACACAAGCTACAGCCTGTTTTGATGCCAACTTGGTTAACTCACTGAATCAATTACTGTTATCCTTGATTTATGGACTTTAACCCAAATTGGAAATGGTTTCTTCACTCATTTGAAGCTATGGTTCTAAGGTTTCTTCTCCAATTGGAAATCACTCAATTTGGATCACCAAAACTCAAGCATTGTATTTTACATCTAGATGACTCCAATTGGCAGAACAGAATTCCACATAGCCCACTTTGAAAAAATTTTCTGGGCACTTTAGTTACAATTTGCATAAACTCCTTCAGATATATTTTTCCACTAGAAGTCTATTTTTACCCAGAATTTTGAAATCACCAATTTGATGAGTGAAAAGCCACTTATGGCCAAACACTACAACCATACTCCAAAACAAGAAAGGAATCAGTGAGCTACACGAGCTCACCTTTTCAGTCCATATTGGGTTTTAGAGCTACCATTTGTTCTTGGTCCTTCTATACATTTGTAGCCCTATCTCTTATTATTTACTTAATTGGAATCAATTCATTGATGATTCTAACTTAATCTTATAGCCAAATAAAAACAGGGGTTTTAAGGTGAAATTTTTACAGCATTCCTTCACTCTTACAACATGATATTTATGCCCTCAATCCAAATCCTTTTCTTTCTAACCAATTCCAATGCATTATACCTCAATTTAATAAATCCCTAACCAATTTCAACATATCATACAAAATTCAACATCAAACCCTAACCATTCAGTTCACTTGATTTTTTCAAAACCCCTAACCTAATCCATTTCTTTCAATTTCTATCAAAAAAGCATCATCATTCATCCTCAAATACCCTAATTTACCATCCATACAAGAAAATCAAAGCATTAGACATGAAAACATAAAAATCCAACTTTCTCACCATTAAAAACTTACTTGTTCTTGGTTTCTTGGCTCTCTCCCTTGCTACCACTTCAGAGTACTTGAAAGCTTTCTGAAGGAGAAGAAAATCACATCTCCCACCTTGCTCCACCATTTTCTTCCTTTCTCTCTTCTTTCCTTTTTTCTCCCTTTTTCCCTTTTCCTTTCTTCCTACGGTTACTAGGGCAAACTTTTTTGAGACCAAATGACTTTTGCTTATTTTCCTATTATTATATTTTTAACTCTTTCCTTTTAATTAAAATAGCCTTCAAAACTCTTTAATTTTGCAATTGTGTCTATTTATTTGGCCAGGCCCATCTTCTAACTTGGATTATGATTTCCATATCCTTTTTGTTTAATAACCATTATACCCTTTATGCTCATACCATAAATTATCATTTCCTATTTTAGTCTCCAAAATACTACTATGTGACATTTAGTGCTCTTATACACCCCTACAGTATCATGTACTGTACACTCTCTTGGGACGGGGTGTTACATTTTGAGTGCTTTTTGTATACTAATCATTCCAATTAACCCGATTTACACATTAAGGTCCCTACTATTCTACTGATCGCATTTTGTGACAAATTTTATAGCTATGAAGGATTATCGAAACTGTTGAGTCGATCTAAGCACGAAGAATTCAAGTCAAACTCAAGACGGTATGACTAAAGATCGTAAGGAAAGAAAGAGAAAATGTGAAGAAACACCACCTAGAAAGGCTTTCGCATCATCCCGGAAAATTTGCTCCAAAGAGTTTATTCCCCCTTTTGACGCTTCACCTTTTGTTACACTTTTGGTTTTTCTCCTTTCACCCTTGTTGTAATCTTCACTTATCTTTGGATTGTATGGTATTTCACTTGGTTTGTAAGGCTACATAAGCCATTTTGTATTCACTGTTGAGGGGAGACGGATTTTTGCTGTAAAAAAGTTATGGTTCCATTTCTCCCGTTTTTCCTTTTCTCTCATTTTCTCTCCCTTTCTTGGTTGCCAAACACCCTCCAAGGATGAAAACTTGAGGGATGAGCGGCTAAAACCTCTTCCTCCTTGAAGAGGAGGGCCATCAAGTAACGTTTCAAGGCATGTACCATTTGGTTCCCCCTGCTTACTTCAGATTTTAACGCTTTGGTTCCCAAATTTGTAACTCTAGGTTTAAAGCTGATGTACTTTCTCGGGGCTAATACTGCAAGCTTGTGGTTCAATGTATTCTTAGCTTTAGATATTAATCATATCAGCAGTTGTTCTTTACTGAGCCAACAGAGGTAGGTTATGCTGGATTTCACTTTTAGGTTAAAATCTCTAAACATGCTCTTTAATGTGTACTTCTAAGAAGCTTTTCTGTTCAATGGATACTTTCACTGGTCTAATTGATGCCTAGTTAATGGCTCTCCTACACTTATCAAGGGTAGGTTTTAGACATGTTTCACTGTAGGGAACCATAAAATGTTAAATGAATGCTTTCTATCACAAGTGGAAAATTATGAGGGTTTAGTTTTTAAAGTTAATGAAGATCCGGTTCTAGAAATACTATGTCATCCTCCCCAACGCGAGGAAATGAACCGGACCCCTGCTAGCCTAGTGATTAGTGCCCAAAAAGTGCTAGTTTGAGCCCATTCGAGATAGGTTTTGAAAGTGCTTTGCGCGCTAATCATGTCACTACAATTGGAAGTGTTCGGATCTACTTAGTATCACTTATGCCTGCTTAGAGGTTATTTGGTTATTTTGCGTGCTTCTTCTTGCATACCTTGGGAATTGAGCACGTAGATGTGCTTGAATAATGAAGATCGAAAACTATTTTCCACCATCAAACATGTCAGAATTCAGTGAAGGAATGGAGGCAAAGTGAAGAAGAAACGATGCAGTGGAGGTTCAGATGCAAATAAGACAAGAACAAAGTAAACCTGTAGATTAAGAGGATTGCGAAAATTTCACTGGATTGCGAAATTGGCAGTCATAGTTAAAATTTCAAGTAATTCTAGTGAAATTCTATGTGTAGCGAAACACTATGCCCAGCGAAATTCTTTTTAATTTCGCTTATTCAAAATACTTCAAGCAAGGCGAATTGATTGTGTGCATAGCGAACATTCTAGATTATTTCATTCACTTCGCTAGTTAGCGAAATTCTCGCTACCTAATGAATCTTTTCAAGATAAATCTCCGCTCACATATTTTTGTAATTAATGCCAACAAACCACTTCATTTTGGTGTATTACCTCTTATCCTTGTATTAGCTAATATGTTAGGGCTTTCTCATATTTTCACACATCAAGTGGCCTATAAACCCCATCATTTTGTAACCCTAAGCAATCTGGGCAACTTTTCATTTTATGTAAACATTCCCAGCCTTCAAGCAGGGGGTTTGTTTTTTCTTCTTCTCCTCTTTCTCTCAGCTTTCTAGTTACTCAAATTAAACCCTCGAGGATGACAACTCAAGAGATGCTCAAGTAAGTCTCTTAGCTTTGAAGAGGAAGGTAGCTAGCTTGGTTGTGCAAGCCAGTAGTTGTCCTCATGTGTTAAATGCCATGTGTATCGTATTTATGGCTCCCATCTTCTGTTTGAATAATATCATTTAATGTCATTGTTACTAATACTAATATGCTTTAGGATACAAAGGCATACTTATTACATGTATCAAGAGTTCTTAGATGGCCTTTACAAGCCACCGAAATGAAGTTTAATGTCGTGGTTTCAAACTAAAGGAATAGATGCATATTACCCAGGTTGACCAAATGGGGAGTAATTCTAGGTTAGGGTTTTCTAGTTAAACAAAGATCCGGTTATGGCTTCGGGACTATAGGTTGCTTGTCATAATGCGAGGATAGAACCCGAGGACAATTTGTCGCCTCTATGTTATCAAGTTAGTGACCTCAAATTCCTAGTTACCTTTTCACACTCCACTTTCAATTTTTACAAGAATCAAGATCCAAAATACTCACACTGCTTTTGAAACAAATCCAAAATCCAAATTAAAAGCCTCACCATTTTCAACAATCGATGCGAGTCATCTATAGGATAAAACCATCCTCTGTTCGACCTTAGATCGCTATATCATAAAGAGCTTGATCACGGCAAAAGAAGGGAGAACTTAGGACTACAAATTTGTTGCACTCAAATCACCCTACCGTGGCACGAATCAAATGGCGCCGTCGCTGATGGTGCCAAACTACGTTTGATAAGTTGAAGTGTACTTGTGATCAACATCATAAGTGGAGGTGACCTTTTAACCCTTTTGAATTCTCACGGTCGTGAATCGCAAGTTTCATCACTTTGCACACGTGACCGTTTTTTTTCACACAATGGCTTTTTATTTTAGCTGAACTATAACCCTTTTGCAAGTTTGTTTGTGCTATTTCTTGTGTCTCGCTTGTGTAACAGTGTTATGCACCACCAGTAGGAACGTGCAGATTGTAAAGAGATCCAAGACACCAATTGAAGAATAAAGTTGTGGAAGTTAGTGTACACAAGGATTAAATGATCCTACATGAGGAATGAAGAAATCAAATGAAAATTTGTGCTGAACCCAAAGAATTTTTGATGGTGTCCATGAGGGACTGATACAATCTCCAGAGTTAGTGCCCCATCCTGCATCATACCTCCTGCTGAAGATGTAGCAATGAGGCCTGGCTTAGTACCCTACCCTCACATATCATGTGGCAGAGTGGAAATGAAAATCCAGCACACACATAAGGGATTTGAGGAGGTTTGCAATAACCATTAAGGAAGGTATGACGGACATGGATTTGCTAAAGCCGAAGGGCATTTCCACCATTCCTAAAGGACAAGGCCAAGATTTGGCTTAACTCACTGAGGCCTAGAACCATTAGAAATTAATGAGCCAAACAGTTTTTAAAAAATTCTTCGTCATAAGACCAACAATTTGAAGACAAATTTACACCTTGGCGTACCAAGATGGTGAGAGGTTCTACTACAAGAAGGACAGATTTATGGAGACCATCGTTGCATGCCCACCATGGGTTTGACATGGATGTTGGTAAACCACTTATGGTGGTATGTCTCCGCATGAAACAATTATTTGGAGACCATGGGATTTTCAAGTAAGCATCCCGATTGCCATGATTTTCGAACTATGGTTGAACTTCTGGAAGGGGGTTGGGATGAACCAAACCCGAGAGAAATGGGAAAGAATAAGGCCTTTAGTCAACCCTAGAGGGATGTATGTAATCACAGAGATATACAAATGAAAGCTAGAATTTCAACCTTAGCTAGAAGGATGAGCTTCAAGGAAAAAGGCTCCATGAAGCGATGCAAATGACCAGTAATCCCGCACAAGCCAACTGCACCCACTCTCAGCCCCCCATTCCACCTGCAAGAACAATATCCTATGGCCTTCAGTTGAAGGATTTGATGTCGAACAAAAATACCTGTAGGACAATATAAGCCTCCACAACCTATCGCCCCATATGGTAATACCTACAATTCCACCGAGGAATCACCCTAACCTCTCTCCCGAAACCTAATCCCCCATCTATACCCCTGTGTGCCAAACCATAGTTTGTTCCACTCTTCGAACCACAACCACCTCCATCCTCATCTCGTGGGAATGCTTATTTTTAAATTTGAGGCGCGGTGGGTAACTTTGTGGGAAGAACAAAATGGATCAATGCACACCATAAAGGATTGATAATCGTGTAGAACACATCAACAAGAGAAACAGATGGCTTGAGAGCAATCTTTAATCAAAATAAAACAACTTGCAGTATTCAATCACAAAGATCAATAAATTTTGAGGTATTGTGAGAGAGGAATGTCTCTCCCAAACATTTGCAACCAAAAGGAGTGTACGAGGTAGGTTCATCCCGGCAATTCAGAATTTGGACGAGGTAAAGGCTATAATCACCCTAAGGAGTGGAAAAGAGGTTGATCAGCCCATGCCCAAGCCTGTTGATGAAACCAGGAAAGGAGAAGAAATGGAGCCAACATTACTGTCCCTAAAGAGACTCCACGAAGCACCGCATGCCACCTCCATTTCCCCGTGCACTTAGAGGCAAGAAGAAGGCATCCCAAAGAGGTGTATCTTAGAAGTCCTAAGGTGTGAAGGTCAATATACCTCTTTGGACATCATCAAACAAGTCCCCGCTATGCAAAGTTTTCCTTTTACGATCTCTCAGATAATCAAGTAGCGGGATTGGGCATTGAGAAAAAGGCATTTTTAACTGAACAAGTCAGTGCCATAATCCAAAGCAAGAATCCAGTCAAATACAAGGATCCAGGATCTCCCACAATTTCAGTAAATATTGGTGGGACTTGCATAGACAAATCATTACTTGATCTAGGAGCCAGTGTGAACCTACTGCCGTATTCTCAGGTGCATGGCTAGGCTCGGGGTGAACTTAAACCTACCAATATTACACTATCATCAGTCGATGATTTCCAAGTGAAGATCCCTGGCTGTGGGATAGTCGGTGATGTCTTAGTGAAAATAGACAAATTCTACTACCCAAAGATTCTTTGTAGTGCTCATACGTGTTAATAGAGAATGAACCCAACCATGCTAACACCATCCTAGGAAGACCTCATTTCGCCACCGCTAATGGTAATCATCAATTGCCGAAATGGAGTCATGCAACCATTTGGCAACATGACTGAGCTGAACACATATTCCATCGGAAACAACACAAGTCGCTGGCGATGAAAATCAAATGACTGATGAAGTTGGTTCAACTGGGTCATCATGCAGAGGCCGAGGTTCCGTGAATTGGGTAAAGAAATAGCACCCAAGGTGAAGAAGAGGCTTCGTATTGCCAATATCACCGTAGGCCAATGTCGCCAAAATCCATCAGTGAGAATCAGCGTGGACGGGAAATCAACACTGTGGATTCGGGCCAAAGCACGTGAAAATGAGAGATCCTTCTCCTTGACCCTCCTTGGAGCAAATTGGTAAATTGAGCTTATTTGTAAATTTCAAACCAGTTTCATGTTTTCAATAATTTTGCTTTTTGTCAGGTTAATTTGGTCAATTTTAATAGGTTCTATTTTTATAATTTTCTATTTTTTTTGAAACTTTCCCTATTTAATAGCTTTTCCTCACAAGCACTTCTCTAGTTTTATTATTATATATTTATATTTTCTTTTAGAATATATTAAATTATTAGATATATATTATATAATATTTTTTTAATTTTTATTTTTAATATTTTAATACCGAAAAATCTAACCACAGGAACTGTGCCTTTAAGTTTCTAATTCACTATTATAGCTTAATCAAGTAAACGACTCATTGTCGCCTTGGCTTATAAAAAGAAAAGGAAGGGGCTTTTCAAATTATATCATCTCCCGAGCTCATCCCCCCGCCGTCCCCTGCTCGCGCCCATGTGCCGCCACCGGAGCCCCCCGCCTGCACACGAGCTCCAGCCACCGCGCCATACGCCGCTACACTATTCGAGCCTCCACTCGCCGGATCAAGAAATTTCTGCCTCGTCTTGCAAATTCTCTCTGCCTTTGCTACTCCCGGCCACAGCCGAACATTCATCACGCCTCGCTTTGCCGCTCAGCCATCACACTCGGCCAAGGCTACCGCCAATACCAAATGGAATTTCAGGCCGAGCCCCGAGTCATCGCCACTTTACCACCGCATTGCTCACCAGACCCTCACCGCACCAGCCCTGAGCACTGCATTACCCACCGCAGCTATCGTCCCACCGGCACACGCACTCGTGCCTCAGCCGCACGCCAGCCGAGCCCCGCCCCGCCTTGTCTTATCGGATTATAGCTATGGTGCTACCAGGCAGGGTCCCGCCTTCGGCCCTGGGTCGATTCAAGACTGAAGGTAGAGGAGCAGGCTCAGTCTCTAACTCCGGCACGGACCCGCATCAGCCTCCAAATTCTCGAGGTGGGTCGAGAGACTGGGGATTCGCACGATACTGCACTGACGGACCCCGGTCCCGTCACCCGTGCCTCGCCGGAGGATCAGGAGGGGCCCGCCCCAAGCGACCCCACATCAAGCCCGGCGAGTCATCCCCATCCGCACTCGCAAATACCACTACACATCACCGAGGCGACCTCTTCGCCCTAAGCATCGCCAGCCCAGATCAGGAGGTCAAGCATTCGCCTGGGCACCCTATTCCAAACGCCGCGCTTCATCTTCGAGACTTCCACTGAGTCATATATTAATACTACGTCCCGACACCGTCATGGATCCCAGATTCAGGGATTCGATGCGACTGATCGAGCACTACTCCCTGCTACCATTTACGAGGTCGAGTAGCATATTACCTCCTCGGGTGGTCTCTGCGCTCTACCATTCGATGACATCCCGAGCGCCTAGTCCGCTTCGAGCCCGCCCACTATCGACGATCGCCCTCGAGTGCTTAGAGCAAATGTGACATTTCAAATACTGGGCTGGGCCCGCAGATACCGCGCGGTTACCCAGGGCGCACAAGACCCGGTCTCACCCGACACACCGAGACGATCCGTAGTCTGCCCGAGACAATCACCATTGACCCATATTATTCCGTGAGGCGCCCCGCCTCGATGCTCCCGGTCGAACACCGCTCAGACCAGCCTCTTCCGACCGGCAAAGACTACGCATAACGCAGGGGCCATCCCTGAGGTTTACCTGATCTCGAGGATTCCGTTCACCCTGCCGGGTGATGACCTCCTATTACACTTCGAGGAGAAGGTCCATCAGAAGGGCCTGCCTCGGAAGCAGAGTCTTCCATCATTGATGCCAGACTATTATGCTAGTCCAGCACTCAAGCTTCCCAGAGGAGCCCTGACGAGAGTGAGGATTCGCCGTCTCGAGTCCCGTCTCTGGCGAGAGAGCGATGGTCATGCCTATATCTTTTCTCCTCCAGCAGCGTGACCTCGGTGGAGGAGGTACCCTGGACGTGGCAGAGGACTCCCACAGACGTACAGCCGAGCTCCCCGAGCCCGAGGCAGAGGAGTCCAAAGCCCAAGTATGTCCCTCCATCTCCTCCACATGCTACTTCCGCAGCCGCAGTTGATACTCCTGGTCCATCATTCACCTCACAAAGATTCGCCCCGGGTATGTTCTGGGCCAGAGATATGTGTGATGGATGTTATATGTTCTTTGGCCACACCAGCAAAAGACCTGACTGCAGGTCAGATCAAGCCCAGGCCACTGAAGACCGCCTCCATGCTCCGGCCACAGATCACACTCACCTATGTCTTACACGTGCTCCCTCGTTCGTAGGATGAGTCCACTGCCGCAGCGTTGATCTTTGGATGTGTTATGCCAGCTAAATAAGAAGCATGCACTCCACCACCACCACAAAAGAAGTGAGGTAGTTAGGTTTCTTTTTATGTTTTGTATACACTTTCACTTATCAACTCCATTTACCAATTATGGTAAAGATTCATGTATTGCCCATAGTAGTAATGATATTTTTGCATGATTAGCTTTGTATTCATGTACTAGCCACTTTGGCTATATCAAAAGTTATTCAAGATATACGCTTGCATACTATTTTTTTTTGTGCCCCACTTTGTTTAAACTGTTTGCTCTTCAATCGTATTAATCAATCAAGCTCAATCGGGATTAAATCGAATTACCTTTAATTGAAAAATAGAAACTATGTTGCCTTATTGCTAGAACAATCTACATATCTGATCTTTGGTCATTAAAGGTCCAAAGATACCAACTTGAAAATTTCCCCTTGGTTAATTCCCACACCGTACATCGATTGTACTAATAGTCGGGGCCAAATTTATTTGCTTCCTTCACTTTGCATACCTATTTAGCATGTTGGCAACCTGTAGATAGGGTTACAGGTGCCACAACATTTGAAGACCAATGTAGTCTTCCAAAAAGAAAAGAAAAGAAAAAGCAAAAGAAAAAGAAAAGAAAGAAAGCAGTACAAAGCCGTGACACTTTTACTCAAACCCGATCACTGGCCCGAGGGGTGTAATGGGCGAAAGTTTTCAAGCCCAAGGCCTGGGGTTTTTCCACTGCCGGGAGTCATCGACGAAGTGTTCGTTACACGGGTGAATGGGCAGGGTATAGCCGTAATTGTAGGTGCTTTGATTCTAAGATCATCTCTGAGTCCGGGGCGAAGCCTCAGAGTTTGTGGTCATGATCCTTTCGCTCGATGCCCTAAACCTTAATCGTCAAGTCATTTGCAATCTTCATAATGGACTTTGGTGAAGTCGGGTTTTAAGCATTGCACCCTACAATGTAGTTGAATAAAGAAAGAAAAGTGTAGTTATTCCTATATAGGCTGTTCAATGTGCTTAAGGCTGTTTTCAAGAGGCTGTGTCAGTGGTGGAATACTTAAACTTTATTGGCCTCGATCTCAAGAGTATTTAGAATCATTAGACTCGGTGGAAATTCGTGCTGAGAACCACGGATCCAATATTGACTCAGTGTACTCTTTCTGCATGGTTTTGGCTCTCCCATGCTCTGCCAAACTTGGTGTCAATTTTTCATTTTAAAGGTAATGCTTAGTTTGTACATACACCTTTTTTGGAACCATAAACTTTTTGAAAATCACTGCATGTAATGCTTTATTATTTTGCATTGCTAAGGGACTAGCAAACAATGGTTTGTATGTGATTAGTGCCCAAAAGTGCTATTTCTTGAGCCCATTTGAGATAGGTTTTGAGTGCTTTTATGCGCTTAATCATGTCAATTAAGCCAATTGAAGTGCTCGATCTACTTAGTTTCACTTATGCCGCAGAGGTTATTTTTAGCTATTTTGGTGTTTTTGCATACTGGGAATTCAATATCGGTATGTGTGTTGAATAATGAAGATCGAAATATTTTCCACCATCAAACATGTCGACCAGAAGAAGAAACGATGCAAATGAGGTTCAGACGCAGCCATGCCGAAGAATGTGCAACCCGTAGATTTTCGCTATATCAAGGTGGCCTGCCGGGATCGCGAAAATCTCAGTCATAGCTTAAAATTTCTCGCGAATCCTAGCGAAATTGGGAAATTTTGCTAGGCCAGCGAAATTTCGCGTAAATAAAATCACTCGCGGCCTAGTGAAATCTCTTTAATTTCGCTATCTCGTGTGGCCTCATAGAAGTTAGCTTAATTATTTAGCCAGCGAAATTGATCGTGCATACCGAAATTCTCAAATTTCGCTATCTCTGTCCAATTTCCTGTTAGGTTACGAAATTCGCTAGGGTTAGAGAAATTCGCTACCTAGCTAAATTTTTCTCGCATAGCGAAATCTTCCACTCGTCATATATTTTTGTAATTAATGCCAACCTAGACTTCATTTTGCGTATTACCTCCCTCGTCCCTCAGATAGTCAATATGTTAGGCTTTCTTTGTATTTTCACACATGGTGGCCTATATAAACCCCCATCATTGTAACCCTACAATCTTTGGCAACTTTTCATTTTTATGTAAATATCTCCAGCCTTCCGGCTAGTGGTTTGTTTTTCTCTCTCTTCTCTCCTCTTTCTCTCATTTTCTAGGCTACTCAAACAACCCTCTGAGGATGACAACTCAAGAGATGTCACTACTAAGCCTCACAATCGCTTTTGAAACAAACTAAAATCCAAATTAAAGCCTCACCATTTTCAACACCGATGCGAGTCATTCATAGGATGAAAACCCATCCCCGTGTTCGACCCTGACCACTATACTCGGCTAAAGAGCTCGACCACGGCAGGGAGGAACTTCTAGAACTAGGAACTTAGGAACTTAGAACTTAGTGTTCGTTATATGGGTGATGGGTGGATTTAGCAAGTTGTAGGTGCCGGAGTCTCGAAATCATTCAAGTCCGGTGAAACCCGAAGAGTTTCTCAGGGTCGAAAGATCCTTATGACTCGCGCCCTAAGCCTTAATCGTCGGGAGTCACTCCAGATCCCCTCGTTACATGGACTGGTGAGGTCGATTCCTCAAGATTGCAACCCTCACAACACAAAAAGAATTGTGGAATAAGAGGTGGGTCCTGACTCATTTAGGTTGGTTAGCATGTTAGGTCGTGGTAGTAGCTAGGTCAGAGAGTGCAAATTTTTACATAGCTTATCGTCGAGAGTCGCTAAAATAAACACTTAGATTTTGGTGGAATTTTTTGGTTGATTCACCAAGAAGGAGGCTCTTTTGATACTTAATTTTGTTTGGCTTTCATTCTCTCATGATAGTTATTGGACATGGCATTGATGATTCTTACTTAGGGTTAGGCATTACTTATTCACAACCTTTTTTGAAATATAATTTTTGGTGGAACATTATTTTGTTATCATTTTCAGATGCTCTTTCTTTCTTTCTTTCTTTCATTGCTAAGGGACTAGCAATGTGTAGGTTGGGGGGTGTGATTAGTGTCCAAAAAGTGCTATTTTGAACCCTATTTATTATAGGTTTTGAGTGCTTTTTGTATACTAATCATTCTAATTAACCCGATTTACACATTACGGTCCCTACTATTTTAATGATCACATTTTGTGGCAAATTTTGCAGTTTTTGCGAGCTAATTATGCCGAAATTGTTGAGTCGATCCAAGCACGAAGAATTCAAGTCAAACTCAACATTGCAAATCAAAGATCCGAAGGAAAGAAGAGCAAAATGTGAAGAAAATTGGACCCTGCAGGAGTGCTTTTGCTACAAACACTGCATCCTCAAGTGAAGACTATTCCTCCCGCTGATTGCTCCCTCGCTTTTCACGCCCTTTTGCTACACTTTGGTTTTTCTCCTAAATTCTTGTTGTAATCACTTAAGCTCTGATTTTTATGGTATTTCACTTAGTTTGTAAGGTTATATAGCTTCATTTGTATACACTGGAGACGCACGGATTTTGGTCAGAAATAAAGTTAGGGTTCCAAGCCTGCTTAATTTTCTCTCATTTTCCTTTTCGGTTGCAAACACCTCTGAGGATGACAACTCAGAGGATGTTTGGCTAGACCTCTTCCTCCTTGAAGAGGACGGCTGTTGGCTAAGGTTTGGAGGTAACGCACGGTCCCTGTTTTTAACGCACGTATTTTTTTGGTTGTTTAAGTTCCTGCTTCTCACTTAGGTTAAAATCTCTTAAGCATGCTCTCTTTAATGTGTATTCGCAAGTCTTTTTGGGTTCAATGGATACTTTCACTAGATCCATTGAGGCTCAGTTAGTTGTCTCTTGCTAGTTATCGTGGATTAGGGTTTTTGAGATGCGTTTTCACTGTTAGGAACATTTATGCCCATTTAAATGCTATGTTTCAAAAGGGAAAAATCATAGGGTTTAGTTTTTTAGCTAAATGAAGATCCGGTTCGGGAAATGACTATGTGTCATGCTCCCCAACGCGAGGAAAATACCCGGGACATGTGGTTACCTTGAACCCTAAACCAAAGGGCCTAACACTTCAAGGGGTTCTATTTACATTTTTTCGGTTTTAGTTTCAGCTTTGCAACCAACCACACCCCTCGTTTTTAACCAAACCCCAAAAATCCAAATTTAATTCAATGCTTTTGATTTCATCAAATCATTTGTATGAAGAAAATCCATCCTCGTTTCACCTTAGACCACTATATCAAGCAAAGAGCTTGACTACTGCGTAGGAGGAATATAGATATAAATTTTGTTGATTCCGATCACCTTACTCGTGGGTACCTAATCACCTAGACCTTTTAAACCCAATGGCCTAATGCTTCAAGGAGTTCTATTTTTACATTTATTTTATTTATTTTCATTTTCAAACCACCACTCCACCTGCTTTTTATCACCACCTTAAACCAAATTTAATTCACCATTTTTGGACTTCACTCAAATCATTTGTACGAAGAAAACTCCATCCCTGTTCGACCCTGGGATCACTATACCAGTGAGTTTCGACTACCAAGAAGAGGAACTTAGGAATATAAATTTTGTTGATTCCGGATCACCCTACTGCACGAATCACACACCAATACACATTCGACTACACATGATTCATGCATTAACATACATTGCCTTCCCTTTTTCATGTTAATCCACTTGAGATCAATTAACCAACACCCAAACCAATTTATTTATGGTTCAAACAAGAAGCACACATGCAGAATTTATATCAACACTTCAGGTTTGATGACAAAATAAGCACAACACCGAAACAAGAAGAGAAATGTGAAGAACAAACTAAAAGAGTTGTCGATTCTTGTCTCTGATTCTTTGAATCCCGAATTTTGCTCAGGTTTTATCATCACCAGCCCCTAATCCATCACAAATACGTCACAATCAGAGAACAAACAAAGCAAAAATTAGTTGTGCATGCTAAGGTGTAGCACCCCATTCCCGGCACAACCCAATTGGCAAATCCAAGCCGAGTCCGGGTTGCTAGCCTAGTTCATTTACCAAAACATATACAAAAACAAAATAACCGTTTAGGCCGACATTCCATTTTGTATAAACACTTTCAAATATGTGCGGAAGCGATTTCAATTTGGTAGGCCCATAAACATTTACATTTAACAAAATGAATTTACAATGAAGGCATTCCATGCCCATTCAAAATAATATACAAAATCGTTTCAGAGTTTAACTCTTTTGATCACAAAACATCAATTGTTCAAAAGTAGGATAGATGCATATGACAGAATATATACTTTTACTCCGGAGCTTTCCTGATGACTCTACGCTCCTCGATCTTGTCCTTCGTTCCTGTTCACTCGGTACATGCGCATAGATAAAAAACTACGCGTTAAGCATTTTCATGCTTAGTGGTTCTATGCGATTCTCTCATTATTTCAGTTTAAATCAAATCATGCAATTTCATAAAACAATACTTTTGTACTTTCTTAAATGACCAATGCAGTACAATACATACGTAAAGATATATTTCCATTTAATCAATTACACCATTGGTCATCTCAAACTATATTTTCTATGCAAATAAATCATCTACATCATAAATCATGCACTTTTTCATTCTCATTATCATTTTGCATTTCCAAATTTTATCAAATTTAACCTATGCTTTCTGGGCCAAGCACAAAGATAACGAATCACCAAAGACGATCCCGCTAGTCGCAAGCCGTTGTAAATACGCTTTATAAAAAATATGTACTCGGGTTGGTGTATACTACCGACATCGGGTCTCCTCCCATCGGGCTATGGATCTGCATGCCAATAGTACGTTTGTTTGACTCTTATTGGTATACCAATCTATCCTTAACTCGAATTTAACGACATATCTTCTATTAAGGGTATTCAAATCATTTGTATGAAAATACAATATAGTATGCATTTTATACAAACAAATCATTTCAATACTCATGCAATTTTCTATGTCATTCATTTCGCAATCAATCAATTTCAAATTTCTTAAATTAAATCAACTTGCAATTCATTTCACAATTTATTTCCATCAAATCAATTTAAAACAATTCAATATGCAATTCAAACATTTTGGAGATAGAGATTCGAAATAATGAGAGAAAGGTGTAGAACAAACCCAAAAAGCTTTGCACTTTGATTCCAATCCTCGGAATCTCGATCTCAGTTTAGGCTTTCCTCCTCGTCAGCCCCTATTCCAATACAATTAAAGAACAATATTATTCATGCTTACTAGTGATTTTGGTTAGGCTGTTTTTCTCGGAGCTTAATATCGTATCTAATCTCAATAGCAAATAAGGCAAAGATACAAGCCCGCATGGTTGTTAGTTTCAAACTTTAATCCATCACATAACCAAAATACTAAAATTCTTCTGTCTCTGTCTTATTATCCTTTCCAACATTACTTTGATCAACTAAACTATCCCCAAAGGAAGATTAAGTCAAAACCTCAAATGTACCACTAACACCACATGCAAGGACCGTTATTTTCCAGTTTTGTACTCTCTAGACTTTATTACCCATAAATTATTCAAACGATCTTAGAAAATTATGAAACTCTCCAGTTTAGTCTTTTATATATTCAATGACATCTCTGAAAATTTTCAATTTAAAATTCCTTCTTTAAGGCCCTCAACCACATAACACAAATAGGGAAAAACATGCTATTTTTTTTTTCGCATAAGAACATTTTAAACGTGTCACCAAAACCAATCCTAATGTTGCCCAAAATTAACTTCAAACATTGATTTGATTAGCTCAGACCAAGGCCTAACCAACCCCCAAGCACCCAAAATCAGATTATAAACCAATTGGTCCATTTTTTAACTTTAACATCCCAAAACCCTGACCTGTCCACTTTGACAGCTTGTAACAAAACACTTTCTAAAATCACATAAATTCCCAAATAAATTTGTCGAAAGGTAAGTTAATATTTCCAAGCAGTCTCATATTCCTTCCCAAGACCTTTTCATCATCCTAACAATCTATTTTTATAAATTACAAACACACTTAGCCAAAACAAATCCTTAAACTCAAGTTACGGCATTTTAATGCCAAATTGGTTAGCTCACTGGATCACCTACTTTTATTCTTGATTTCTTGGGTCTTAACTCCATAAATTGGTAATGGTTCCTTCACTAATTTGAAGCTATGGTTCTAAGGTTTCTTCTCCAATTGTAATCACCCAATTTGGGTCACCAAAACTCAAGTTATTGCATTTTTCATCTAGACTACTCTAATTTGAGAAACATAATCTGCACATATCTCCACTTTGACAGATTTCTGGGCACTTTGGGGTTACAATTTACATACACTTCCTTCAATAAAATTATTCCCCTAGAAGTTTAGTTTACCCAGAATTTTGAATCACTCAAATTGGATGAGTGAAACTCATTTTATGGCCAAAACACCACAACTACACCCAAACAACAGGACATACCCGTGAGCTACCCGAACCCCCCTTTAAGCCCATATTCGGGAGATTTAGTAGTACAATTTGGTCTTGGTCACTTCTATAAATTTGTACCTCTATCTCTTATGGTTCTTTACCAATTGCAATCACTTTATTTGGATGATAATAACTTAATCTATAGCCAAAACAAGAACAGAGGTTTTGACAAAATTTAGACAGCATTTCCTTTGAAAACCAAACATTTCTCTTTTTATAATCACTCCTCCAAACCAATACCAACCAACAATACTCTTCAAAACTCAACCCAACACAACCCCAAAACTCATTTACAACCAAAACAAAACTCTTTATCCACTGGGAGTTTTCCCCCAACTCAAACACAAATAAAAGGGGTTTAGGGTTTGAGTCTTACCTCAAATCTCTTTCAAACTTCAATACCAAGGTTCCTCCTTGTTTTTTATCACTTTAGCCTTTGATTGTCATGAAGCAATTCACAAATCTCCCTATTCAAAAACCCTAGCTCTCTCCCTTTTTCTCAAAAACGAAAATCCCTTAATGAGAGGAATGTCTCTTAAAAGTACAAAATATGGCTCCTTATGTATCCTATCTACAAGGCCTTGTTTGGTTTTCTGCCACTCAAATTCCATTATCTCATATTTTTTCCATTTTAATACTTCATTTCAATTTTATTTCATTTCATTTACACTTTTGCACTTACATTTTCTATTTAGACCCTCAGCCCCCATTTGACATTTTTACTAAATTTAATTAGTTTCTGTAAAATTTTCATGTTGCATATCTTTTTCGTTCTGAACATTTAAATTCTGAAAAAAATTCATTTAATTTATTTTATACCCTAAGCATATATTAAAAAATTTTATATATAAAAAAAATACTAGGGTATTTTTTGGGTGTTACATAGGGTTTCTGGTTAGAGTTGATTTCTACCCAATACACCTTCACTTGCAAAATTTTCTGGGAACAAATGAGCCATATTTTACCCAAACTTCCTTCAAGAAAATAATATCTCTATGAGACCATTTTCAATATAAATTGGAATCATCTCATTTGGATCATTACAACTTAAATGCCAAAACACCAAAACTGTACCAAAATAGAGGATAACCCAACAGCTTACCCGTATTTTCACTTCAGTCTCAAAAACAAGGGACTTAGGATTAGGTTTTCTTCTAAATACCTTCTATAATTTTGTAGGTTTACCTCTTAGGGTTCTTTTCCAACAAGAATCACTCAATTTGGATGACTAATGGCCAAGTTATGGCTAAAACAAAAACATGACAACCTAGAAATTTTCTTGTTTCTAGACTCTATTTTGGTCCATCTCGGAAACACCAACTGATTCGTGCCACAGTAGGCTGAGCTAAAATCAACAAAATTTATATACACCTAAGTTCCTACTAATGGGCCAGAGTCAAGCTTACCGCAGTATAAAATGTCTAGTGGCCGAACACGTGGGACGGGTTTTCATCCTAGAAATGGTTTGCATTAGGGCATGAAGGTAAGGCTTTCATTTGGATCTTTGGATTTGTGTCAAAAGTCAGAAATGGTTTAAAATCGAAATTGCAAAACCGGAAATGGTAAAAACTGAAATTTAAAGTGAAGAAATTAAACTTTGAAGATTTAGGTCACCAACTGACAAGCTAGGGCAAACACATGTCCCTCGTGTTTTATCCTCCTATGAGTCAACACAGATGCGCTTTATGGCCCCTTTTGTTTAAAACCCTAACATTCCCTTTATTATTTTTCTAAGGCTAGTAAAGACCATCTAAAGAATCACAACGCATCTCTCACCCGAGCATTGAACCCTAAAGTATGGAGAGTATTGGCCGAGGCTAGTAAAGACCATCTAAAGAATCACAAAGGTACTTCATCGAGTAATCGAATCCTAAAGTATGGAGAGTATTGGCCAAAACAATAAAAGTCAATGTTATTTAACCCTAATTTGAAGAACCCTAACATGTAAATGCTACCTCAGAGGCAAGTAAGGACCATCTAAAGAGCCACAATACCTGTCACTAAGCACTGGATCTAAAGCATGGAGAGTATTGGCCAAGACAATAACATCCCATGTTATGCAACTGAATTTTGAGAATAAGGGCCATAAATACACTACCCGTAGCTTTTAATACAAGAGGACAACATGCATATGCCCCACCACCAAGCTAGCTTCCTTCCTCTTCAAAGAAAGGAGGCTTAGCCAAGCATCTCTTGAGTTGTCAATCTCAAGAGGTGTGTTTGGCAAATTTCTGAAAGTGAAAGAAAGAAGAGAGAGAAGAGAGAAAATAAATAAAAGCAAACCTTAAAATAAAAAAGACTTTATTTACAAAAGCAGTAAATGAAAAGAACTTACAAATCACCAAAAACTTGTATTCCCTTCTATCCACCTCCCTTATTACAAAACATGAGGGGTATTTATAAGCCTCCTCAAGGTATGAAATTACCAAAAACCCTAATAACTAGGCTAAGTTATAGGACAATTGGGTAATAAACCAAGTTTGAAGGTTCAAAGATTAATTACAAAGCATGACGAGGCATAATTCACATAGAGAATTTCGCACTATTTAATTTGGCAAGGTTTAATAAATTGGCAAGGGTCTAGCGACTGCAAGTGTTTAGCGAACAAAGGTTAGGCCATTAGCGAAATTTCGCGCAGTTAGCGAATTTCAAAGGAGAAGCTTAATTCCTATAATTTCGCTAAGGAACAGTGGAAGTTGGCTAGCGAATTTTTCAATTTTCGCTGAGATTGCGAACTGCTTATAACAGCTTATTTAAATTCGCTAGATTGCGACCAAGCTGCGAATGTGCTGCGAAAATTCCTGCTTTCATTGCTCCCGCATGCCTCTCGGGCCCCGTTTTCAACCGTGATCTCATTTCCTCCACTTTTCCTTTTGTTTTTCCATTGATTTTTGGGCTTGTTGATGGCTTTCCAGACTAAACTTCCAACCTCATGATTGATCATTTGCATCAGGGTTGAAGCCTGTATGCATAAATACCTACAAACAACCAAAAACATGCTCCAATGGCGGTTGGCAGCATTAAGATGACATGAACACTTCAATTGGTTTATATGACATGATTAATGCACAAAAAGTACTCAAAACCTATCTAATATAGGGTTCAAAATTGTACTTTTTGAGCACTAATCACACCCCCCAACCGAAACGTTGCTAGTCCCTTAGCAATGCAAAAGAAAAAGGAGATGCATGTGGTGATTTATAAAAAGATTATGATTCAAAAAGGTTGATGTACTTATATACAAACTAACATTACTTTAAAGTGAACAATTGAAATCAACACTTGAAAACCTATATACAAGAATAACCATAAGAGAACAATTTTTAGAACAACATCAAGTTTCCATGATTTTCAACTCGATTTCCACCTAAGTCTAATGGTTCATTTTCAGATTCTAGATTGAGTCAATAAAATGCAAAATTTGTTTCCCCAACCTAGCATTGACATGGCCTTAAACCGTTGAACAATTAAGATAATGGGTTACACTTCTCTGCTTTTCTCAATTATATTGTAGGATGCAATGCTTAAAATCCGACTTCACCAAAGTCCATGTAATCTGGGGTCCACCGACGACTCCTAACCAATTAAGGTTTTAGTGGCATCGCTTCAAAAGGATCAAAGACCACTAACCTAAAGGCTTCACCCCGACTTCAACCGACTTCGAAAATCAAGCACCCACAATTCAAGCAAATTCTACCTATCCACCCATGTAATCGAACACAAAATCGATGACTCCCAACCAATGAAGGCTAGGCATCTGTTTCAAAGGTTACCATACACCCCTGACTGTGCTCTGGTTTCAAAGCAAAACTTCACGATTTTATTTTTCTTTTCTTCTTTCCTTTTTCTTTTTCTTTTTGCTTTTCTTTTCTTTTTTCTCTTTTGGAAGACAACATTATTCAAGTATGGGTAACACAAACCTATCCTAGGTCACGCCAACACATGCTTAAGGCCTATTATGCAGTTTAAAGGAAGCTAACAAATTACAAAATTTCTATTGAAATAATCCGAGGCAAGAAGAATTAGCATAAGGGAGAAATTTCAAGTTGAGTATGCTGGAACTGTAAGTGACCAAAAATTGTTTCAAGCATGGAATTTGTTCTAACATAGAGGTGACAAATAGTGATTCAATTTTCCAACAAAAGCAATTCAATTGTCCATTGGAGCAATTCAATTGTCCAATTGAAAAGAAAAACCATTACCCAATA
The DNA here is from genome assembly GCA_016808115.1 of Tetrastigma voinierianum. NCBI lineage: Eukaryota > Viridiplantae > Streptophyta > Magnoliopsida > Vitales > Vitaceae > Tetrastigma > Tetrastigma voinierianum. The sequence goes on from JAEQBH010003403.1 coordinate 149,272, forward strand.
TGGAAATACAAAAGTACTTTCACACGATAAAGATGGGCATATTACTTACCTCGTAATCGCTTACTCAGTATCGCTCAAAAAAATCAATCAGTCAAGTTTCCAACCGATATCACTATTTTTAAACACACCATTAGCCAAATAACTAAAAATGAGTAATCATGGTCACGCCGAAATCCAGCAAGAACCACCTCGAAATTTACAAAACGTGGGATTCAGGGAGGGTCCAGGAGGAGAAGCTCCTCCACGCATGCAATGGTGTGTCAGCAGTGCCTTCATGTCACCCATTGTTTTTGGACAATCCGTCTCCGGTGCGCAATGGAATTGCCATGAGGGATGGTGGATTCTACATTAACTCGGCCTACTGCTCTCCATCAATTCTTCCCACTGGCTCGTTAATATCATGCCTCCTGCAATTGTACCACTCCGTGCAAACTTCATCGATTTGTTCCCTCAACCTCACCGGTTTTTTCATTGCCCATGGAAAATGCTGAGCCCAAAGGTCATGTTGCCAAATGGTCGTGACGACCCCATCTCGGCACTTATTAATGGCATTTGATGGGCCGTAATGGCCTTCCTATAACGGGCACTTGATTGCTGCCCTCGCCTGCCTCTGACGCCGAGAACCACGTAAAATCCAACGATGATAGAACTGAGCCTATTTCTACTCAACACATCCCTCCACGATCCTTTGCATTTTCACTGAACGATCTGGCCAGTATATTGTGTGGTGATGTCGGGTCGTTTCACTCCCAAACCTAGCTCTATACACTCGGCAGATTAAAATGATACCGCACCTAAGTCTAATGTTGTTTGTCAATGCAGGTTCCTCCAATGTTAACCGAGATAGTCAGTCCCTGATCCCCGTATTTCACCATTGTCTTCAGATTGATGATGAGCCAACTTGTTCAGCCAAGAATGCTCATAATGCCCAACCCTCTTTGATCGGTATTGCAGATCTTTCAAAACTTCTTACATGCAGACTTGTTTGATGATGTCCAAAAGGGGTATGTTGACCTTCACCTGTCTTAGGACTTCTAAGATACCTTCCTGCTGGGATGCCTTCTTCTTGCTTCTAAGTGCCTGTGGAAATGGAGGTGGCATGCAGTGTTTCATTGAATCCTCCTTCAAGAAAATGTGTTCTGGCTCCAATTCTTCCCTTTTTCTGGTTTCAATATAAGCCCGTATTATCGATCAACTTCTTTTCCACTTCTTAAGGTAATGACAATTTTGACTTTTATCCATTTGGGGAGGTTCACTGAATAGCCTAGCTTCATGGACTCCCTTGATTTGGCAAAGGGTCGGTGAAGTGGAAACCTCCCCATCTCTCACATGATTTTCCATTCTTGTTATGGATGCTCATGTGTCACAATCTTTCTATTGAGGCCACTCCAATCCATCTATTCCTCTTGCTCAAGGAGCTTTACATTTTCACTTTTGGTCAATTGAGCATTGATGCCTTTTGCTCCTCTCCACAAATCTCCACCACTCCGCTCATTCAATGGCTTCGTCAACAGAGGAGGGCAGCCACGGCTTCGTGAAGTGGTGGTAGAATATCGTCGCCGTGCCTCGGGGTACATACAAAGAGGCCGTGTTTCTGCAGCGTTAGGTGACCCTCCACTTAGGGGTCAGAAGTGCCATGCTGGAGCATCTATGGGTGGCTACTATTTTGATTTGTGACATGCATACTCTGCACAGGCTCCTCGTGGTGATTATTCGACGAACAAAGTAAGAAAGTCGATGCAGATAACTCGTTAATCGCTTGTATTTCATGCTGATTTTTCATTTCAAGATCATCCAATCTTTGAGTTAAATGGCCGAATTCGGCCATCTCGTGTCTTCGTGAAATGCATACTGCCTCCCTTTCGTGATCCAATGGCCCCAGCCTTTTCAACTTCCTTAGATCAGTTCATCCCGTTTTGAGGTTTCAGCCTACATAGTTCAAAAATCCATAGCTTCATCACCGTGATGTTTACCTCAAAAGTTACCCCCACATACAGTTTTCCTGAACAAATTGCTTCATGGCAGGAGACATACCACCATAGAAGTGGTTCACCAACATCCATGCCAACCCATTGGTGTGACATGCACTGATGGTTTCCATAAATCTGTCCCAACACTGATAAAATCTCTCACCATCCTGAGCTGCAAAGGTATAAATTTGCCTTTTCAAATTATTAGTCTTGTGAGCACTGAAGAACTTTTTCAAGAATTCAAATATAAATTTCAAATTTCAACTTCTAATGGTTCTAGGCCTCAATGAGCCTGGTTTCTCATATCTTGGCCTGTCCCAAGAGTCAATGGAAATGCCCTTTTGCTCTCAAAGCTGTGTCCATGTCCATCATACCTTCCTTGAAGGAAACCTCCTGGCAATCCCAGATGTGTGTATGGATTTTCATTTTCCATACCATGTATGTGGGAAGTAGGGGTACTCAAATAAGGCCCACCATACATCTTCAATGTGAGTGAATGGATATTGTGACGGGGCACTAACTCTGGGAGGGTGATGATCCCCTCATGGTTCATGCATTTGGACTAGGGGTTCCCGGTTGACTTTGTTGTTCCCCGTGTATGATCCATGGTATCGCTTGCACACCGACTTCACTAGCTAGGCCAAGTTGTGTACTTATCCTATACAATCTACCCCGATGTGTTCCTATCCCATCAAGTACACACAAATATACACAATTAAAGAGACAACAAAGAGCAACAAACAACCTCACAAAAAGATTAAAATTAACTAACAACAATAAATCACCGAATGAAACCTAAATCAAACAAAGGCAAGTATCGCAAAGTGAAGCAACCGGCAGCTCGCAATCGAAGCGCAGTGTAAGAGTTACCTTCACTTGTATGTGGATCAAGGCATCAATCCTTATCATAAGTAGTTTGGCACCATCCACTTCTATGAATTCGCAGTTTACTTGATTCGCGCCACAAGAGTCGAAATAAAATCAACAAAATTTATATACACCTGTTCCTACTAGTCGCCGTAGTCAAGCCATCAGCAAAGATAGTGGTCTGGGGTGGTCAACACTTCGGGATGGGTTTTCATCCTAGAAATGGCTTGCATTAGGTGAAGGTAAAGGCTTATTCGACTTTGATTTGTACCAAAAGTCGTAAATGGTTTAAACTGGAATTACAAAACTGGAAATGGTAAAAACCGAAATTTAAAGTGAAGAAATTAAACTTTGAAGATTTAGGTCACCAACTTGACAAGAAAACACATGTCCTCGTGGTTTTATCCCTCCATGTGAGTCAAATTACAGATGCGCTATGGCTCCCTTAAAACCCTAACATTCCTTTATCATTTTTCTAAGGCTAGTAAAGACCATCTGAAGAATCACAGCATCTCTCACTCCCGAAAGCACTCGAACCCTGGGTAAAGTATATGGTGAGTATTGGTCGCAGGCTAGTAAAAGACCATTATCTAGAAAGAATCGCAAGTATTCTCACCCGAGCACCGAACCCTAAAGTATGGAGAGTATCGCTAAAACAATAAAAGTCATCGTTATTTAACCCCACTAAAACTTAAGATACAAATGCTACTCCTATAAGGACCATCTAAAGAGCCAATAAAGATTCGTCACTAAGACCGGATCTAAAGTACGGAGAGTATTACAAGACAATAACATCCCATGTTGCGTAAACTGAATTTGAGAATAAGGGCCATAAATACACTACCTCGTAGCTTTTTAATACAAGAGGACAACATGCATATGCCCCACTACCAAGCCAGCTTCCTTCCTCTTCGCAAAGATGCAGCCAAGCATCTCTTATTGTCACCTCAGAGGTGTGTTTGGTACCGAAAGTGAAAGAAAGAAGAGAGAGAAGAGAGAAAATAAATAAAAGAAAAACCTAAATAAAAGACTTTATTTAAGGAAAGCAAATAAATGAAAAGAACTACAAATCACCAAAAACTTGTATTCCCTTCTATCCACCTCCCTTATTACAAAAACATGAGGTATTTATAAGCCTCTCAAGGTATGAAATTACCAAAACCCCAATAACTAGGCTAAGCATAGACAATGGGTAATAAAACCAAGTTTGTACATACCAAGATTAATTACAAAGCATGACGAGGCATGCACTCGCTTGATGAGAATTTCGCTAATTAGCGACTGGCAAGGTTTAGCGAAATTTGGCAAGGGTCTAGCGAATTTGCAAGTGTTTAGCGAATTTATGTGGTTGAAATTGCTAGTTAGCTTAAATTCTCATGTTTTTCAAATAAATTTCCAAAGGATGTTTAATTCCTATAATTTCTCGCTTAAGGAACAAGGCAAGTCACAGCGAATTTTTCAATTTCACAAGAGATTGCGAACCTGTTTGCAACAGCTTTGCGAAATTCGCTAGGATTGCGAATTGCTTGCAATGTGTTGCGAAATTCTTGTTTTGCTGCTCTCGCATGCCTCTGTCTGCCTTCAACCGCATCTCATTTCCTCCACTTTTCCTTTGTTTTTCCATTATTTTTGCCTGTTGATGGTCGAGACTAACTTCCAAATCCCAAGGATGATCATTTGCATTGTGGTTAGTTTAGGGAAGTGCATAATACCTACAAACAACCAAAAACATGCTCCAAATGAAGTAAGTGTTACTAAGATGACATGAACACTTCAATTGGTTTATAAGACATGATTAATGCACAAAAGGCTCTCCCAAACTATCTAATATAGGGTTCAAAATTGTACTTTTGACACTAATCACCAAACATAGCGTTTTCTATACCGCTTAGGTCTCTATTTCTTTAGAGCCCCAGCCATGATTCTTATGCACCATCTCTAATTGGAATCATCTAATTTGGAGTTCAAAAAGCCAAGTTATGGCCAAAACAAAAACATGGGTTTTAGAAAAAAAATATTTGACATCAATTCCCTTCAAAACCTATACATCTCTTTTTGCACTTCTTGGTCTTTAAGACCCCATAAGCCAAAAAAAAAAACAATCCAAAGCTAATAAAACTCAATTCAAGAACAAATACCCAAATATGGAAGAGTTAGGGTTCTCCCTCAACGCAAAAACGAAATGAGTTAGGACTTTCCCAATCATGAGAATCCATTACCTTGCTTTCTTCTAAAACCTTCAAATCACTTCATTTTTCTTCTCTTTTCTTGCAAAACTACAGTTCAAACAGATAATAATTAATACAATAATGCACCTTTCTCAAGAACCCATAACCCTAGCTCTCTCCCTTTTCCAAAACGTGAAAATACCCATTATAAGACCAATTTTTTGTCTTATCCTCTCATCCATTACAAGGCCTTGTTTGGCTATCTCATTTTGGCTTTCTTTTCTCATTTTTGCATTTTAATCCTTTTACTTATTCTAATTACACTTCACTTATCAATATTTATATCACCTAAAACCAATAACATAACAAATAGAATAATAAAAAAAAGAAAAAAAATTGCATAAATTACTATAAAGTAAAATAATAAAAAGAAGGCTACTTTGGGACGCATCCCCCATTCCCTATCACTCCCTCTCCACCCATCCCCTATGGACATATCCTACCCAACTAACTCCCCTCTCTCCACCATTTTTGGGACTCTCCCCAACCAGTTTCTTCCTCCTCTCTTCCGCTTCTCTTTTTCTACTCCCACCTTCCTCTCTTCTTCCATCTCCTCTTTTTTCTTCCATCCTAGTTTCCCCTAATTTTTTTTATTTTGCTTATACTCAAAGAAATATAAGACAAAGACTTACGAAGGTAAAGACTCACTTCTTTTCTTTTTTCTTATTCATTACATTTCATTTCTTTATTTCCGACCATCACCGTTATCGGAAAATATCCGTCCAACCTAAGGTTCGCCATCCATTTCCCGCGACAACCTCCTCCCTTCTCCCATCCTCCATTCTACAGTCATTTCCCCTCATTTCCTCTTTCTTTTTTTATTTCTCATTTTCTCATCCTTCAAACGCTTGTTTTTCTCTTTACTTGACCAAACACCCACTACACTTTTTCTTTAGCATAAAGTTCATATATGTATATATTTGTGGGATTGAGTTTTCTTTTATGGGCTATTATGAGATTTATGTATATTGATATGAAAATTGCTGTCAAAACCATGCAATTAGTCTAACCTTGCATTTTTCTTTTACTATTGTATTTTGCTTAATTCTTGTTTTTATTTATGTGTATTATCTTTTGTGTGTTAATATTAAATTTTGGAAAAAAATTTGCATAGACTTTAGGTTGTCAAATATTAAATTAGAAGTTTTTTTAAATGTAATTTAGACTTTAATATGTTAAATTGGTCTTGAATAATGGAAAATTAAATTTTGTAATATTTGAATTTACCCTAAATTATCACTTTTGAAATTGTTAATTGACATAATTTTTATTTAATTTAGTACTTATGTTATAATTTTGTTTAAATTAGGTTAAATTATTAAAAATTTAAATTGGGCTTGTTAATTGTTAGAAAATTTTGTTTATTATTGAAATTTATAAATTTGGTTCATATATTGATTAGTAATTTGGAGTTGTGTACTTTTATTGAATGAGACTTATTAATTAGTATGAAATTTGTATTTGTGGAATTTATCAAATTAGATATGTATATTAATCACTAATTGGTAATTATAATTTACGATAATTATTAATCTATCTATTAATTTGAGCTCATTAGTTTAGGCTCAACATACTTAGGCCAAATCCATTAGTTTAAACCCAACTTACTTAGGCTCAACATATTAGTCTCAACCTATTAGTCTAGGCCCAACATACTTAGGCCCAACCTATTAGTTTAAGCTCAACTTACTCAGACCCAACATATTAAACTCAACCCATTAGTCTAGACCTAAAATACTTAGACTTATCAACTCATGCCCAACCCATTAATTTAAGCCCAACTTACTTAAGCCCAACATATTAGACTCAACCCATTAGTCTAGGTCCAACATATTTAGGCCCATCAAATTAGGCTCAACCCATTAGTCTAGACCCAACATACTTAGGCCCAATCTATTACAACCCACTTACTTAGACCCAACCCATTAGGTCTAACCCATCTAGGCCCAACCCCTTAGGTTAGTACCAATTAGGTCATTCGACCAAACCTTTGGCCACACATTCTGATCAGCTCTTTAACCCATCAAATTTCCATCCTTAATTTATTCAATTTCTCATTTTCTAAAATTCATTTTTTTCAATTTAATCTTAAAATTCAAGTCTTCCAAAAATTCAAATATGAAATTTTCATTCCTTATTTTTTAAAATTTAAATATTCAATTTTCAAAAACTCAAATTCACATTATTTCATCTTCTAAAATTCAAATTTTCAACTCTAAAATTCAATTTTTCAACTCTAAAATTCAATCCCCTTAATTTTCAATTTCAATTTTTTTTTCCAAGTTTTAATTTTTTCCAATTTACAAAATTCTCATAATTTAAAAAATTTAAGTGTCCTAATCTAAAATTCAGTCTCCTACTTTCAATTTCAAATTCTCAAATTTACAATTTCCTAATCCCAAAATTCAAAATTTGCTAATTTAAAAAATTCAAATATCTCAATTTCTAATTTCTAAATTCTAAATTCCAAGTCTCAAATTTCTAAAATTCAAGTTCTTAATTTAAAAATTCAATCTTCAAAATCCTAATTAAAATTCTCAAACTTCAAATTCATTTCAAAATTCTCACTATAAAATTTCAAACTTTCAATTTTCAAAACCTCAATTTCAAATCGGTTTTAAAAAATTTCCAAACACATGATTAATTCTATAATTCATATAAAATGGAATCTTGTGGAGTTAATTTGTATAACATATAAATGGGCTTGGATGGGGTCTGACATCTCATGTATCCATTATTAAATAACCTTGATACTAGATGTACAATTTGTTTTTATAATTTGATCATGAATAATTTCATATTTGTTATTGCATTAACATTGCTTTCTATTGATAACGCTTATGATGTGCCGTCAAGGTGCATAATCTTTCCTATTTGACTTTACTTGTTTATTTTATTTATTTATTTATTTGTTAACGTTTTGATGTACATTTGTATAATTATGAGAGACAATTTTTTGTATCTATTAGTTAATCAATCAATGACCATAGCTTCAATAATCGGATTAGTAGAGACCTGACTTTAGGGGCTTAGAGGGGTGCTACAACTCACTACCTGTGATGCCCTAAAACCCGGGGGTCCGTTGACAACCCATCAACTCAGAAGACTCGCGACAAGTCGCAACCTAACACCACACCACCGGCCTCCTCTTTTCCTAATTCATGATTTAACGAAAATCGGACATAGTCTCCTTTGTACGGAGAGCTCTACCCAAAATACCACTTGTACAAAAAAACCTGGCAACATGGCCTAATATAATACAATGACCTCACTGGGTCTAATTATGAGTGAAAGTGGCCTAACCGGGCCCACTCATCTACACTACAGAATATACAGGACTAATTACCATAGTCCTCAAGAGTTTAATTACAACACTCTTACAAATATTACAAATCGAAATAAGGTTGTTCCAAAGTATTTTTACAATTCGTTTTACACAAAATACAAGATAGAACGAGTTTGTTCCAAGCTTCTTTACAAAAAATTAACTACAAGCCACAACCCGGCTTTCTTCATAATTACGTCTCGAGTAAGCGCCGTCCACTTGCATACTCCCATATACCTGAAAGGGAGTCCCACAACGGGGTGAGCAATGCTCAGTAAGGTAAAATCCTACAAGGGCTACTCCCCACTTAAGTGCACATGCAATGCCATGTTCACACAATCAAACATTCCAACTAAAATGCAGTTTCTACTCATGCCATGAATGAAGTGTCACTCACCATGCCTTTAACATGAGTCCTCACCAACTTCCTCACACATGCTTATGCCAAGTGTAAAAACTTGTCATTGGTGTTTCACCCAATGACCCTTTATCCAAAACAAAAGTTTTTTGTTTTTAAAAACTCATTGGACATCCCCCGATAAACCACTTTATTCAAATCCATTAGACAATCTCCGATAAACAACTTTATTCAAAAACATTGGACAATCTCCGATAAACAACTTTATTCAAAGCCATTGAACAATCTCCGATAAACAAATTTATTAAAAAGCATTGGACAATCTCCGATAAACAACTTTATTCAAAAGCATTGGACAGTCTCCGATAAACAGCTTTATTCAAAAGCATTGGACAGTCACCGATAAACAACTTTATTCAAAAGCATCAGACAGCCTCCGATAAAACCTTAATAAAAAGCATCGACGCCTTCGATAAACCGCTTTATTCAAATGCATTGGATAGTCTTTGATAAACAGCTTTATTCAAAAGCATTAGACAATCTCCGATAAAAAGCTTTATTCAAAAGCATTTGACAGTTTCCGATAAACCGCTTTAATAAAAAACATTGGACAGTCTCCAATAAACCGCTTTATTCAAAATCATTGGACAGTCTCCGATAAACAGCTTTATTCAAAGCTATGAAATGCACTGCGGAGACTCGCTGGATCGAAACCAGCATGTAGCTCACCACCCACTCACCAAGAATGATGAATGATTATGATCATGCACACGCACCCATTTAATGCGATGTCTCTGTGCATATGAAATGCAATTATGTCATTTGTCATTTTAAACCATGCATAATACCCATGCATCATTTGGATAATCCTATCAATTAACATACAATTTCCAAATAGACGACACAATACAAGTCAACATATTATACACACATATATTGACATCTACAAGTCATCATCAATCAAGCAATATCTGCCTATAATTTCTTAGGCTTAATTTGCGGACACCATGTCCACAACAACCTTACAACCGCTTCATGCATCGCCTTGTTCATACACAAACACATCACAAGCCAAACCATTAGAATACACAATTTGACTTCAACAAAATTTCAACTAAGTATATCACTCATCTGCAGAATGATATACTACAATCATATACCAATTGTGGCAAAAATCTGGACACAAATCATTAAAACAACCTAAGCTGTAGCAATCCCAGAAAACGGACCATAACTTGAGTTATAGAGGTTTGATTTGGGCTATTCAAAAGCCTAACATCAATTTCTCAGATAGAGCTACAAGTTCCTTGAAGGATACTAGTCCAAATTCTCACTTTTTCCCAGCTGAAAATCAGTCCCAAAAAACTGACGTTCCTACTAAACAAGGCAACCTCTGGCAAATTCTAGAAAACGAACCATCACTGGGTTATAGATGTCCAATTTAGGTGATCTCAAGTTTTCCAACATCAAGCTCTCATATAGGGCTACACTCCTTTGAAGGATAATAGTCCAAATTATCCATTTTTCTAATCGAAAATCAGCCCAAAAAACTAGACATCATGTAAGGTCAAACAGGCACTATTCCCATAACCCATTATTTTGCCAAACAGCCCCTTAGGGCAAAAACGGCCAAACAGCCCCTTAGGGCATTAAAACTCAACCAAACAGCCCCTATAATGGAAAATAAACCAAAGTAGGAAGAATCCCTACCTCTTGGAGCGTAGAAGAAACTCTAGGAAGTCCCGTGGACACTTCCTAAACCCGAAACCTTTGATTTCCCAAACTCCTCACTTGAATCCATGGTGAAATCCCGTGTTTTTAGTACCCATGCGAAGCGCTTGTCCAATAGATGAGCTTTCGTTCTTGGCCCGACGACTCGACCATGGAACTCCTTAGATCAAGAGAAAAGTCTGATTTTTTCTTTTTCTTTTTTTCTCTCTCCCTCCCTCTCTCACATTCAAACAGCAAGCAAAAAGTTTTTTTTTTCCTTTCTTTTTTTCCTTCATTTCACCATTTTTAACATATTTTTAAGTTTTAATTGCTTGGCCCATGTCGCGCCACTTGTCACGACTCATTCGGGCCCGTTTCTACCCCGAAACGATTTATTTCATCTTGATTTAAGTTTAAATTATTTTTAAATGAACTTTACAAATTATTTTGGGGTCCACCGGACACCCGACGCCTTGAAAATTGAAAAAAATCTAACTATCTCAGAATTCGACGAAAATTTTTTGGTTAACTAGATTTTGCGAGACGAATCCAACAGGAAGTCCGTTTCGTCATCCGATATCTAGAAAAAATTTTCAAGCTTCCCTGAACCATTTCGACAATTTTACTATTTTTGTCATTTTTCAAAAAAATTAAATTTTTCCCGGGTTTTACACTGCCGAACCTTCCCAATAGGTAACATGACCTCCGAATTTGGACTCAGTTTTGTAGACATGTCTTTTCTAAACAAGGAGTCGCACTAGGGTTTTTATTTCTTATTTTGCTTTCCCTTAAAAAAATAAACTAAAAATAAGTGGCAACTCCAAACCATTTTTTTTAAATATTTTCAAAGAAAAAAAAAGCTAGTCTTACCATCGAGTCAGACGTTAAGTGAAAATTCAACCTAGGATTGAAAGTGTGGTCAAGCTTGAATATAATTTAAGAAAATGTGGCAAATTGGATTTACTGATTGATTGTTTGACATCTACTATTTGTGCTAATAACACATTGAGTGTTTGTTTTTATTTTTTTATTTTTATTAATTAATATCAATATGATGTATTCTTATTGTATATTTTCTGCATTTTGATATATTGATTGTGTATAAATACTTGTGTTTCGCATAACTGCTTATTGTATGACTATCCCTCTCTTGTTTGACTGCATGTTTCTTGTCTATGTGGGACACACATTTATCCCTTTCAATTTGGCCTTGGCCACTTGCCTTTTGTTAATGTTCGATGTTTGATCGAGACTTGTCAAGCCTCCTTGTTTGATCTTTCGACGAGCTAATGATTAGAGTATGTCCAAGAATGGGTTATATCTATGTTTGGGAGCATTCCGTGCGGTCGATATTGATGTCGAGGAGTTCGATCTTTGGAAGTCTTATACTTTAGCTAGATTTCAGGATATTTGTATGGCCAGTGTGCTCTTCTTTATGTTAGTTTATTATTTTTTCTGGGATGTACCACACATTCACTATACACTTAGTTTAATCCCGAAAGGTTAAGAGTAGTGAGAGCCTTTACCAGTTAGTCGCCTAGGGGACGTCGTGAGAGGAAGTGCATGTATGGAGTTGATGACCACCTTGCATGGAAGTCGCCTCGTCCCTTTGAAGACTAGTAGGAGGGTTGTGCACCACCGTGGCACACCTCCCCGCTAGGGACCCTTTTAAAAGACCCACCTAACCCTTGTCTTTTTAGAGCCATTTTGACCTTCTAGGTTGAGTTTAGATCCTATTGATTAGGACTCCCATCCTACATGTGAGTGCATCTGTGAGCCTTCAGGGCTGGAAAAGTCATGATATGGATCCAGATTCCTCTATTTTGGTTTCCTCTCGAGGGTATATAGAGATTGATCATAGTATCAGTTTCAAAGTGGGGCAATGTATAGTGACGATTTGCTTTTTTCGCCATTATAGCAACATTCTTTGCGCGGGACTTGGACTCCACCTTATTTGTTTTGGTTACACTTTCAGGATTCACTGACACAGACTAGGACCATATTCGTGGGTTAGAGTTGAGGGTGGGTTAGTACGTACATCAAATCAGAAAGTTATGGATCCACATGCAGAGGCTATTGAGCAAGATTGCTGGGCTTGTCATGCACTCCAAAGATACAAGACATGGCCTTAATCAAAGGATCGGGAGACAAATGCATCTACGCATTTCAAAGATAGACACACTCCGCCTTGATAAAGAACCACCTCCACTCAAAAATAGCTCAAATGTCACTGCTGCCTATCCCATAGGGCACTCCTTTTTTCATCCAAAGGCCTACAGAGGTGATCCTACCACATGCGATTGTTCCAATTCAGACTACTAGTGCTTCCGATGATCACATACAAAGAGTAGAGCAGATGCTTAGACAATTGAGAGTGAGAGTTATAGAGGGTATGGATGTGTGGGATGGATTTGATAGTGCACCTATGACTCTATTGCTGCTTAAATTTTGATGCCCCGACATGGAGCTTAAGATATTGTGCAGCTTTCGATGCCTATGTACTCATTCAGGATATATATAGCTCCACTGATGAGGGCATGGCTCGATGAGGCTCAGCTTGATCATGTTGTTCCTTTGTCACTCGAGTAGTGTGGCATAGGAGCTGGTTTGTCGCCTGGATGCTTTATGCAGTGGGACTCGGGAGGATCTTGCCCATGATTTGTCCATAGTTCTCTTCGCATTGTCATAGATGTCATTAGGAGAGTTTGAGGCTATGAGGTAGAGCCCACGCAGACTACTACATCATTCATCTCTGCTGGAGGGAGAATAGTTATTTAGATGATTGATCGTCCATCGAGAGAGAGAGAGCATATTAGCGTTGATCATGAGGAGTCTACGCCAAAGTATGCTGTGACATCTATAGTACCCGATTATGAATACAAAGCTTCGATAGAGGCATTATATGGTGTCGAGGATGGTATGGCGTGTAGTTTATCGTCAGATTCTTCCTCTTCTGATAGTAAGGGGAAGAAGCCATCTGGATCATATAGATCAGGGGAGTTAGGAGCCATCAATTCATTTAGACAGAGGCACTGGATGGAACAAAACTCCATCTATTTTTAATCCATTTTGGCTTATTTCATCATATTCAGATATGTTTTAATGCCAAATTATGGAATATTCACCACCTTGGTGTTTTGGTGTGTTTTAATTCAAAAGGAGAAAATTCTACAAGAAAGAAGGAAAGAGCACAAGAAATGTACCTATGTCATGACAGAGTTTTCAGGTGTCATGACAACATCCTAAGCTAATAGCAAGAGCTCATTTCCGCGACAAAGACAACGTGTCGCGACAGAAAATGGGAAGAATCTAACAATTCAGCTGAGACAAAGAAAGTTCATGTTGCGACAAGATTTTTCAGTAGGATGTCAACACCGAGAAAAATTTGTCACGACAAAGAAGCTCCTATCGTGACAAATGAAACAGGCAAAAGGCAGAAACTATGTCGCGACAAGGGATCTTTTGTCACAACACTGATTATTGCAACATGGAAAATCTTGTTGAGACAGAAGAAGAGCTTCAAAGAAAGACCTCTGTCGTGACAAGGTAATGTAAGGTCAACACCGAACAAAGAATATTCATCGACAAAAGATGTATGTCGGCGTCGGCGAAGAAGAGACGCTTATGCATAGATAGAACTGAGGTCGCAACATGTGATGCTTGCTTAATGAACTGACCTAGTCACAATAAAAGAATGCAATGTTGCAACATACTTCAAAATTGAAGAGATGTTTCTATGTCGCGACAGGAATCTTAAGGTCTCAACACAAAGATAAGCTGAACATTGATAAAAAAGATCGCGATAAACTTTTCTAGGTCGCGATAAAGATTCCAACACAAGGAGGAGAGGTCTTGTCAACAAATTGGGTCGCGACACAAAGATGAGCTGAATACAAAAAGTCTTATCGCGACATAAAAACTTGGTCGCTACAAAAAACATCGACAACACCAAGAGACTATGTCGCAACATCAAAATGAAGTCAAGAACAAGAAATCAGTTACGCGGGTCAAGACTCTGGTCACGATGTGACTTTCCACGCGACAAAATGCTGACAATACAAGAAACATTGTTGCAACAAGAACCAACAGAAATGCTGTCGTGACATACAAACTGAGTCACGACACCAATTTGAAGAAGCTGCACAGAAACACTGTCGCGACACAATTTTCGATGTCCTAACATAACTATTCCAATAAACACACATAAGATTGTCACAACATAGAATGGATAGAACGACAGACCTTGAAAGACAAATTGCTAAAGAGCCAAAGAAAGATCTCGCTGCGACAGGAAACTCACACTTAGCTGTAATGAATATACCGAAGAGAATTCTCCGCCGCCATTGCACGAATACGTTGAAGAAAGGACTCCTTCGCGATGCACGAATATGTCAGAATACCGTTATGTATTTCAAGGAAACTTTGTCACGATCGATCCAAGAAGGATGCGACAGATGTACCGCTGGCGCACTAATGCATGTTGCAACAAAGACCTGAGATAAAGAATTAAAACTCTGTTGCAACAACACTTTCAGGTCACGACAGAGAATGCAATCTAGGCCAGAATTTTGGGGATCCACAATGTAGCCTCGAATTTAGGGCCCAAACTTCTGGGGCTCTATAAATAGAAACAATTTGAGGAAAATGAGGCAGTCAGTCGGCGGAAAAACCAGAGTATCTGGGGAGCTGAGGACTCTTTTGTATTATATTTTTCTTTTTTTTTTTCTTTTCTTCGTATATTAGATTTAGCTTAGAATTTCAATTTGTTTATTGGACTTGAAACAATGAATTGTTGAGAAGTTTCAAAGTTGAGCTAAATTGTTGAAGATAAATTTCGATTACTGTTTGAATCTAATGAAATCTAGATAAAAGCTGGAATTCATTCTTTCAAGTTGATTACATACTACATTGGAAATTTCCTGATTAGTATTTTAGTGTTCACTATGATTCAGTTTTCGAGAAACGTAACTTTCGTTGGGAAAGATTTGATGTTAGTTATGGTCTTTCCTGCACAATTAGAAAGAGATTTCTTGGATTTAGAATTTTGAGTTTATTTGAATGGTGTTGTTCATACAGTGAATTGTTCCCAATATTAGTAACTTATACCCATTTAAGGACCGTTGTCTAGCTCTGATTTTCAGGAGGCCCTCTGAGTGACACAAAGATGGAGATTCCTGAGAGCATAGATGCATTACTTGGGGTATGCTAGACTAATATTGAAGAACCAATGAGCTCTGAAAGATTACTTAGATAAATCATAAATTTACTCATGGTTTGAGAATTGATTTAGTGATCTATCAAGTTAATCAATTAGAGATCTTTCCTTGGTCTTGAGGAATGATCTTGATCCTATGTTAGCTTAGATCTAATCAAGGAAAGGGAGAACTTTGTAAGATCTCAAGGATGAGACATCATTCATTTTGTAGAAATCTGGCAATGGACCTGTCTTGGGCTAAGAAATCAAGTAATCATAAGAATGTATGAAGTATTGGAAAAGAAACCCAGATCTTATAAAGATATTTCGATCACCAATACTGGTTAAATACATGTTTTTAAATGAACACATGACTCCTCTAATCAAGTGAACGTATGGTTAAGGGAGAAATCCAAACTATACTACCTTGCCTCTTTGACAATTTCAAATTCCAATTCATGATAGAATAGAATTAGATTATGTTGTAGGAATTGATAATTCTACAAGAAGAAACCCCAAAGGTCTACTTCCCAAAGAATAATCCGTTCACCAGCTTTAGGTCTAGGATTCTAAAATTTCTTTTATTATAAATATAGAAATCTCGTATAGTAGAATTTTAGTTATTTAATAAAATTTTATGAAATTTCCAAGTCAAATAGTGTGGAACTTTAGTAGTCAGGTAGTCGAACTTAAATTCTTTCAATCTCGTGGGAACGATATCCGACTTACAAACCACTTTATTACTTGTACGACCAGTGCACTTGCAACATTATGACCAAACTAAATCTTCAATAAATTCATTGACAAATCCATTTTTATTATGAGCATAAAAGTTCTATTTGGTCTAAACAAGTTTTTGGTGCCTTTACTGGGGATCAAGTAATAGTCCTTAGGTAAGAGTGATAGAAATTTGATCTATACATGTTTCGGTTATCAAAGACTCTAGGCTCCTCAAGATGCATCTATTCGACCAGACTCAGGCTTCCTACTCCTAGAGTTCAGCCTCAAGATAGACCTTACATACCACCTCACCATTCAGTTACTAGTCTATACACCCACCACACCCAGTTTATCGCCGCACGTGTCAAGGGAGTGAGACCACCTACTACTGATCTTAGACCTCGAGCGCCCACAGTTCCTACACAACAACCTAGACAACTCAGACACTTTACGCCACTAGGCATGCCTGCGAGGTCTACAAACATTTGACGACCGTCGATCGCTTCAATCCATTGTTACACCAAGGCCATTACCGTGAGGTTGTTCACCCTCATTTTCGCGATGGACCTACATTGTGCCTATCATCGTGGCCCCTGGATATACTACATTAATGCATCGGGCCAGACATGCTATTCATGACTCGACACCAGGTATTATGCGCCGAGATAGCCCAGTTAATAGTCTCTAACCCCCTTTCGACTTATTCCACGTATGCAATTCCTCATCCAGCGGTAAGTATTCATTCTATTTATTTTGCTGAGTCTGATGATCACATCCATATGTTGTCATGGGATGATCAAGGGTCGAGGTCCATAGTATTTAATGATGGTTATAGCGATGACGGGGTTCATGAGGTGTTTCCGAGCCAATAGATTCACACACATGTCGTTTTGACACCGAGCATCACTCCAGTTTGGATCCCCGCACCGAGGTCGGTGACTTTGCCGTGTTATAGTGTTTAAACTCCTTTTATTCTAACTCCACACCGAGGGACACGCCTGATACACCAAAGATCTCGCATGTTGTCAGGGAGGAGGCAGAGAGGCCTATAGTGTTCTAGTTCCATCTCGGCCCATAGATCCTGATACTGCTAGAGACGAGACAGTGAGAGAGGATGATGATCCCCTGCGCTTATAGAGTACACAGTGCTCATATCTCTATTCGAGTTTGTTAGCTTCCTCTACCACCCATGTATTGCACTTTGATTAGTGGATTCGAGTCAAATCTCGAGTCGACACGACCACATCGCCGTAGGGACTCGACATATGCTCACAATTGGCCAACCACTGTAATATTTTCTCTGAGGATGACTTACCTCCGGGAGGGTCTCGCACCACAATTCTTGACCTTTGATTAGTGAGAGCTTATGACAAGACTCATAAAGAGGCGACGGGCACTCGACTTTTAGAGCCGATGATCGGGCTCGGCTTGTTTTTCAAAAGTTATGTTTCGTGCTCTTGAGGATCCCTATCCTTTAACCTACTTCTCGCCACCATGGATTCATAGTGCTAGTGTTATCCTATCTTCCCTTCCATTTTAGGCTAGTGAAGTTCATTCATGATGGCCGAGTGGGATCACTATTTCATCTATAAAGGGGCACATTTGACTTATGAGCTAGCATAGAGATTAGCCATGGGTGATGATTTTCATGACCGAATTCCTCACTTTTGATGAGGTACGTGTGAACATGGAGCCAAGGGATTTTGTTAGAGATTCATACCTATGTCATTTGGATTAGCATAATGTTCTGGCCATTTTTTGACATGATGATAAGCATGTCAGATATGCCGTTTAGGTTTAAGGCCGTTAGAATGGCCATAAGCTGAAGTTTATCACGCTTGGACCATGACCTCCCCCCTCCCCTTGGTTGGGGATTTGTACCCGTAGAGGTAGATTTTCGATGCATGGCACAACTGTGCCAAGAGAGGGGTCAGATCTCGACTTCATCACATTCCATTTTACTATCCTGTTCGTCCTTATAGATTAAGGTTAACTGACTATTTTGTGAGGGCTTTAGAGCCATCATTACATCCCGATAGATCTATTGATGAGCCTACTGATATCCATAATGTTGAGCTACATAAGCTTTTTTCACAGTTTCAGTTGAGCGGTGGGGCTCCTAACACTTCTACTACCTTGATCGCTTCTCCTTCACTTGAGTGATCCAGTGTGTTTACTATGTGCTTTCCGAATAAGATAGCTGATTATGAGGGTATTGATGGAGTTATGTTGTCTGATGATTATGTTAAGGAGCTACTCCAGATGCTTATCAATAAGCCTAGCTGTATTTCTACACTTAGTGATTTTCGTGTGCTTGCTTTGAGAGGTGATGAGGATGCTCCTTCTGCTCTAGATGATGATGCGATTACGGATGATGTTATTATTGATATTGCATCTCTTAATATTTTATGACATGTTGTGGGAGAGTCCGATTTTATGGGCCCACCACTTTCTTTTGATATTTTGTCGATTTGTCTCCGCTCAATGATGTAATTTGCCTTTTCATCTATGGATTTGAGCATTTTCGAGTATTCGCATGTCTCTTCTATTGGTGTTATTAATGCATGTGCACCTCATTCACCCACATAACACATTCATGATATTGATGATGAGCATTTTCAGCCTGATTTTGATGACAAGCATCATTCCGACTCAGATCATACTACCGATGAGCGAGTTTCACCTCCTTTTGATTTAATCTTGAGACGCTTGACCTCGCATACCTAATTTCACCCTGTAGAGTTGAGGATCGGAAAACTTTGTTTGCAGATGAGAGAGATAGTTTGCTCAGGTTACTCAGATCATACTTGGATGTTTTTGCGTGGTCATATGAGGACATGCCAAGCCTTGACCCCTCTATAGTTCAGCATCATCTACCGCTTTCAGGCTACACATGCTAGAACTAAGTATGAAAAATTGAGGCGATTATACCCCCGATGGAGTTTGTAGGTGAAGTTAAGGAGATTCAAAGCAATCTTAGTGTTGGCTTCTATACTCGGTTCAAGATCCCGAGTGGTTGGCTAATGTCGTCCCAATTCCTAAAAAAGACGATAAGGTTAGAGTTTGTGTGCACTTTAGAAATCTCAATAAGGTCGGCCCCAAAGATGATTTTCCTCTCCCACTACAGGGCATGCGATGTTGTCTTTTATGGATGGATTCTCTGGTCATAACTAGATTATGATGGCTTCCAAGGACAGGGAGAAGACATCTTTTATCACTAAGTAGAGCACCTACTATTATAGAGTCATGTCGTTTGTGTTGAAGAACACAAAGGCCATCGTAGACAGCCTATTACACTATTTCATGACATGATGTGCACAGTGGATGTTGAGGTCTATGGGATGATAGTGATCAGAAGTCCCGTGATAGGTAGATCAATTGTAATCCTCTACAACGCTTCTTCTTCCAAGATCGATGCTTTAGATTGAGACCGAATCCCAAGAAGTGCACTTTTCGAGTGACTCTTGGGAAGCCTCTAAGGCTACATGATTGGGGTGAGAGAGGTATCAGGCAAATCCCGATAAGATCGAGCTATTTCCACATGTCTCCACCATGCATTGAGATTGAGATCCGCTAGTTTCCTGCAGGTTGTAATATATCAGTAGGTTCATTGTTAGACTGACAGATACTTGTGAGCCTATCTTTCGAATTTTGAGGAAGAAACAACCTAAGGTTTGGGATGATCACAAGAAGTGTGCGTTTAAGCCAGATATTAGAGAGTATTTTCTTTCCCTTCCCGCTTTTGGTACCTCTCCCATTCCGGATCGACCCTTTGTTATATTTTTAATTTCCTGCATATCATTGGGGGTGCATGCTAGCCCAGCCTTGATGATTCCAGCTATGGAGCGAGCCATATATTTTCTCGAGTAAGAGGATGTTAGAGTATGAGACGAGGTACATTATGATTGAGCGCTATGTTAGCTTTAGCTCGGGGCTACCTGAGACTGAGACATTACATGATAGAGTATTCCGTGCAACTTATCTCTCTTTTGGATCCTTTGAGATATCTATTTGACAGACCGGTTTTGACGAGCAGACCTATGAGATGGCTTGTGATTTTGGCAAAGTTTGATATTCAGTATGTCACTCAAAAGTCTATAAAAGTGAGTGTGTTAGCAGATCACTTGGCCTCACTTCTGGTTACCGACAGTAGAGTGATTGATGATGATTTTCTGGATAAGGAGATCACAGGGATGACTATTTTGTCTGGTTGGCACATGTACTTTAATGATGTAGCCAAACATTCTGGATATGGGATAGGTGTTCTATTGATTTCTCCGCATGGTGATCATATCCCGAGATTAGTTCATTTGGCCTTTTCAGATTATTATCCAGCTATGAACAACATTGTTGAGTATAAGGCATGCATCCTTGGGTTAGAGACTGCACTTGAGCTCGAGATTAGAGGGATGGAGATATTCAATGATTCTAATATGGTGATTAGACAGATTCAGATTGGAAGACCAGAGATGTGAAGCTTAGGCCATATCATGCTTATTTAGAGTTGCTAGTCGGGATATTTGACGACTTGAGCTACACTCACCTGCCTAGAGCACAGATCGGTTCGACGATGCTCTCGCTACTTTGGCTTCCATGATTGACATTCCTGAGGGGCGTGCAGAAGTCTCACCCCTTGCCAGTTGAGACCAAAGTCGTTTCGCTTATTGTCGCTTAATCACGAGTCAAGGTTTGATGATGGTCTGCTGTGGTATCATGATATTTATTAGTTTCTTAGATATGGAACATACTTTGAGGCCGTGACGGCCAAGGACAGGAGAGCTTTGAGACAATTGGCCACCCAATTTGTGATACATGGAGAGACACTATATAGATGTGTAGCTGATGGTGTGTTATTGTTTTGCTTAGATCGATATTCAGCTGACCAGGTGATGAGAGAGGCCCCTACCGGAGTTTGTGGGCCCCATATGGGAGGACATATGTTGGCTTGTAAGATTATGAGGAGTGGTTGTTTTTGGTTGACCATGGAGACAGATTGTTGTTAGTTTGTTCAAAGATGTACAGAGTGTCAGATGCATGGAGATCTCATACACGTTCCACCATCAGAGTTGTATGCATTGACCTCACTCTCGCTATTTTCGGGCCTCGGGGCATAGGATGGTTATCAGGGAAGATTGGCTTCTAAATCTTCCAATGGTCATGAGTTTATCCTAGTCGCTATTGATTATTTCATGAAGTGGGTAGAGGCCACTTCTTATACAAAGCTAAATGTGGCCAAGGTGGCCACCTTTATCAGATTGCACATTATCTACAGATATGGGGTTCCTCATGAGCGATATCTGGATGCAGGTGCATTTCAGGTGAGGCTGACACTTTATTACGTAGATACGGCATCCAAGATCATAAATCCATTGTGTATGTGCTGCGCATTAAATAGTAAGGCAAGAAAGGCCAGAAGCTTCATTTCACATTATGGGCATATCTCACCTCCTTTTGCACTTCTACAGGAGCCACACCTTACTCTCTAGTTTATGGTACGGAGGAAGTTTTTCCCGTTGAGATAGAGATGGGATCCTTGAGAGTAGCCCTAAAGCAGTAGATTTCAAAAGCGGAGTGGGCTCAATCACAGTTTGATTAGATTAGCCTATTAGATGAGAGGAGATTGAGAGCTGTTGACCATATTCTAAGCACTGTACAGATGGTGCACGCTTTCAAAATAATGCCTAGACCACTACAACGAGGCGATTTGGTTTTGAGAGTCCTTAGAGGTTTGGTCACCGACCCTAGAGGGAAGTTTAGATCCAACTAGAGCAAACCTTACATTATTAAAGAGTTGACCCCAGAGGGAGTTGCATGGTTGATGGACTTAGATGGAAACCAATTCTCAAAGCCAACCATCGTGGATCAACTGAAAAAAATTTACGTTTGAGACCTTGGTCGTAGGATGGGTGGCCATCATTTCGCTACCATACCTTATCACTCGTTATTCACTTTTTTTTTACCATGCTAGCCTATTAAGCCCTCACACACATTTTGTTTTATTTTTTTTCTCTTATAACCCTGCTTACCTTATCATACTTGGGATAAGGGCCCTCTCGTGTGTGGATGGCTTAGTTTAGGGATCTACTGAGTTATGGACACATTGACATATTCTTTACATCGCCTTACCATATTCACTTCATTGTATCCGCTTCATTTCATAGTTTCTATGTTTTCACGACTTTCTTTCTATCTCATTCTTTCTCACTTAGATTGGTGATCTATTCATTTTACTGCATATGGGTTTGTCATGTCATCCATTCACTCATTCCATCGACATTTATTCAGTGACTTTTAGTTTGAGAGGCTTATGTCATTTCATTGGAGTTGTTTTATTATACCTTCGCACTTGGAGATATGTTTGTTTATTGCCATATTGGTTTGTCTATCATTGTTTTATTCAATCTATGCGCAAAAAAAAAAAAAAAAGATATAAATAAATGTGCACGTGTATGTATTCAGTATCGGTATTGCTTGAGTACGTATATGGATTTATGAGGATCATTGTTTTGAGTGTATGTATTACTAGTGAGAGTTCATATGTGAGCTTCCCGAGATCCCAGTATCATGTGCTTACTTTGAGATTTTATTAGTGGTATGTGAGATTACTGATCTTCTCCTAGGGGCTCCGAGTCAATGTCATATTCATCATCCCATTTGTCGACGACATGTCTTCCCCATGCAGTGATTTGGGTAGATTTATCATATCATCATCAATTTTTCCATCAAGTATTTATCTTCGACTTCATATCTCTCATTTCACATTTATCACCCTCATATGTTTATTGATTTTGGAGTTTGATGTTTCGCCACATCCTTTTCCTCTTACCTATGTCACCACATGTTACACTTTTTGCATCACATCATTATTATTAGCACTTCCATTGGATGTTCTTGTGTCCATGGCTCATGAGACTTCGTATGCATGTGGCATTCATTGGGTGTTTGGCCTAGTTTCCCTTCATTTCTTTTACCACCCTAAGCTTACATTATGGTCCATGTCGTAAGACTACCCTGAGACCATGGGATTTAACGTTTTCTTTGACAACATCTACTTGGATAGGTATTTAAGACTGACGATTATCCGACATTATCTCTTGCGGGCTTTTTCTACGAGATGCCTTAATACCGTTTGATCCATTTCTAGCTGCGTCTCCGACACCCGAGGTTACCTTGTTACTGGGGATGCAGGATTTAGACTACCCCTCGACATGCCATAATTAGCATACCCCGTCCGGTCTAGATCATCTAGATTTGTTTGTCAGGCATGCACTCGCTGAGATGTCGAGCCATATTTGATATTTGGGGGTTTCATCACATCTCTATTCGGTTGCATACATGTCATACTTCGAAAGCATATCCTCATCCATCAGATCATCGTGAATTTGTTTGTTTGTGCATACAAATATTATCGAGAGGATTTAGTCTTAAGGACATTTTTTTTGGGATTTCAACATGTTCGATAGATGCCACACTAGGTCATATCCATTATCTTTTCGATCATTTGAGGTGTTCCGACGGTCTGCATAGTTTATCATCGATGATAAGGAGCCATTGTTATGACATTTTTAGACTTCACCATGTTTATGTTGGATGTCATACTAGGGCATACCCCTCTAACTTTGCCTTTACTATCTTCGCCAGATGCTCGCATTCGTCTCCATCGTATATCAAGGGTTCGTACTTCACTTCATATGGATCGATGTTCAAACTTCATCCAGATCACATTTGCTGAAGACCATAGCTTAGACATTCGTGGACCCTGCCTTCTACATATCAAAGCCAGATTTTGCTTTCATATGGATCAAATGTTTAGACTTCATCTGCATCACATGTGCTAGCACCGCAGTTTAGCAGTTAAGACTTCATCTTCTGCATATCAGGCGTTCAAACTTCGCCTTCATATGGATTAGATATTTAGACTTCATCTACATCACATTTGCTAGCACAATAGATAAGACGCTCAGGACTTGCCTTCTCTCGCAGATATCAGCGCCTCCGGGACTTCTCGCCTCATATGGATCAAATGTCTCGCACTTCATGTGCACCGCATTTGCCATCACCGCAGCTTTAGCCGCTCGACTCGCCTTTTGTATATCGCATCTCGTACTTCGCTTCATATGGATCGATGTTCGTGACTTCATCTACATCACATTTGCTAGCACAACAGATCAGATTTCGTCTTTCTAGCGCATCAGCTCGTACTTCACCTTCATATGGACCGATGTTCAGACTCATCCGCAGATCAAATGTGCTAACACCTGTAGTTGAGACGTCTGTGACTCGCCTCTCTATAGATCGTGTTCGACTTCAGCTTCATGGATCAGATGTTCACTCATCCGCATCACACAAAAGCAGTTAATTCACACCGGTATCTCGCACTTTGGCCTCTACATGGATAAGATGTTCAAACTTCATCTACATCACATGTGCTAGAACTGCAGTTGAGACGTTCAAACTTTGTCTTCTGCAGACCAGGTGTTCAGACTTCGCCTTCATATGGATAAGATGTTCAGACTTCATATGCATCATATGTGCTAGCATCGCAATTGAGATGTTCAGACTTCTTCTTCTGCAAATCAAGGCGTTTAGACTTCGCCTTCATATGGATCAGATGTTTAGACTTCATTTGTATCACATTTCCTAACACCGCAGTTAGACGTTCAGACTTTGTCTTTTGCATATCAGGCGTTCAAACTTCACCTTTACCTTTTGCATCTTGAATAAAGGCGTCTGTGCTTCGCCTCAGGTTTCCTCTGCTTCTGCCGTACATTTCTAATGCCTTCACCATAATTCAGACTCTCAGATTTCTTCTTTATCAGAGATATCACTACCAATATTCATGGTCGTTATCATCGCACACTTTAATCACATGGTTTATTTCGGTTGTCGTACTCTTCACTTGTTAGCTAATGAGTTTGTCCATGACGAGTGTTGATCGCTATACAGTGCACATGACCATTCTATCACACATGGGCCGACCAATTTTCGCTTGTTTTAGGTTTCGATATAGGTTTCTCCTTTAGGAGGACCTTCTTAGAGAGAGCTTGGATCTATGTCATGACTTTGTCAAGCCCCAAGTTGTTTTGTCCTCCTTTTCGTTGTTCATTGCATGCTTTTTTTAAACTCCTTTTAGCTGCTTCTTGAGCTTGAGAGAGTTAGTGTTCTTTGTGGGCACTTTTGGGGGTCTCCTTTATTTTCAATAGAATTCATCTTGTTTCACTCATTTTTCACACTTTCACTGAATTCCATTGTTCACATTTGCTACATTCATGAATTCTATCGAAGATGAGCATATTTGTAGACCCTAAAATTTGATCACACATTATTATTATTATTATTGTCACGCCCCGATTCCCAGTCCGACCAGATTGGCGGATCCGAATCGAGTTCGGGGCGCGAGACTATATAAACTAGGACTCTTTACCTGTTTTTTTTTTTTTTATATAATAGAATCAAAATATCACATATATAAAAGAACTACCACCGGAGTGGTGTCCCTCAAAATCTATACACATATACTGAGTCCCATTTACATATACAAAATTGTACTTTTACATTTACAAATCAGAGCACGGAACCTACAAGTAGTGAACCCCTTACTAGCCATACCACCAGATGGACAAGCCAGACGTCTTCTCCAGACCTACACCATTAAACCGTGGCTAAACTTTACGCTTAGTGGGATACATATCTTATAACTTATAATGATACACATGCATTTAGACTGAATCATAATAAACATATAACAGAAACAGATATCAAAATCTTCATGAATTCATATAATCCAAATGTATAACAGGTTAGATCATATTCAAAGCAAACTTAGACATATACAATTGCAAGGCATCCGATTCGCTCTTTATGTTGTATCATGACTTTCTGCTTTCGTGTCGTTTCCTATTCCATGTCATTGATATTGCTAATTATGTCTACTTGTACCTTGTGACTTTTAACAGAATTCTTACATCTCCCATAGGAGTATAGAGCCTATACAGAGATACCCGTATATATAGTCAGAGCGGAGCTAAATTCCTTTCTCTCTTGTTGTTCATTATTCAAATTTGCATGGTTTATATTCCATAGCTTTATTATACAAATAGGAACATATAACTTATGCGAAGGTACCTGTAGGTTCATACTGGTTCATATCTCCCGAAGGACACATTCTTATTCATATTCCTCGTATACGATACGGAACTTATACATATACTTAGACGGAGGTACTTATCCACATACTCATATTTATCTCAATCTTATACTTGTTTCGATCTCCCGTAGGAGTTACAGAACTTATGCTTATACAGAGGTACCCTTATGTACTACAAGGCTGATACTTATACCATAGAGCTTATACTTATACTACGGAGATTGTACTTTGTTCGAGTACCCGTGAGGTACTACGTAGATATTACTGAACGTATAATCGGCATTGCGAACTTATTCTTATACCTAAGCACCGTATACTCACGGTTCAAATGTCACAAGAGACGCACACTGCGTTTATATCAAACTTATCTTATACTCATAATGAGTACCAGAGGGTACTACCGAGTTTATCCTATTCTGAGCTTGTACTGAGATACCCATAGGTACTACGTGTGAGATTAATCAGATACGTATACCCGCGTAGGTACTACGTAAATTAATCGTATACAGGAGTACCCATAGGTACTCTTAACTTATATTTATACGAGATACTTTGTATCTGTACTTGTACTACAGAGCATATCCTTGTCTTACTTGATCTTATATTGGTATTACTTAGTTTATTCTTGTACTTCTGGATCTTATTCTTAGATTTCTGATCTCATACTTGTATTACTGATCTTATACTTATCTTATCGATACTGAGTACCTCGTACCGGACTTATACTTATATTATAGAACTTATACTTATTTTATCGATACTGAGCACTCGTAGTACTAATGGACTTTATACTTATTTTACCGATACTGGAAAGTACCCGTGAGGGAACCATCGGACTTATACTTATTTTACCGATACGAGAGTACCCGTAGGTACTACTGGACTTATACTTATTTTACCGATACGGGAGTACCCGTAGGTACTACAGAGATTCATTATACGGAAGTACCCATAGGTACTACAGAGATTTTACTTGTACAGAAGTACCCGTAGGTACTACAAAACAGATACAGAGGTACCCATAGGTACATTCAGATCCTTACTTTTATTCTTTATTCAGAGTCTTATCATATAACTGTTTGACTACCAGACCAATCATAAGAAATGAGTAGGACGCAGCACAATAAGTATCCGAAGATACTATAAAATACCGGGCGTCAGAAAGCACAAAGCAGCAGAGGCCAAGACCGAACATGAGGTCGAGCACTAACGAGTACCAAGTACTAATCAGGAGCGTCGAGCACCAATCAAGAGTAATCGGCACTAATCAGACGTGCCTCGCCCACGAATGTGAGTGTCAAAACACCGATCAGAACGTCCACTCATTCATTTTTCGATCCTAGGTAGTCATACTATCATATGTCTTTCAGAACTCATAGCGTATCTTAATCACATTCTGTGTTCATGACATATTGCTTTTCATATTCATGTTCATGTTTCAGTTCGTTTTCATATTTTATATCATATTCATGTTTCATGAACACAGCTATTCATATTTCATTTCCTATACTTTTCTTGTTTCATGCCTATGACATATGGAACTTTATATACTTGTACAGTATGATGTCTATGTATTAACACATCATTCATGTATTCTTGTCCTCATGAATCTATTTTTACTTAGAAATGGAATCATTTCCAATTGGATCATCCAAACTAAAATGGCGGTGATTTTGCATGCCAAACTAGTCAATTTACCGATTTTACCCGAGGGACAAATATAATACTTCATTTTCCGTTGCCTTGACTCCATAATTCGATAATCGGGGTTCTTTTTACCTCTTTAAATCTATGTGCCTCCAACTGAAATCACCTAAATCGCAGCACCGAAACTCGTTACTTCTCAAATAAATCGACTACACATAATGTTCAAAACTGAACTAGAAATTGGCTTCGAACATACCATTCTTTGAGTGAATTTTTGGGCCACATAGAGTCGGAATTCGAGGGTACCTATTTCATGATGTTTGGTTTTCCTTGAAGTCTAATTTAACCAGCAACTTGAATCACTCAAATCGGATAAGAAATGAGCAAGGTATAGCCAAAATACGAATGCTGGTCAAAATAGAAAAACATAACACTACCTGTACCGGTACAACTCTGACTTGTACCGGTACAACCCCTCTAATTTTGCCCAAAATGTGTGTTTTTCTTCCATTTTTCCATATGTTGATACCCAAATCAACTCAATACTCCATATACACATCAAAACCACTCCAAATTCATCTTGAAATCTCAATTTTACTCCACCTATCTTTCATTACATATCTTTCCTCAAAATCTTCCACGAATTTCTCCCAAAACAACTCTAATATGGGTCATAACCATACACAAACCAAACATGCAAGATACAGTGTTGTTTCTAAACCCTAACTCAATTGCTTTCACTAAACTCGAATCCAACCTCAAAGCAGGATTTCATACTTATTTTAACCAAGCTTAGAGTTTTTCAAACTCAATTTCATTCAAACCTAGAGTTTATGGATCACCCATATCTAAACCCCAGTTTGGAACTCATAAAATTTCCTTAGAATTCCATACAAAAACCATAAGATCCTTACTTTCCATGTAATATCCATACCAAAAATCATAGAATCCATACCTTTTTTTTTGCTCTTCCCTTCCTCTTCTCTTCTCTTCCTCTTCCTCTCCTTGTTCTCCACGGTTTGCTCTTCCCAAATGAGACCAAATTTGGTCTTAAATCAAGCTCTCTCTTTTAGGCCATGTTTGGCTCCCAAAAACCCATTTTTGGGTTAAGTTTTAAATTATTTCACTTTAGTCCTTCAATTCCTCTCTTTAAATCAAGTATGCTATATTCAATTTAGCCCACACTTTTCTTTCTTATGACTTTCATATCCTTTTTGCTAAATTACAAGTTTGTCTTTGTATCTTGTAAACTTTTCCAAGTTTTCACTTCCATGTTTCGTGATTTGAACGAAACATTCAATTTATACTTACAAAATACCCTAAACATGTCGAAAACGACTAGGGTATATTTCGGAGTGTTACAATTATTATTATCATTATTATTATTATTATTATTATCATTATTATTATTATTATTATCATCATCATCATCGTCATCATCATCATCATCATCATCATCATCATCATTATTATTATTATTATTATTATTATCATTATTATGATTATTATTATGATTATTATGATTATTATTACTTAATATTATTATTATTATTATTATTATTATCATTATTATCATTATTATTATTATTATTATCATTATTATTATCATTATTATTATTATTATTATTATTATTATTTTTAAGAGCCATTTTGGTTGTTTTTGTTTGAGTAAGTCAATGTTCTCAGACTTTGGGTCTTATTATTCTAAGAGAGTTCACTTCATTCCACTCATTTTTCACACTTTCGTTTCACTGTATTGTTTATGCGCTTACTTCACTTGTGAACTTTATCGAAGATGGGCATATTTGTAAACTCCAAAATTTTCTCACACATTATTTTTTTTATTATTATTAAATTTTACTTTTTGATTTTATTATTATTATTATTTTTCAAATCCCCCCATTCCCCTACTCCTTATTTTTCTCTCCACCTATCCCTTATGGACATACCCTACCCAAATAAACCCCCCCTCCACTTTTGAACTCCCCTCCTCCAATCGATTTCTTCCTCCTCTTCCTTCTCAGCTCTCTTCTTGCTCCCTTCCTTCATCTCTTCTTCATCTCCTTTTTCTTCCATCCTAGTTTCCTCAGTATTTTTTTTGTCTTACCAAAGAAATCAAAGAAGATCATTTGAAGGTGAAGACTTACTTTTTTTTTCCTACATTTCATTTCTTTATTTCCTACCATCATCACACGAAAACATCCTACAATGGCCATTCGGCTGAATCCATTGTTGGTGGCTAATTCTCCCCTTCCCATCCTCCATTCTACACTCATTTCATTTTCTCACCCTTCAAATACTTGTTTTTCTCTTTATTTGACCAAACACCCACTACACTTTTTCTTTAGCATAAAGTTCACATATGTATATATTTGGTGGGATTAATTTTTCTTTGGCTGCTATTATGAGATTTATATGTTGATATGAAAATATGTTACAGAAACTGGTAATTAGTTTGAATCTTGCATTTTTCTTACTTATTGTATCTG
The DNA here is from genome assembly GCA_016808115.1 of Tetrastigma voinierianum. Lineage (NCBI taxonomy): Eukaryota > Viridiplantae > Streptophyta > Magnoliopsida > Vitales > Vitaceae > Tetrastigma > Tetrastigma voinierianum. The sequence continues at coordinate 179,927 of JAEQBH010003403.1, forward strand.
GGGTTTAATTTTTTGTTATTTTACAAAATTATATTTACAAAGTTATTAGTTAACTTGAAAAAAATTTGCATAGACATTTGGTTGTCAAATATTAAATTATAAGTTTTTTAGATGTAATTTAGACTTTAATATGTGAAATTGGTCTTGAATAATGGAAAATTAAATTTTGTAATATTTGAATTTACTCTAAATTATCACTTTTGGAATTGTTAATCACATACTTTATTAGTTTAGTATGATTAAATGTTATAATTTTATTTTTGAAGGTGGTTAAACTATTAAATATTTAAATTGGGCTTGAGCACTGCTAGAAAACTTGTTTTGTTATTGAAATTTATAAATTTGGTTCATATATTGATTAATAATTTGAGTTGTGACACTTATATTGAATGTGACTCGATACTAGTATGAATCGTGGAATTTATCAAATTGGATATGTATATTAATCACTAATTTGAGACTATGGACTTATGACAATGATATCTATTAATTTGAGTCCATTAGTTTAGACCCAACTTACTTAGGTCCAACCTATTAGTTTAAGCCCAACTTACTTAGGTCCAACATATTAGTCTCAACCCATTAGTTTAAGTTCAACATACTTAGGGCCATCAACTTAGGTCTAACCCATTAATTTAAGCCCAATTTACTCAGGTCCAACATATTAGACCCAACCAATTAAGTCTAAGCCCAACATATTTAGGTCCATCAACTTAAGCCCAACCCATTAGTTTAAGTTCAACTTACTTAGGTCCAACATATTAGACCCAACCCATTAGTCTAGGCCCATCAAATTAGGCCGAATTCATTAGTCTAGACCCAACATACTTAGGCCAAATCTATTACAACCCACTTACTTATACCTAAACCCATTATTTCTAACTCATCTAGGCCCAACCCCTTAAGTTAGTTTACTGACTCATTAGGTCATTCGACCAAACCTTTGACCATGTATTCTGATAAGCTATTTAGGCCATCAAATTTCCACGCTTAATTTATTTAATTGCTCTTTTTATAAGATTCTTTTTTTTTTCAATTTAATCTTAAAATTCAAGTCTTCCAACAATTCAAGCATTAAATTTTCATTCCTCATTTTTTAAAATTTAAATATCCAATTTTCAAAAATTCAAATTCACATTTTCTCATCTCTAAAATTCAATTTACAACTCTAAAATTCAACTCCTTAATTTCAATTTCATTTTTTTCCAAGTTTTCTATTTTTTCCAATTTACAAAATTCTTAATTTCAAAATTTAAGTGTCATAATTGCACCAAGTCTCATAATTTTCTAATTTCTAATTTTAAAATTTCCAATTTCTCAATCCTGCATTCAAAGTTTCATAATTTAAAAATTCAAATATCTTAATTTCTAATTTCAAATTTCTAAATTCCAAATCTCAAATTTATAATATTCAAGTTCTTAATTTAAAATTCACTTCAAGATCTCAATTCAAAATTCCCTAAACTTTCAAATTCATTTCAAAATTCTCACTCTGTACTTCAAACTTTCAAAATTTCAAACCTCACTCTCAAATCAGTTTTCAAAATTCAAACACATGATTAATTCTATAGTTCATATAAAATGAAATTCAGAAGTTAATTTATGTAATATATAAATGGGCTTAAGTGAGTCTCGATATCTCACGATCCTTTATTAAATAACCTCACTATTGACAGATAATTTGTTTTTATAATTTGATCATGAATAATTCCATATTTTTTTATTACACTAACATTGTTTTCTATTGATAACGCTTATGATGATGTCGTCAAGGTACATATTCTTTCCTATTTGACTTTACTTGTTTATTATATTTATTTATTTGTTGATGTTTTAATGTACACTTGTGTAATTATGAAGGATAATTTTTTGTATCTATTAGTTAATTAATCAATGACCACAACTTCCATAATCGGATTAGTAGATACCCGACTTTAAGGGCTTAGAAGGGTGTTACTACCACCACTATACCTTTTAATAGTAACATGACCTCAGGGTCTCCCCGATTGCAGTCATTGAATCGCCTGTGTATCACCAGCCGGGCCGCAACCCGCAAAACAAAAAAAGAAGACGGCGGTGGTGTCTGTCATCACTTCGATGGCAAAGCCACTTTTTCTGGAGGACTTAAACTTGAGCACAGTAATCTCGAATGTAACCAGACTTATGTCAAGGTGTGACTTACTTCTTTAAGTGGATATGCAAAGAGGATCCGCTCTTGGTTAGCTCGGGTGATTCTCTTCCCATAATGTTAGGAAATATCACTCTTGCCGAGAATGATGACTATTCATTTTAGTAACTACCTCTTCCTCACCGAATGCTGATCAAGAGACTTTCCATTTTGCCTGAGGCGACTGAGTCGGCCTTCCATGATGAGCTTGCGCTTATAAAGCAGAGAGACGGCCGGGCAACTTCGCTCGAGAGTTGTCGCTTCGGAGAATAAGCCGAGCCAAACGAGACGTCCCGGTTATGGATTCCTAAGCTACCACGGCGCCACCTCGAGCATTTAAGGTCAAGCACGTTCCAGCCCCCATCCGCTCGTATCATATGTATCGACCCGCTGCCTCTGGGCCTACCGGGTGACCGACCTATGATCTTTAGTCTGCCGCCATGGGTGTTGGGTCTGGATCCAAGGTACCCACAATGCCCCCCTTTTTCTACTGGGGAGGTAAATCATCCCTGGTTGAAAAAAAGTAAGTTTGACCGTCATACCATGGGGAATAGTTTACCATTAATGCTGCTTAATTTTCAATGTAAATTTTATAACTTTTTGTGCAACTGCATTAGTTGCTATTGGGTCATCTGGATCGATCCTGAGATATAGGAGTAGCTATAAAAGGCGAGGATGACGAGGTAATGGATATCCCTGCTCGTCCGGCATAGAAGGACAATTGATCATCGACGGACACCTTGAAGTAAAGGTTGGGTAAGAATTAGGATGGTTACAATCGATTCATGAATATGCCTTTCGCAATGCGGAATGGTCGAGACGCATGGTTCGAGCTTGAGTCGAAAATATCTCGGGGATGGGCTCGTGGTTCTAAAACTGAATGGCGCCTTTGCATCCTGGCACCCCTCGCTAAATCCTCGTCCTTTTCCTCCTTTCTTAGCCTCTGTGGCAGCACGAGGATTTTGCTTCGCTCAAATTCCCATCACCATCTTCGCCTCTACTAAGTAGCCAGTTTTTGTTTCATTCAAATTCCATCACCATCTCGCCTCTACTAGCTCTGGCTTTCGCTTCTCGTTCACCCCCCATCACCCCTTCTTCTCCTTTTTCGCTTCAACAAAGAGCTCTTCTATCTTGGATCCTAATAGTGCTTCGCTTACTTGATGTCTTATAAGTTTGGAATGTATCGTAAAACATTGCTTGGTAACAAGCACTGCTATGTAATGCCAAACACACTTTTGGTGCTATCAATAAAATTGTAATTTTTTATTATTCTTGTGCCTTATTGTAATTACGCATGGATATTCTGCACTCGCCTTAACCGTGGTTATCGGGCTATTATAAACCGATTAATGGGCCAGTTTATCTACACGAGGAAGGCCTCCGGCCCCGGCCCCATCATATAGCCTAGATAAGGCCCTAGAGTGCGAACCATCGCATCGGTTAAGATGCCGTGCATGAGATAGGTCATCGCCGCATCAAATGCGCTACATACCCTAGGTGGTAATATATAGATAGGCATCAATAAGCCGTACCTTTTTCCTTTGCATGTCATTTTGGGTTTATCTTCTTCCTCCTAGCGACCAACCACCAATAGGCCTGCCTCAAGGCTCATTCGGAGAGCCGCCGTCGCAGTGCATTAGCTGCATTTCATTCTACAAGATTCACACCCGCTCGATAAGGTCGTCCTCAAGGGTGACTCGCCCTAAACGTTAAAAGCTCGAAAAGAAGGGAGAGTCTTAATGCATACTCGCCTGCAACAAGGCTCCGCTGCGGCATAGTTTTACACCCACTTATGGCGCCTCGGGGTCGACATTCACCTTTTCCTCCTTTGACTGTTTAACGGTGAGGAGTCGAGAGGAAACTTCCACGAGTGGTCATCCGAAGCGCCACGAGCGACCTTCGCAGCACTGTCATCAAGGCTTCCGACAATGGAGGAACTAAAGGTGTATCATGAAAGTTCGCACAGACTGGACCTCTATTGATGGAGAGGGCAGACGTAATCCTCATCACATGGGAACACAATGGTGTGTTTTTTTAATTCCGTGAGCATCTAGCAAATGAAAGACGCTTCCATACCGACCATAGTTAAACAGTTTTTACATTTTACTCGGGCGCCCCCGGCCCTGATCCACCATAACGTGATCCGCATCCTAATCGACAAATAGGTGGGCCGAACCACCCGTGACACTGGACCTCATGTCAGGTGGAGCTTTTATCATTTACTTCTTGAACGTGGGGCTCCGTGACCGATGTCCATGTCGCTTTGAGCCCACTACGCAAATTCAGAACGTGGCTCCTCGATTCACCGGGCACGAGGCGAAGGAGTGTTATTAGTGAGGGGTCCTCGATGAGACTCTCGGTTCCCGAGTTGCCATTTAATGTTAACTGCCTCAGCCCCTTCCTGTGTCTATAGTTGTGCTCTGCTTCTAAGATAGTCAACATTTATCCCAGTGTTATGATGTACTAACTGCTGGTTACTTATGTAGGAAAGGCTTGGAGTGGGTACAGGTGAAATGGGCCAGAGAAGTCGAAAGTACTGAGAAAATCCACCGACTTTTGGAGATTTTCGAAGGGAGCGCCATTACCAGGTTCTGCTTACCCAAGAGAACATATCTGCAGTGAGGCACAACCCGACTCCTTATACCCTTCCAGTTATCCCCCGACCGCTGCCTTCGAATGTCATGGAAGGGGAGCACTTTGTGCTTATCGATGTGCGGCGCCTAGTTTTTGGGCAGCCACAATTTCTAGTGGATCTGGTAGTCAGGCGCCGAGCCTGGGTGTAAATTCAAGTGCATCAAGGTCGCCTACTTCTTCCAAGCTAGTGGTTCCGATTCATCTCCCGCCGGGGTGGCCTGGGAGCCAGAGGCACCGGTCCCGAAGCGCATCCTCCCCTCGCGCAAGTAACCGCAGCGCCCCGAGCAAGAAAGGTCAAGCTAAGCAGGCGCCAAGCTCGAATGCGCCAGGGTCTAGGTGCGAGAATTTTGTACCTTGGGTTCCTGACGACACGGACGGTCCCCAGGATTTGGAGGAAGAAGAACGGATGAAAAAAAGAGTCGGGTTGCTTGATCGATATGCCGCCTAAAAGAAAGTCGATGTGTAAGTCTGAGCTGGAGTCGACGCCACCCCGTCTAACTCGCAGAATCCAGCCACCAGCCTACCAATGATCGGGCCTCGTCACGACCAGAGTTCTGGGACCGGCAATCACCATCCCTGGCTCCCCCGAATTAGGGCCAACAATTGGACTAGAGCCAAGTGGGGTCGGTCGATCAAAATTGAATGAGGATGATCCGGCTCCACGAGCACTTCAAGTAATCCCGCCTTCAGATCAAGGTGAGGAGCCACAAAACAAATCAGAGTTCATGCGGTCCGGCCTGCCTAGGCCCAAACGGCCGGACCAAGTGATTACCCATAACTACATTCCCCCTCTCGGGCCGAGCCCCGAGTAGAGATATCGGCCCCTAGGGAGGAGGAGGTGAAAAAAATACTGCGCCGGTGGGAGCCCTTTCATCGGGGAGCGTCCGCGGCCAATCGGTTGAATAATTTGTAATCAAGCCATGTATCTGTGCCGGCACGTCAGACACGGCCTTCATGAGTTTACATTGTCTCTGGCCCTTCTTCTAAATTCCGGCGAGGATTTTTTGCAGATCATCACTTAAGGGATACAGTCCGAACTCAATTTTGTTCACGACTGCCGGGTAAGATAGGGGTTCATTCTGACGATTTAATGGGCTTATTACATATTTTCTTAGTCGCTTAATTGGTCCCTTTAGAGTCGAGCTAACATTCGTAATAATGGCGTCAAGAAGACCATGAGTTTAAGCTTCAATTTAAGGGATGTCGAGCCATCGCGATTTGCTTCATGCTCAGCAGTATGGCGTAACGGGATGCATAGTGCTTCACCGAAGAAACCCAGCCGACGCGGTCTCGCCCGAGCCGGACGCCTGTGAGAACCCGCCGAGAGCCGCCTGGTCGGTGGCCGAGAGAGATACGACGCCCACGGCGGCGACGCCAAGCCGGGCGACGAGCGTCGCACACCCGCATAGATAGAGCCTGAGCTCGCTCGGGTCCACTGAAGCTGCGCTTGCGGAAGAGCTCGCCGAAGAGCCTAATTCGAGCACAGAGTCGTCAGAGGCTGGCCACAACCCGGGAGGCTTCAGAAGAAAGCAGTATGGGCAGAACGGCCATTCGGGCAGACAAAAACTCCCGCCTCGTCCTAGAGGCTGATGACTTCGCCGCTCCGGATAAGGTCGACAGGAGGCGAATGGAGGCCGACTTGACTCAAGTGGCGATACGCTCTTCAATTATGGCTACGGCTGTTGCGCTTTCACGTATAACATATGTGGGAGTAAGCCTCAAATTCGGGATTGGAATGCTTAACTTTCCGCTCCGCTTAATCGCAAAGTTCTTCAATCTCGCCGCTCCAAAGTTACTACCGCTTCCGTCTGCATCCTATTATCAAGCCAGCTGAGGATTGTTCGGAGAATAGTCCAGCCACGGCCGGAGAGGAGGCAGTTCTTCCAATGGCTCAAGAGGAGGCTATTCTTCCGACGGATCCCCCAACCGAGTAGATAAGGCGAGATTTGTTTTACCTGATGTTGCCATACCAAACAATTTGCTTTTTCTTTCGCTGTTATTTGGGTGTTTGCACATTTCATATGGATTTTTTATCCGTTCTTGTTTTGGTGATATATGCGATCGTAGGATTTACTTTAGAGAGCGACTCTTTGATGTCGGCCTGCAGCCGTCACCAGGCTACTCTGATCAGGATCACCACCATATGTAATCTATGGCCGGGTCGGCAGTGTCAAGGAGCTACGCCACCGGCTAGACGGACCACTAGACGTGGATCTATGCCGGGCCAGCAGTCGCGAGCCGCCTAAGCCAGATTTACCGTACCCGATGTTATCCGAGTCGGGCAGCAGTCAATGAACCTGGCGTCGCCGGCTAGATTGACCAACCATATGTTATATGAGCCGGCCTGCTCACCGGAGTCATACCGTCAGACTGAGATCGACCAGCCGATGTTATCCGAGCCGGGCCGGGCGTGTCGAACCGCGCCACCCTGACTTTAAGATTAACCACATATGTTATTTGAGTCGGGTCGGCAGTCGTTGAGCTACGCCGTCTGGATTTAGATCGACCAAATGTGATGTTATCCGAGCTGGCCTGCAGTCGTGAACTCCGCGCCACCCGGGATTTCAGGATTGACCAAATTAGATAAAGACATCCGAAATGGGCCTGTGTCGAATCGGCACAGCCCGACTTTGTGGATTGACCAGTAGATATCGGGCCGGGCAGTCAACTTAATCTATGCCACCCAGACTTTGTGATTGACCAGCCATATGTTATCTGAGCTGGGCCGGGCAGGTCAATGAGTTGCGCCGCCCGGACTTTGAGATTGCTTTTATTTTGGATATGTATTGATATGCAAAGGCATGCCAGCAATAGATAATAACAACATTTTCTTATTGATAATACCTTTTTAAGTGCATAGCATTCCACATTCTAGGTACAAGGGTTCCATCGGTTTTATCTATAACATAGGATCCGACCTCGGGTCGCGGTAACTACATACCTGGCCAATTCCCCATTTTTGGTTGGAACTTTCCGCCGTAGGTCCAGCGCGGTTCTCAAAAACTCTTCGCAAGACTAGGTCGCCCGGCTGGAACACCCGAGGTCTTACCCGTTTGTTATAAAAGTTTGCCAATCTACAGAGATGTCACTGGACAGTGCCCGCCAACTCGTCACTGTGGTCTAACTTCTGACCATAGATCCCTCATTCTCTCGATTCGCTTTGTCAGCCCGTATGGTAGGTAGTCGATTCCACGGATAAAAGCTTCCATCCCGTAGGTGAGAGCGAAAGGGGAGACGCCGGTCGGCTTTCGAGCCATGGTCCCAGGTCCGTGAGCACCCCCGGGTAGCCTTCTCCACCCATTTCCTCTCTAGCTAGCCCAGCTTTTCGAGGGCCACAATGTGGTTTTATTGGAAGCTTCAAATTGGCCATTGTCTGGGATACCGGGGTAGAGTACAAGTTCGTGATTTTCACTCTGGGCGGGTCCCGGAGACCCTGTCAAACTGTGGCCCATTATCTGACACGATTGATCTCGGAATGCCGAACCAGCAGATGATATTTCTCCAAATGAACCGGGTGACATCTCTATCTTTAATTGACGCGAAGGCATCAGCCTCTATCCATTTACTGAAGTAATCCGTAGCTACCCGCATAGTTTCTTGGCCGGTGCGTGGGAACTGCCTACGAGATCGATCCCCATTGAGCGAACTACTATGACTGTAGATGTAAATCGACCTTTATTAATCGAGATTTCAAGACGGACATTCGTTGGCAAGGGTCGTATTTCGACATAGCCTGGCAAAGATCCGATTGCTTAGTCGGCCAAGAATATCCTCCGCGCTATGGCCCGGTGGGCTAGTGTCTTTCCCCAGTGATTTTCGGGATATACCTACGTGTAATTCAAATGAACACATACTCGGGCCTTGCTCTGAGTCGTAAGATTTCTGTATGGTTCGCCAAGGATCGTTTATGAGATGTCCGTCTACTGTGTGAGAACCGAGCCGACTAAACCCGAATTTTACGAAGCTCGCTTCTATCATCCGGGTAATCTCTCGTAGCTAAGTGTAGAGTCGCATGATCCATCCAGACGTGGGGAAACTCTTCTACCTGGCTTATTTGAGTATGCAATATGGAAGAGCCCGCTGATAGTAGATAGTGAGATATATAGCTCTCTATATCGCGCAGACGCGCCACCGTGGCTGGGGTGGCATCGATCATTACCGCTCCCGGGAGATATGTCTCAGTTTCCGTGTCGCGAGGGTGCTCAATTTCTGTTTGACTAGAGAAGCGTATTTGGCCATTCTGGGTTCCCTGGACTCGAATTCTGCGTTGACTTGTCCCACGACCAGCTGTGAGTCGCTTTGAATCAAGAGGCTGTTAGCACCTGCTTTCGGGCGAAAAGCAGTTCGCCCGGCCATCATGGCTTCAGATTCGACTCATTGCCGAGGCACCGAAGCCTAAACGAACCGCCTGCTCAACTTTCCTAGGAGGTGTTAACTGCGCACTAACCTGCCTCTCCCCGACTGGCCCTGGAGGCCCCATCAACGAAAGGGTCCACCAAATTTCTCACCGTTCGTACGTGCCGTGCCGCGGATTTCACAGTGAGTCACCCAAGACTCACTCTCTCAAGTCCTGGGCTTGTATTGATGCCATATCTTTAGTTCCATCATTCAATCCGGGCCATTCCTGATGACGGATTTGTGCATCGTGGCCTCGTGAGTAAGATCAGCTTAATACTATAAATTCCGATGAGCCCGAAGTAATGTGGGGCGTAGCTTTGGGCGGCCGTCAAGTAGGCCAGGCTCGCTCGAGATGGGTGTATCTAGTTTCCAGATCTGCTAAGGACTTGGTCGACAAAGAACACCCGCCTTAACTGTATCCCCACATTCTTTGGAATGCGCGCATCGACCGCCAGCATCGAGGCCGCAGTAAAGATAGAGCGTGTCTCCCGCTTCCAAGAAGTGCAGGGATTCGGCCTCCGTATTTCACTTCCACGAACGCCGACGCATTCCCTCATCCCACTCGCCCGGCTGGCCCCTCGTGTGGTATTGAAAAAAGGTTTCACTATTAGTAAAGTGGGAATAAACGCCATGGGCAACTAACTCGACCAAATACTGTTGGATTTCCTTCGAGTCGGGGGCTAAGTGATTGCAAGATCGCGAAGTCATACGGATTTGCCTCTCTATTCTCTCAGGTTACCATGAAGCCAAGGAATCTCGTCGCACCGACCCCGGCTGCACATTTTAGGGGGGTTTAGTTTCATACCATATTCCTGAGGAGGTCGAAGCCCATTGAGATGTGGCATGATCCGGCGTTTACCAAAGATATCACAATATAAACTTCCAGTGTCGCCGAGTGCGGCCGAAACATTTTTGTCACCAACCTCTGATAGGTTGCCCCAGCATTCTTTAATCCGAAGGGCATCACATTGTAAAAGCTACAGTCCATGGGGCGTGATGAAAGATGTCTTTTCGTGATCCGTGAGGTCGTGACGTGGGATCCTGGTATCCCCGAGAAGGTGTCCAGAATGATAGCATACCGTGCTCCCCGCCGAGGCACCACGATCCGACCTATGCGTATGTGGGGAAGCTATCTTTTAGACAAGCATCGTCAGGTCCGTGATAATCCACACATACTTCCATTTGTTCCCTTCTTGAACCACTACTACATTGGCCACCCACTGGGTATTTTACCACTGATGAATCCATTACGTAAGGTTATCGACCTGGCTTCGATGACCAGTGGCGTCGTGAAAACGCTCCACTTTTGGCCTTACCAAATTTCGGGCAAGAGGAGGCGATGATTTAGCTTGTGTGAGGCGTGAACGCGGCTAATCCCGGGCATATCCGCATGAGTCAAAGCAAACACACTCCAAGATTGAATCAGATAACTCGCATAACTCGACCTTTCCTCCTCGGAGATGAGGGTACTAATATAGATGCATATGTCCGAATCTGGCCAAAGGACACTCCGCTTCAAGGATCAACGCCATCTACTCTATATCCTCCGGGAGGCGGGACGCGTGACTATGATTGTTATTGCGGCGCTTGGGTCCTCGGGCGGTTAGTTCCCTGAGCAAATGGCTCCAGGCGCTCCCGTAGCCGAGTCGATAACATCACAAGACAAATGACCGCTTCCCGAGATCTACTTGCCTAGACTCCTACTATGTAGCCACAGCTTGGTGGTATGTGGATGGTATTGCTTTCATGGCATGCGCACCAAGCGCCCAAGATAGCATTATACTACTCTGTGTCTTCTACCACAGAATAAGCATTTGGTCGGGTTACAGACATGCTCACTGAGGCGATGTCCCCTAGCGACAGTGTGGTAGCTCCGTTGAAACCTGACAAAACCCCGCTACGAATGGAGATGATCAATTGGGATCTTCATCCGATCAAGGCCGGTAGACGGAGCGAGGTCGGGCCGTGACCGCCTCTAGATCAACGAGGAACTGCGGTATGTCAAAATTGTTAAAGCATACAGCTATCATGTTAAGGCCAGAAGGTGGGCGTGATAACCCGTAGGTTGGTCAGTGGAAAGGATATAGCCCACCTACTGAACCGCAGGACATCTCCCGATCAGCCGATAGTATTCACTCCGCTTTCACCGAGGTTGCCTTGAGCATCCTTCTCCATCGCTTCTGGATCGATATCGGGTCATTTGGCCGATCCCCTAATATGAAGTTGATGGTCGGCCGAGGTTCTGGAGCAGGTTCGATTTCTACAATGGCCCTGTTGGCTGTGGGAGCGACCGTGGCCCCGCGGGTTGGCTCCCTCAAGTATCGTCTCGAGGCCTAGCCGAACCATCTTTCTACCAGAATTTGAGTCTTTGGCAAAGGACTAGTCTCATGACCATGGTCCCGTGATAATCACATCGTAGGATCGGTCATGTTGGTCCCGACTCGCCTCATTAGTGGGGCCATTTGAAGTTCTGGGAGATCCCATGATGTAGAGTCGGTCACAGCGATGTTGAGGGCAAAGGAATCAAAGGGTCTCTTCTTCGATCACCCGCCTAGGCGCCCGGCTCTTACTTTGGCGCTTTATATTCTATCGCCCTCGTGGTCGTAATTTGTCGCTCTAAAGCATCATAATAGGGCTTGCGGTTTACTTCTGATGTTATCATCTTCCAGTAGAGAATTTATCCGCCCGATGGTACAATTCTTTTCCATGGTTATCGGGGCGGGTCCAAAGGAGCAGAGATTGGTATGGTAAAACCGCGTGGGATCAGAATCCGTGATATGCTGTCCAAGGGGGATGGAGAGTATGTCCTGGGTCCCCGTACGGAGGGAGCGATCATTCGGCTAGGCGCCGTATGGAGGGTGATGGACGGCACCGGGTGGAGGGAAGCCCCCACCCCGTTAGGCACATATCGGGGGAGTCGTGCCTGTCGCTGATCCCTCATTGGTTCTCTCCGCACCCGATGCCTCAGAACATCGACGGGATCGGCACGGCGAGGTGGCCTTTTCGAAAGGGCTTCCGCAAGATTCAAGATGGTGAACTAAGGCAGTAGGGAACTCGCCGGAGGACAATTCATCATCTCGCCTAGACGATATCGCCCACTTAGCGCCTCTTTGCCCCTACTCGGACGAAGGAGGAAACGGGATGAGGCCTCACGATCGTCGACCCTACCGGCTCCAACCTGGCTCGCAGCGCCGCTTTCTTCCCACAAGTGGTCCGCCTCGCTCGCGCAGCCACACCGCCCGGGCTTGCTCCTCTTGTCTCGCTTCCAGCTTCGCGCCGAGGAGGAACTGGCCTCGGGCTAGGTTCGGCCGGATTGCTAGTCATGGTGTCAATTTAACGGCCCCGCGGGGATGTCTCGTGTTCAGCCCAAGGCCGGTAGATCTGGTCACCGAAGCTGATGTACCCACGCTCTTGCGCATCGCCGTGACTTTCGCCGACGATTCCCACGCATCGCACTTCAATCAGGGTCTCCCGATTTCGCAGTCACTTAATCGTCGGGCATTCACTACCACAACCTCAGAAACAAAAGAAGACTACGCAGGTAGCTCACGCCTCCGATGGCAAAGTCGGCTCTTTTCCTGAGGACTTTAAACTGAGCAATAGCGGATCTCGATCGTGAATCTCGCATTTTGTGTTTGGTGTGACTTATTTCTCTTTTACGATGTAGAAGAGCAGATCCGTCTTTTTTGCTAGTTTGCCATTCTTCCCATAATGTTAGGAAATATCACTTTATTTCCCTGAAGGATGACTTATTCTTCCCTTTTAAGAACTACCTTCCTCAATCGAACAAAGGATCAAGAGGACTTTCCTATTCCCATCTGAGGCGACTCTGAAATGGCCACGAGCGAGTCTTTACGCTTATAGCAGAGAGCCTGGGCTGGCAACTCGGGCCGGGAGAGCCTGCTTTCGAGAGAATAAGCCGAGCCAAACGAGGCGACCGGGCTATGGATTCCTAAGCGCCCGGCTGAGGCCGGCTCAAGATTTATGGGCCAACCAATGTCCGTCCCATCCGCTCGGGGGTATCCGGCAGGCGGTCACCCGAGCATCTCCCGGGCCGGCTTCAAGATCGACCTTTGGCGATCTCGGAGCCCACACATGCGCCGCCGGCCCTGGACCGGCGTGACTCCACACAACCTTTCAAATTTGACTCAACATGCATACGTCTTTTTTAAACAAAGAGTCGCACTATGTTTTTTATTTCTTATTTTATTTTCCTTTAAAAAAAATTAAAATAAGTGATGAGTCCAAAAACCTTTTTTTTTCTAAAATGGTTTTTCAAAGAGAGTTTGGTCTAAGTTCGTAGGAATTAAAACATGAAAAGAAGTCTCATTTGTCTTGTTTTGATCTGATTCACGTTTATAATTAGTTTTGTCAAAATCATAATGGTAGGTATAATGATGTAGATGGACACATGCATTTATTTAACGTTATGCATGCATGCTACATGCATTACTACTTCCAACTTGAACGGTGGGATGCATTTTGGCTACGACTTCTTAGTCACCTCAAACGACTTTTGAAGCCGTGGAAGTGACCATTGAGTTTGGAATATTGTCAGCAAGTTCACATCCACGATATTATTGAAACCAAATTTTGTTTTCTTCCCATTTTTATTTGGGGTTGTTGTAAACAACTAAATTTCTTCTATGATTCATTTTGAGTGATTATTTTAGACTAGTATACATTTGACTAAATTTATGTCCCATCTTTTTTTTTTTATCTTTTTATTATTATTTCTTTTAGTTATCTATAGAAAAAAATGAAAATAAGATACGAAGACGGTTATGATTCATGCACTAGATTATAAGGATAAAACAGAAAAACGATGATACGCCTATACTGCACCATACTGTTACCCCGAATCACTATTTTATCATTTGCACCAGATATTTAAAAAAAAAAAATCATTAAGTACCCATGCACATGCAATAACCAAAAAAAAAAATCAATGATATTAAGTAAAATTATTTACTGGATGCCAAAGAGAATTTGATGTGTACCTACTATGAAAGTAATAAATCATCTCAGACGCCATTTTTTATTAAATATATCATGATGATAGTATGTATGTATTTTGTTATCCAACTAAGGTGGTAAGATCCATGCTTCACAAAATGATTTTTTAAAGAAAAGTGTTTTTTATTAGATTGTGAAAGAAATTGGAGCATATAGGTGATCATCAATTCATACAAAATTGTGCAACTTTTTTACTATAAAAAGGTTCCATGAGTTAGTTTACATGCATCATAAGTAATATTCAACTTTGAGTTAAGAATTAAATGCAGCAATGAGGTTATGAAGATTTGTAGAGTCCCATTTATCCAAATTATATCTTTAATGGTGATGATACATTAAATAAGTGGATAGAAAAAGAAGAAAGACCTATTTTATCATACAATAATTTGGATTGGCCAAATAAATGTCTTCTCTCTAATGAAGAGGATAGAGAAGTAGCTACTATAGGTGATGGTGCACAACAAGATGTAGAGTTAGTAGGCATACAAACAATACTACATAAGGAAGATATCAATATTGATTTTTTCTTTTTTAACATAAAACTCCTAAAATAGTTTCTTCAAGTTCGACATAATGACAGATAGTGGTGATAATAGTGAAAATAGAGAAATGGGTAGAGACGGATCTAAGTGAAGCTTAGGGAGGGCATATATAAGGGTTTGAACCCTCGCACTTCCATTTAGGGACAAACCCAATTACCACCCATTTTTTTGGTTTCGTCATTATAATAAGGAAGTGGCAACACTAGTGAGGCCAATGGAGGAGGTAGTAGTACTAATAGGTTATGTTAGTCAAGAAGATATAATATGTCATGGGTTTGAACTCCATTTGATAAAGTTATAGATAGACATTCCTCATTTTGTTATAAGGGATGTTTTTTTTTTACCTCCATTTGGAGGATTTTTTCCACTGCATTACCTAGTTATCTTTTCGATCGGTTCTTGATTCATCGTTTCATTCTGAGAAATAATTATAATCTGGCTGAGCTATTCTTTGTCGAGAATATTATTTCTCAATAGGAATCTTTTAGTTTGTGTGGGTATTGGGTAACCTTGATTTTTCCCTTCTAGCTTCCCCACAAATTTCTAGAAGGTTCATTAGCTATAGAGGGAACCAAGTAGAAATTAGAGAAAGAAAGGGGCTTAGGGCTTAAGTACTGTTATTGGTCTACTTGGTCATTTAGATGTGACTTATGTAAAAATCAATAAATAAGCGATCTCATCATCCTATAACGCATTCACATCATAGAAAAGGTATACCCCAATCATTGTTCAAAACAGAGAATTGAAACCACATAAAATGGAGAATCGAATCATTGAGACAGAGAACTAAAATCCAAATAAAAAAATCATCCCGGAAGAATTGTATGGTTAGCTGATACTCAAAAGGTAGATTACAAAAGTGGGAAATTCAAAGTTTTAAAATTTAAAACAATAAATGATCATTAATTCTTACAAGTTAAATCTAAAGTTTGGCCTAAGGCACGTGGGCTAGCTGTTTGGCATTGTAGCGCATTTTGTACTTTGATCTATTTAATGCTATTCTATTATGACTTGTCAATTATTTTTCCTTCTCATGAATTATTTATGCTTTTTTTTTATAAGCTATTTTGTGTGGGCCTCCATTGGTTTCAATATTTAGAGGGTGTTTGTTCTTTAACTTTTTGTTGAAAAAGTCATTAGTTTGTATATTTTCCTACTTTTTCATGACTTTGTATAGACATTTGGCTAAATATATAGAAATAATCTAAAAAGTTTGGTTTTTTTTGTTAATATATAGAAACAATAAAATATTGGTTTCTCATTATCAATATTGTTTAATGCTTAATTGAAATAACACATCATAAAAACAAACACTGAAACACAACTAAGTACTATTTAGTTTTTAAATTTTATTTAGAATTAATAAAAACAAAGAAATACCACCTTGTGTGATATGGACTTTTTATAAGTTGAACAATATATATGATGATAAATATTTGATTTTTATTATTTATTGGAGACCGCAAATATTATACATTGTCTCATGCATGCATAACATATAATTATTTCTTGATTGGGGACATTCATAGAGAATCAATCCCCTCACTTTCTACAATTAATTTACAAAGCGATAGAGAGAAGATCATATAGCCTTCCAAATGCAGAAGCAGAACTTGAATGAACTATAGTTTGAGAAGGTGAAGGCAATCCTTGTTTTCGCCTATCAAGGACAAAACTGTGGCAGCAATATGCCTTGGACTCAGCCCAGCCTCTTCAACTTGCTCTCTCTGAGATCCATGGTTTATGTATCTGTCTGGGAGCATCATAGGCCTCCACTGCACCAACACAATTAATATAAATTGTTAGAATATGTCTCAAATTCCTATTTAGTTTTATTTTATTTTTTTTTTTTGTAAAGAATGTTTTATAGGATAATTCATAATTATTATATTAGTGTAATATTATGTTTCCTTATAGAATATGAAAAGCTTTTAGGAATAATATCCCTATAAATATATGCCATTTGAAATAAAAAGAAGCTATGAAAGCAGAGTTTTTTGCAGGTATTTTTCTGGTATTATGTGCATCTTAGTGCGCTTGGTGATTTTCAAGGATTTTCTTAATCTGTCAGAATACTTCGATACTCTAATTCAGACTTCACTATTTTCAAGCACAATTAAATATTCTCTTTCTTCATCCTCATGTAGACATCATCACCGCTGAAACCTCGCACATCTTTTGATTTATTTATCTATATGTTTTTGAATCGATATAATCTCAGTGAAATTGAAATTAAGGTCATAAAAAGCTAACATACCTTAAGTTTTCCATCAAGTAACCCATTCAATGCCAAGAAATGGGAGACATGAGAGCTGAATCCTCCAATGGATCCTTCTTCAACAGTGATAAGAACCTCATGCTCTTTAACCAGTTGTCTGATCAAATCTCCATCAAGAGGCTTGCAGAATCGAGCGTCGGCCACAGTCGCGGATATCCCGATCACCTGAAGATGCTTAGCTGCGGCTAAACAGTTCTGCACAATTGTCCCGTAACCTAGAATCGCCACTCTGCTTCCTTCCTTTAGCACTCTTCCCTTACCAATCTAAGGTTCCGTATTAATGTAAGTTAGAAAACACTATAAACATTCACACTATGCATCTTTAGTATTTATTTAAGTACTTATGGGTGTCCCTTTGTTATTTTGTGGAAGAATATAACCAATGCCATTTCCTCTGGGGTATCTAAAACAGCTCGGCCTGTCATCAATGGCTGCAGCTGTGGCTACCATATGCATGAGCTCGCTTTCGCAGGAAGGCGCCATGACCACCATATTAGGTAAACAAGCCATGAAAGTAGTGTCGAAAGCCCCGCAATGGGTTGGGCCATCTGCACCTACAACCCCAGCTCTGTCCATTGCAAATCTCACTGGAAGCTTTTGAAGATCTACATCATGAGCCACCTACACCAACACCTTGCTTTTTAGTCATATCATCAAACAATTTCGAAACCTGATCGAAACTAGAAAATAGCATATGGTTGGTCGGTTGTGTTTATTATTTACCTGATCGAAACCTCTCTGGAGAAAAGAAGAGTAAATAGCACAGAAAGGCTTGAGGCCTTCAGTAGCAAGACCAGCAGCAAAGGTAACAGCATGTTGCTCTGCTATCCCAACATCAAAGCATCTCTCAGGGAAGCGTTTCTGGAATAAATTTAGTCCAGTGCCTCCCCATCGCTGCATGGATTGCTGCAACTGCTTCATCTCTCTCTCTGCTTCTGCAATCAATGACTTGCAAAGTATTGGGTGTAGGATAGAGTTTTCGATTTCACCTTCAACTGCTTCCCAGACATGGCATCAAATTTTACAACACCTATATATACAGCAATTTACAATCTATGAGATGAATGGCACAAACATGATTTTTTTTTTTTCTTTCTGATGAATGAAACAGAGTTGTTAAGCCTACTACCCACCATGCATTTTATCAGCAGAAATTTCAGCAGGAGCATATCCTTTTCCTTTTTCAGTGATTATATGGAGAAGAACAGGCCCTGGTGCTGGCATAGCCTGAACTTTCTTCAAGATGTGAACAAGATCTTCCAAATTATGGCCATCCACTGGGCCAATATAGTATAGTCCAAGTTCTTCAAAGAGGCAAGCATTAGACCCACCCACCATTCCTCTCATATATTCATCCACTTTGGCAGCAATTTCATGTGCCTGGCCTCCCACTGTCTTAGTTAAACCCTGTTCATGGATTGAAAACCTGAGTCTCTGGAAGGGGGAAAATTAAGAAAATTCACAAACAGATGTGGAAAAATTACATACTTTTGCAGCTTCTCGCAGCTGACGAAACTTTCTACTCGATTGAAGATTCGTTAGGGCTTTGCTTAGAGCTCCAACAGGAGGAGCAGGGCCGTCAACGGTGGCGGTGGGTAGGGAAACTTGACCATTATCGTTCAAGATTATGATAAGATTTGAATCAAGATAACCTGCATTGTTCATTGCCTCATATGCCTGTCCTGCAGTCATTGCTCCATCCCCAATCACAGAAATCACATGATTGTTCTTTCCAACAAAGTCACCAATTCGCATCCCTGGGAAATATTTAGAAATTGGAAGTTCATCTAAACTGAAATAGGCTGATGGTAAATGTGCATTGAATTGGCACTATAATTACCTAAGCCAGCTGAAATGCTAGTAGAACTATGGCCAGCTCCAAAGGCATCATATATACTCTCATCCCTTTTGGGGAAGCCGGCAAGCCCACTAGTCTGCCGGATTGTGTGCATTCTTGATCTCCTTCCGGTCAAAATTTTATGAGCATATGCCTGAAAAACACCAAAAGTCTCCAGTCATCATTGATGTATTAAAGTTAACTCGAATCAAATTATTTCTAGCTATCTGATTTGATTTGAAAGAGGTGACAACTATATATACCTGATGACCCACATCCCAAATGATCTTATCGTCGGGCGTATTGAAGACATGGTGAAGAGCAATGGTTAGCTCAGTCACTCCTAAGCTTGAACTTAAATGGCCACCGGTTTTTGACACTGTATACACAATCTCCTCCCTCACTTCACCCGCCAAACTCTCAAGTCTGAAAGAAAGCACACTTTTTTGTCACATGTCCCTTCTCACAATTAAAAGTGAAAAAAGAAATGGAAAAAGGGACGCATTAACTAATTGGATGATGATGAGTTTAATTACCCCGAGAGATAGATTCTTCATATGAATTGGGTAGTTTATGGTATCAAGAACTGGAGTTGAAGGTTTTTCCCCAGAGAAATTGAGGGATCTTGTCAGCCTCGATTCCTCCTTCCTTGCTGCTTTTCACTTGAATCGTTGCGCTGGGCAGCAGTGGATCATGACACTGTTGGAACTGGAAAGAGCATAATGAAAATTATTACTTCACCACATGCAAGCTGTATATTTGTCTTGGAGGCCATAAAACATGAAGAATTTGAACAGGTACAGTGTCTTACTCTAATACCAACATTATAGGTATGTTTAGTTCCTGTTTTTTAAAATTGTTATTTATAACAGTTTTTGAAAATACAGAAACCATCATACTGTTATCTGAATTTAGTGATTTTCAGGGAAAAAAAAAAAAAAAAACTAAAACATGTTCTCCTTGGTCTTGTTTTTAAAGAACGTAAAACGCTTAAAACACGAACTCTGCCCTAAATTTCTCCAACAGAGAGCCAAATCAAATACAAGTAGCTCTAACTTTGGAGAATGCATATTCTTTGTAACTCATTGTTATGTATAATTAAGAACTCTATGTTCGTAGGAAAGGAAAGAGAGAAAATGAAGACTTTTGAGTTGCTGTTTGGAAGAGATGTAACGGTGAGAGTAGAGCAGAAACTACAAGCTCTCAGAACTCCAGCAGAAGCCATTGTTGTTTTCTGTCTCTGAAAATTGAGTGGTAATATATAGTTGAGAAGAAGAAGATGGAGAGGGTTGAAGAAGAAGAAGAAGCTTGAGGATGAAGGTGGAGAGAGTTGAAGAAGAAGAAGAAGCTTGAGGATGAAGGTGGAGAGAGCTTGGGAAGGAAGATGTGAATATGAAAAGCTTTATATAGAAAAACAATAAGTCCGAAAGCCATTTTTTTTAATTTGGTGCCAAGAACTTTCACGTGTTCTTGGTGTATGATAAATTAATTAACAATTTTCTGACCTGTGGCCACTAACACATGTCTTAAACAAAGGATAAGGTTCATAAGATTTTACAAAATCTTCAACATCTATCTCAAACTAAACTTTACGATCCAAATTGGAAAAGCATATGTATGTATTATTATTTACTATTGAACGTTCAATAGATATCCACGTGGTTAAATGTGAAATTCATGTGATTGTGAGGATACTCAGGTTGCATGGTCAGAATTCCAGAATATTAAAATACCAATAACAGATTAAAAAGACTTTTAGTTTAGTATTCCTTATTCCATGCAAATCACATGATGATAGCGACAAACATTTAAGATCTAACGACCATGTCTGACGCCATATTGGCCTGCATGCTGTCCACCCCTCAACGTACCTAACATCAAGCCAAGCAAATAGTTGCCCCACGTATCCATTCACTACATCCACACTGATTCAGAAAAAAAAAAAAAAAACCCTTCTTGACCATGGGATTATATTTTATTTTCCTTGCTAGCATAATGCCCTACAATTCTTGGATTTTTTTTATTTTACTTAATAGGACTTCCTCTCGAAGATCCATCAATGAGAAAATAATTTTTCCTCTAACAGTAGCTTGGAGAGAAAAGTGTATAAATGACTTCAACCCGTTTTTACAAATAAAAACTCAAAGATTTTCTTGAAAGCTCTAATGAAATAAAGATTTTTATTTCAAAACAAATAACCCTTTAAAAGAAAAGGTCTTCAAATTTCAACGAGGGTGACTGTTGTGTTTTTCTTTCTCTCTCCTAATGAGGTAAAACCAGATTCTATTTAAAGGGGGTAAAGTCTATAAGTTATATCTTATAATCTAAGGGATTCGATCATGTCGCCTCGCATTTGTTAGATTAATTTATTAATTATGGACTAAGCAAGAATCATATTATAATTTTAATTGTAATAATGTGCTAATTATGAAATACTTGATGATTTATTTAATATTAATTGGGCTTATACCATAGCTTTATCTTCTCCCCTTGGCGCTTATATATATAAGAATAAGTTGCATGGGGACTTTAAGAATGCAGAAACAACTTTTGAGAGAAGATAATAACTATCTTCAATTATAACATTTCGATTTCATCTCTACTTGATTTGAGAGACTAATGACATAAGAGACAATTCCTGATCCATGTCATGTGTTTCTACCAAGTACGAATCGATATGTTTTTTGTTCAATAAAGTCGTATTTCAGAATGATGACGGCCCTGATCATTGATTAATCGTATTTTTGGATCAATAAATACCTTGATTTTACAAAATAATTTAGTAATTGGTATCAAAGCAACTTTGATTGGTGTTATATTACTATATGTCAAGTTCTATTATTGTATATGGCAATTATATATTTTCCTTTCTTAGGTTTGTATAGCCTAGCCTATATAAGGCCTCATATTGTACATGTAATTTATAGTTTATAATATACAAAGACTTAAGTCTTTTTTCACAGACGTGAGCAAGTTCTCTCGAATTTTTACGTTACTCACTGGGCCTAGACACATGTACCAATCGATAGCTTTTTTTTTTTTTTTACGACCACCGCTTGCTCCTTATTTCCACTCACCAAATTTAAAACTCCGCGATCGTTGTCCAGCATAGATCTGGTCAGACGTCCGTCCACGCAATATCCCGGTGCCTGTCATCGCCTTCACAGTCCATGTCGTCCCGGCTGCCAAACGATCCATAGTGCACCATCATGACGGCATTTGACGTCATTCAACCAAAGATGGCTGTCCATCACATGATCCGCCCACCGAGTTCGACCCGCTGCTCCACGCCCGCTGTTCCCGCGACCGCCCAACCTTTGCTCGCTCGGCTGATCGCGACCACGTCACCGCTGACACGCCACACCACTGACTATCGACCGCTAACCAACCGCTGAACGAAAATTTGACTAGGTGCATTCTAACTAATTTTCGAGTCTTGATTCCATTTTTTGGCCGCTTCATTTTGATTCGAATTTAGATATGTCTAAAGATGATTTCATCCGATTCACGTTATTTTTTATGGAGATAATTTTGCCCAATGGTCACAAGCCATGCGCAGTTATCTCAAGGGCCGCAAGCTGTGGCTTTATGTCTATGGTGATTGTCCTATTCCAGAAAAAGACAACAAAGAAACTGATTCTGCCTATGCCATTCGGATTGAGGATTGGGAGAGTGCTAATCATCATATCATCATTTGGCCTCGTAATACTTCTATTCCATCCATTGTTGATGAGTTTGGCAACATTGATATTGCCAAAGAAGCTCGACTTACTTGTTACTCAAGAGGCCGGATCAAGGTGTGCTCGCGAATCTTTAAGCTCACACGCAAATTCCATCGACTATAGAACTAAGGGAAATGGACATCAGATATCATAGCCAATCGAAATCCATTCGGGATCAACTAATTGCTTCAACCAGCCTTCCAATTTACTAACACTAAATCGTTTATGTTCACCGTGAACAAGGACTACCAAGCCAGCTTACACCTGGGCTTCACATTAATAAAGTTCGTAAGCTATATTCACGTGATCCTTACCAACAATCTCACAAGCTATTCAAGGTTAGTCGATGATGAGACACGATGGGGATCGATCCCATTTCTATCCGTGACCATGGTTCTGCTACTCTAGCCATGTTTCAGATCACATTCTGCTTTTGCCTCCGCCATCACATCTACCTGTTTACAAGGTAAAGGAGAATAATGTCGACGCATAACAATAATAAGTCTCTTCTTATCCGCAGCCTGTGAAGAACAGCCATCCCGCATCAAACCCGTTACACCTGGCCAACGTATCTCTTCATAACACCGGCCGCTTGACCTAGTCTGAATTATCAGCTATGGACTCTCATTCCAAGTCTGATCCTGCCTCATCTCTCTCTATAGTAGATCTACATGATATGGTTAATTAGGTTCATCTTCAATCTTCCAGTGCATCCAACACTACTCTTTCTACGATATCAGGTACTTCTCCTACGTGGCTTCTTGATTTTGCTTGTTGCAATCATATGACTTCTTCTCCTAATGTTGTCTCTTCACACACTTCTACTTCTCTCCCTACCATATATACTGCAAATGGTTCTCATGACAACTGTCATTTCCCGAAATATACCCTAGTCATTTTCATGTTTGGGTATTCAGAAGATAATTTGACTGTTTCGTGAGTTAAATGCGAAACACTGAAACAAGAGACCCGGAAAGTTACTAAAACTTAAGGACAATTTTGTAATTGGTCCAAAAAGGGGCTTGAAAGTCCTAATGTGAAAAGATTTGGGCCAAAGAAGAAATAATGCGACCATTGTATAATTCTAAGACGAGAGGCCAAAATACAATAAAGAAATTGGAAATAATAATAATAGCTGTAAATAAAATGTAATTATGATAAGAACTCAAAATGGCTTTGAGGGCCAAACAAGGCCTAACAAAAATTTGGATTTAAGAGACCAAATTGGTCTCATTTGGGGAGAGGAACAACCGTGAAGGCCAAGAAGAAGAGTAAAGAGGAAGAGGTTAAGAAGAGAAGAAGAGGAAGAGGGGATCAAGCCAAAAAGGTATGGAAACTACCTTGATTATGGATTTTGTATGGATCACATGGGATTCTAAGACTTTCACTACAAGAAAAATCAATTGCAGACTCGAATTGTAGACGGACACTTTATCCGTCTCTAACACTGACAGCATCGATCGTGATACAAAATAATTGAGACGGAATTTCCGTCCCTGGGAGATTCGAATGATTCGCCCCGCATTTGAGACGACAGACGGAAATTATTCCATGCCTCTCTATTTAGAGACTAAATAGAGACTGACAATTTCGTCTCTAATCGTAGATTCGAATTTGAGACTCGAATCATTCCGTCTCTATTTAGAGACTAAATAAGAGACGACACTTCCGCTCTAATCGTAGATCTAAAAAATCCGCCTTTGATTAGAGACTAAAGTTCGTCTTATTACTTCTAAATAGAGACGGAATGATTTCCCGTCCCAAATTTGAGATTTGAATTATTCCGTCTCTATTTAGAGACTAAATAGAGACTGACAATTCCGCCTCTAATCGCAGACGGAAAACTGTCAGAGACGAGCTGGTCTTATTTTCCGCCTTTCTAACAGATTCGAATACCGGCCTCAAATTTTGGGACGGAATCATTCCTGGTCCCTATTTAGAGACGAAATAGAGACCTAACTTTCCGTCTCTCTAATCAAAGACTAAATAGAGACCGAACTTTCCGGCTCTCTAATCAAAAGACGGATTTTCCGTCGAATAGAGACTAAATTATTCTAGCCTCTACTGCCTTAAATAGAGACTAATAATTTCCGGCTCCTCAAATTTGGGACTGAATCATTCCGGCTCTATTTAGAGATTTAAACAGAGACCGAATAATCCGTCTCTCGACCTCTTTTCTAATTATCGACCTTGAAAAAAAGATTTGGCACAAAAAATTGAATCTCATTCCTCAAAACAATCTGTAGTTTTATCCCTAATATTCGCTTTATTTAAAATATCATATTTGTCTATCTATCTTCGTCCTATAATATCTTTGAATTTTTTTATTGACTTTTTTATAAGTAATGAAAAACACAAAATGAAAAAAGAACTAAATAATTTGTTTATAACAGAAAAGTCTAGAATCACAACATATACTAGTTACCTCAATTGAAAAACATATACCCTATAATAACAATAAATTAGAAAATGGTCCAAAATTTTCTCCACATCATATCCAAGGGAAAAAAAAAACTCGAGCACATATGCACAAATAAATTATAAATTAATCATTTGTGTTTTAAAAAATGAATTAATTGCTTTCTTAATTAAAAACCACACTTTGATTTTGTCTATTATTGCTGAATATGATTAATTTAAAATTTCTTTCATTTTTAACAAATGTCAAATTTGTCCATCAATCTTTATATATATATATATATATATGTATATATATATATATATATATATATATATTATTTTTCAAAACAAAATGTTTGGGAGAAAAATAAAATGAATAAAATAACGGAATAATTATTTTTTAAAAATAGAAATAACTAATTAATATACTGAATAAGAATCTTTATCTTTTTTCAAAAAAAAAAAGACAAAAGAACCTTCAAGAAAGGGATATATGAAACATAAGTAGAAATAGAAATTGGAGGTAGTTAAATGATTAATTAGCTAATCATTTAATTAGAAATAAAATTGAGGTAGTTAAAAAATATTCAAATTAAATTTTTTAAAACGATTATCACTAATTTTTAAATTACCGTTTACCTTTTATGTATAGAATGTAACTTTTGATATTATTTTTATTTCTATTTTTTATATTTTCAAGTTTATTAAATTTTAAAATATAAAAGTATAAAAAAATAAAATAAAACAAAATCATAAATAAAAGTATTATGAATTTATATATATATATATATATATATATATATATATATATATATATATATATATATATATATATATATATATATATATATATATATATATATATATATATATATTATACAAAAATAAAATTTTAATAAAAGAATAAAAAATAATGAGTAAATAAAATTAAAAAAAGTTATTTAGTAGATTTTCCAAATAAGTGAAAATAATATTTTATATTATCAAATGAATTAAAAATAAGAAATTAAAAATCATAAAATTTGTGCAATTTAATAAAAAAAAAAGATAGACTATTAGATATGTTGATGACATTGGAGTGGGTGGGGAGGGTGCCTGGGGTGTTGGAATAGGCGTTGGGTAGGTTTTGTTGGGCAAAATAATTTAGAATAAATATATTTTTGTTTCATTGCTATATAATACATGCTTTTAATTTTAATAATGAATGGACCCTTTATTAAATAAATAAAGATAAGACGACTATCCTTAAGCATAATTCTCCTATAAATCCAAGAGTTGCAGAGCTACTCAAACACATGAGTTTCGTAATAAATTGGGAGTGTTTCATAATTCAATTTCCATCCAAAGATAATATATTATTATTTTAATACGCGCGGCCGACGTCAAGGTCGATGTAAGAGATGAAAAGATCAATACGGGTGTGCATAGTGCCACATACTATATGACAATTCAGATTTGTCAACTCCTCCATGTTAAAAATAATTAAAAAAATTAAATAGAAATGTAAAATGAATCAAGAAAATTAATCTGAACCAACCTCTCATAGTCATCTCCACATGTACATGGCAACTTCCAACTATACTTATTAGGACTAGTCTCCAATATTAATATTATTAAACATTATAATTATAATAAAATCTAATTAATAAATATTAGTGTGAATATTGGATATATAAAATATGAGCTGTCCAATCTTTATTAATTTAAATAAAGAGGTCCTCATAAGTGTCCTAGATTATTTATTAACCCAAGACACTAATTTATGTCACTTCATCATGACAGCTTCAAGAACTCGCTCTATTTTTTTTTATATATTATAAAAGAATGTTATATTATTGGATAACTAGGTAAATATCAATTTCAATTTATAATAATTTGAACTATTTTAGTGAATAGAAAAACTATTTAAATGGATTATTAAATCTAAACTAAGTATGGTGCCAAAAAATGTATTTTAAGTGTTAAAGAATAAAATAATTTTAGCTTCATTTTACATATCCTATTTCAAAATAAGTATAAATGCAAAATACAAATATAAATATATAATTTTATTTTTTCATTTTCAATAATTCAAATATTATACATTTTTCATAAAAGTTTAAAAGCAACTATATAAAAATAAATAAATAAAATTATATTATTTAATATTTTTAATTATTTAAAATATATAATTTATATAGTTATAAAGCACTCCCGTGAATCACTCGACCCAACTCTGCGACTGGCTCAAAGTCATGCAGATTCCAGCCACCGACTTCTGACTCATCCCGAGACGATCTATCACGGGTAGACGGCCACGATCGGCCGATACGTTAGGCCATGCCATTAAAATACCTAAAATTATTAAATTTTATATAAATCATTAGAAATATTTATATAATTAAGTAAACTAAATATTTAATAAAATATTTTTTTTATATTTAAAAATGGGGGCTGGAAGGTTTGAACGTGAAAATATAGTATTTAAATTCAAACGCCAAAATGACGCCGTTTTGGCTTTTTAGTATTAAATCGTAACACCTCCGTCCCAAGAGAACAGACAAGATACGACATCAGAAAATAAGATAAGAAAGAATGTCAATACATCATAGTATTTCTCGAGACTAAAGTGTTAAATGAAAGCTTACTGAACCCGACCAGGGTATTAAACCACAGACAAATGTCATTTAAAGAAAGGATATATATGATAATTGTGCTTGTAGACGCCATGTTATAAATTTCAAAAGTCGGATTGCAATATTTAAACGTTTTATGACAAATTTACAATTGGGCGAAAGCCTGAAAAGGAGTTTCAAATTAAGGCTGAAGTTTTTAAATAAGAAACAATATTAATAAATCGCGAATTTTTCGCAGCCTGAATTTCTGTATCTCTGATTGACGAAACTGATCGCGCCGCTAAGTTCGTCTCGCGAATCTAAGAACCCAGAAAGCTTTCAGCTAATTCCGGCATACCGAACATTTTACGAATTTCTGCGCGATTTACTTAAAGCCGAACTCCGAAACTGGGATTTTTAAAATTCAAAATGAATAGTTGTAAAGAATATTCATTTGTGATAAATAAAATCAAAACCTGACAAATAATTATTTTGGTCAAACGATAAAAGAAAGAAAGCTTTATTACGCTGGTCCCACTTAAAAAATCAAAACTTCAAATGAGATGGAGAGGACGGACGGACGGCAGAGAGCGTCCAGACGCAGAGAGAGTTTTTGATTTTTTTTAGTTTTTATTTTCAATCTTTCTCGATTTACGGTAATCCGACCTGGGTCGATTTCATCTGATAAACACCTGAAAGTCGCTTCTACGCGACGAAAGGGGCCATGCTAGCACTGTAAACACTTAAGCCACTCAGACCTGTGGTGAAATACGAAAAACCCAAATTTTTAGCTTTTCTCGTATCTACGCTTGACATTCTAGCCATTCGCACTTTTCTGACCAAGAGGTGAAAGTTTACTTCTACGCGACGAGAGTCACGCATGACACTGCAATCTTTGGCCATTAACCAAGAGCAAGAGGAATTTTCCTATCATATTTTCTTCGGTACCTCAAAGACTATATAATTCAGCCAATATCTCTTAGACCATAAATTTAAATCCTAAAATTTGGGATCGAGCTTTAGAATTTTGGTGAATTTTGGTGAATTTCGACTATTTTCTGACACCCGGCCGACTTCGGGATCAAGCTTGGACAACGTTAAAATTATGTGGATTTATTCAAATAATCGGGACACTTTAAAATATTGCTGTGCCTAAACGCCATTCACAAGATACGCTGTGCCTCTAGACTAGTGCTGACTTTCCATATCAGAAGACAAAAAGTCACAAGCAAATCATTGCATTACATTGACGCACAAGGATCTAATACATCGAGCCACAGAGGCTTAAAAGAAAGCGGAAAGCCATGAATCATTCAAGCTTAGCGAAGAAAAGAGGCGGGAAATGGTTTAAACTCATTTTCCCAAAAATACTGGTACAGATACATATTATTATAAACCTGCTTTCAGACTCCAGATTTCATTGCTGGAAGACAAACCATCTTTCAAAGTTAAAGCAAGCAGTTTAGTTCGCTTTTAATAATTAAACCATTTTTCAAGAAAGAACAAACGCTGGAAGCAAAACCACTGAAGAAGAAATTCGGCTTCTAAATCAGAACCATCTTTCAAGCAGTTAGCAAAGAAATCTGGCTAATAATTAAACCATTTTTCAAGAAGAAGTTGAACTAAAGAAAATTATTAACAATTAAACTATTTTTCAAGTTACAAAGAAATGAGTTGCAGTTAAATGCATTTCAAAGCCAGAAACCATTTACAAAGAGTGTGCTAGTTGTGTTGTAGTTGAATGAAAGTCAAGTAAAAACAAGTGCCTTCCCTAGTTCTAAGCAAGCAAACCCATTGTATGTGATTCCGCACGCGCACCCGCATGCTAGATCTCATACACGATTTTGGGCCACTGGCTTCAGAACTTGGGACATACATCACGATTTAGCGAGATCAAAGCAGACTGATATGAAAGATATAAGCATGAATTTAACTACATACCGCTGACGGCGACCAGTCAATTCCACCATATTCACCAAAGGTGATGCGACCTGCGCCCTTTCCACCGCAAGACGGCCGCCTGCGCCCGCAGGCTCACTGCGTGACAAGAGTTAAAAATAGCCCAGCCATTGACACGCTGATGAAAGATTTATATACGCTTTAAAAATCTCAACGATTGGCTCTGGCCGCCCAGCTTCCGAGAAGCGAAAGAAACTGGGCCGGGAAACTGTGCTCCCGCTAGATTAAACGACCTATTGAGCCCAAGTCTCATGTTTGCCAAAAGATGCTATTGAGCCTCAAGCCTCCCATTTTTACGGAAGCTGGTAAACTTTTAAAGTTAGTGCCAAGCCATGAAAGCGCTTTTAAGTAAACTTTTCAAAACAAGATAAAGATGCTGAAAGAATTCGGTAGTTTTTATAAACTTCTAAGTTAAAGAACAATAAGAGTTTTATGTTTTAAAGAAAAAAGAAAGTTGAAGTTAAAGCAGTTAGAAGAAAAGTCATCCTTTAAAAGCAAAGTTAAAGACAAAAGTTAAAGAAGCAGTTAAAAGCTTGTAAACTCAGTGTTAAAAGTTCTTCGAAAATATTCAGAAGAGTTTTTACATTAGACAAGTTCGAAAGAAAACGCTTATAAAAGATACACTCAATGGTACCGTTTAATCATTATTTTCCATTTTAAAAACTATTTTCCGTGACAGACGCAAGACAATGGAAAGATAATAAGGTCATTCCGACATCAGACAAGTCACTGCTGGCAGCATTATGTAAAGAAAATACTTGACACGTGATAAATTGAAAGATACGATTTATTACGTAGTACATGAGAATGCGCTTAAGACGCCTCACTTGCCATATTTCTGACATATAAATCGATGTATACGTGATTTTAATACGTCCTATACGCAAATCAAGTATACGAAATTTTATAAAATCATGTTAAAAGAAATTTTTATGTGAGGTTTTAGCAAGCAATACTACTTCATTTCACAGAGCTTCTAAATACGTAGAGCAGAATTCACATTTCAAGTGATTTACAAGACGCCCGCCCACCTGGCCAGCGGGTGTCAACACTACAGATCGTAGCCAGGCCAGATACACAACCCAGATTAATGAGAGATGATACCACGCAAGGTGGCATCAGAGCATAAGTATTTATGAACTACGCACGCTTTAAGTTCAAAGACATACATATCAAGCCGAAATACAAAGATTAGTTACCTTAGCACTACAAAGACTATGTCGTACTATGACGCAGGTCGGCCCCCAGAGAGTAGTCCCAAGAAGGTCCGAGCCGGGCCCCGCAGCACTGCGGAGAGATGAGCACGACGGCTCCACTACCGCCCCATTTAATCGCTCCAAAGAAGAGGGGCAAAGTCAGCCTGACCATCTAGCCACTGCAGTGGAGCCTGCCACAAGTGATTGCTTACGTGAGAGCAGTGGGCACGATTGCTCCGGGATAGTAGCCATAGCTAATTCGTCATTAGCCAGCCTCCACCACCACCTAGAGAGGTTATCAAGAACCGGGGAGGCCAATAGAGTACTGCAACCTGGCGCCTAAGCCATACGACTCCAAGAATGGCGATCCGTGTTGTACCTCAGCGGCGCTGGGACAGAGTAAACAAAGTATATGGAGTTGCCGTCGCACAAATGAGCAAAGAGTCTTGTTTTCCGGGCCTGGTTTCAATGGAAGACTCGGGCTAAAGATCGTGGATGGTGTCAGAAAGGAGGTATCCCCGATGGTATAGCATGGGACCAATTTCATCAAGAATTCACTGACAGATTCTTTCCTCGGAGTCATAAGGACTAAACTGATGGCCTGCTGTAACGTAAGAATACGTCGCATCCGAGTACATGGCATGAAGTCTTAACTAGTTAGATTGGTTCCATATATTCAAACAGATTTAAGTCCTCGAAATGCAAGAGAGGTTTTTATCAGAATACAACACCGCATCGTAGCGCATTTATCGCAGTTCCTCGTAATAGATCTGGGGACTTAGCAGAGGTCAGCCCAGAAATGAAAGCAGCACCACAAACGCATGTGATCGAAGCAGGCAAGAAGAAGAGTAAGAGGAGGCACTGCACGCCCCAACAAAGCTCAGACAAGATAAATGTAAAGAAAAGCAAGAGAAGAGGTTATAGAGGTCAGGAAAGTGTGTCGAGAGCTTATCTCTTAGTCAGATCAGCCGAGGCCCTGGGCTGCTAGGGCAAGGGCACCTGTAGATATTTCCTTAGAGGCAGAGAGGTTTCGAATGATAACTACGGAATGTGAGATTCGCATGTGGTGTTTCCACTGTGGCTAGGGAAGGCCATTTCCATTAGGAGTGCCTCAAATCGATTGGGCGAAACATCAAGAGCGCCCCATTTACCCAGCACTTAGGATTAGCACACACAAAAGTCGACGAGAGGCTTTCCTAAGTAGAGGGCCAAAGACATCCGCAGCGAGGTGGCCGGGAGAGGTAGAGGCAAGGCCCCAGGATACAGACAGAGCCCCGCACTCAAAGCCGAGTATATGTCAGGACTAACAAGATGCGTACGCATCTCCCGACGCACACCTGCATTATTTCTATCCTCGATCATGATGCTTATACATTAAATAATCTGTGGAGCTTACGATTCATTTGCATCCAAGCCATTCTTAGATCGCTCTTGCTGTAGACCCAACCATTAGAGGGTCAATGTATGAGAGTTTCCCTTCCAACCTGAGATCCAAGCATCATGGCATGCAGTAGTTAGAGAGAGTAGAGTTCCGATTGAGGACAAGAGTTCAAATGGATTCAGAGTTTTTGGGACATGGGGGATTTTGATGTGGTTCTCAGATGATCAGTCGTCCCACCATGTGAGCCACGTTAGATTGTTATAAAAATAAGAGCTCGAATAGGCCAGAAATTGGAGGTAAAGTTCAGGATTTATGAGAGAGTTATTTTCCCGTATGATCTCCGCCACGACAAAGACACGCACGCGCTACGTAGCCGTCGGCTGCAAGATCTAATGCATGCATGGAGATCAGAAAGTGAGGAACTCGGTGGATGAGATTCCAAATAGCCAGAGAGTTCCCAGATGGCTCCCGCATGATATCACAGGATTACCTCCGTAAAGAGAGGCCAGCCTCACCATTGATTCGATCCTGGGCGATCGAGCCCATTTCCATTCCTCCATATGTGACGGCCTCGCAGAGTCGAGGAGCTTAAAGTTCGCTAGAAGAATTGTTGGTTGTGGATTCATTAAACCCAGATATCCCCAATTTGTACCCAAGCCTTTCGTGAAAAAGAAAGATGGGAGTCATGGCTATGATAGATTACAGGTACCGAACGTAGTTACCATCCCAAGAATCGCATCCACTCCCTGTAATCGATGAGTTATTTGATCAACTCCAAGGATCTCGAGTATTACCCAAGATAGACTGAGGCTCCGGGTATCATCACGAGAGTACAGAGAGTGATGTACTCTAAAACTCGCATTCAGACACGCTACGCATTATGAGTTGGGTGATGCCATTTGGTTCGACTAATGCTCCTAAGAAATACTATGGATTTGATGAACCGAGTATTCCAAATTGTGATTTGATATAGCGTTCGCCATAGTTTTTATTGATGATATCCTAGTTGTATTAAGGTAGTTCAGAGGAATATCTAACACCGGCGATTAGAACATCATAGAATTTACGTGGTTAAACAGATGCCAAGTCGAGCAAGGTCGCCTTTGGCTCGACAAGGTGGCATTCTTAAATACGCGATTTCACCGACAAAGAAATACGATTCTTAAATAAGAATGTAAATTAGAAACCGCCTAAAGAATGTGTCGAGGTCGGTTTCCCTTGCTTAGCAGATATTACAAGAAGCTCATGGAGGGTTCCCGTGATAGCAGCCATGAATCGACTAAGCTCGACAAGAAAAGATACAAGATGACGCAGACGTCACAAAAGAGTTTCGAG
>JAEQBH010003404.1:0-153106 GCA_016808115.1 Tetrastigma voinierianum
AGGATAGCTTCAATCTGAAGCTTTCAGGAGAGGTAGTTTGTGGAGGAGAGTTTGATGATGTTTTGATGGGAGATGGTGATGAGGGTGGGAGATGAAGTGGAATCTAAGGAATTGGGAATGGCGATTGGTTACTGTTCTTGAGTCATGATGCTGTTAGAGTATGAGGAGAGGGTGGGAAGAAGCTGAGAGGGAGGTGAGTCGATGACTAAGGAGAAGGGAGGGGTTTGGATCATGGCTCTAATACAATGTAGAAGACTCAAAAGGTTGGAAGATTAATTCACCCTTTTCATTGAATCACATAAGGTATAAATAATACAAATGAATCAAAACAAATTTGGTAGCTAACCTAAACTAGGTATCGACAAATCCTAGAATCAATTTAAAAATAAATATTACATTTTGTAATTACAGGATATACATTGAATTATACTTATTTGGATGTAGAATCTGATTCTCTAATAATTAGTCTAGCCATCGTAAAGGCAATAAACTAAAGCACTCTATGGCATTGTGAAGTGTACATATTTATAATGTACTTAGCTTCTCAAATCATATCAATTTTCTTATATATAGATTATGTTCTTATCTTTATATATACTAATAAATTGCACATGTCTTATGCATGTGTCCTGCATCATTAAAATGAATTATTTTATTAAAATATAAGAAATATATAAAGTCATGTACAAATTAAAAATATGTATAATATTATAGTTTTAAAAAATAAACTTTCGCTATAAGGTAAGTCATCTTAAAAATTAATTAAAAACCTTTGAGAAAATTAAAACATATAATTTCAAATTATCATTTTAAACTATATTTTAAAATAAAAAACAAATAAAGTTGGTTATTTCTAATATTTTTAGAAGCCTAAACCTCATAATATTTTATATTAAATAGATGAATGAATAAATATAGCATCCAATATAGATTATTGTATTATTAATATCTGTACATGACTTTTCTGAGAGCATATTTTTATATGTGAGAACTAAATTAAAAAAAAAATCCAAATATAATAATAATAATAATACATATATTGAAATTATTCTTAATTAGTTCCTTGAGATACATAGGGCATTAGAAAAATCCCTAAATAAGTTCGCTAGCAACTTCTCACAACATATCACCAACTCAGGCCTTCCTTTTTATGATGCTTTTGAAAAATTAAAGGACATGCTAATGGTTGTCTTTGTCTCATTGGGTGGTGCATCGAAAGTGTCATGGTGGGTCACCTTTTGGGCTTTGTGCTTATCATAAAGGTGTCGTTTCATTTCCATCCCATAAAAAAGGATTGTTCATTGTTCTAAGTTTGAGGCTTTCAAAGATAGATCCATAAGGTGTTCATCATCACTACGTTTCTCTGAAGGTTTCTTTGTTCCATTGGTAACCACCAGTTTCAAATTAAAGTTTTATGAAGTCATCATAGTCGTAGGTAAGCCTATGACTTTGTCTTGTCATATTCACTGTATCAAATTAAAGTTTTAGCTTAAATAGGTTTTGCCCTTTGTTGGTCAAGAGGATATTTGAGTGTCATTTTTTTCACGAGGATGGTAAGTTGTCCAAGTGATTTGATTAAAAGAACCTTTTAAAAATGGATTTTGAAATTTTAACCCCCTATCAAAGACATTATTTTGATAAAAATACTTTTATTATTTTTTAATAAAAATAACCTTTTTTTTTTGTAAGATACATGTAAATACATAAAAAGTAAAAGGTATTTTTGTTCAAAATAAGTTATTTAAAAAAAAAAAAAACATGGCCGAGGTATAAATTTTAGGTTAGTCCAGACCTTATAACCAAATATTTCTTAGTTTGTAAAACTGCTATTTACTTTAAAGTTTGGAGAAAGAAGAGTGAAACTATTATATAGCAAATAAAATCAAAAGTAGTGATTGAAATAAAGAAACAATTAAACTAAACATTAATTAGGGGTTATTGTCTTCATTATTTTCCCTCCTTGTGATGTAAATGTTAAGACACTTGAGATTACCAAATTTTATAAAGAGCATAAAAGCTAGGAAGCGAACACGGCCATAGTTAAAGGATATGATAGGCGAGATAGGAGGACACAAAAAATTTCAAAAATCTAGGACATAGATCTGGCAAGGACACAACATAATAAAATAAAAAAAAATAATTATTCTTACAAATATTATCTTTAAAAAACAATTTAGACTAATAAAAAAGCAGATATTTAGCATTGTTTCTGAATATTAAGCCCAGTATAAGCTAATACTAAGCCCAATTAAGTTATTGAATATGATATTTTTTTGATAAAAGTAATTAGTATAAGATATTTAAAAATCTAATTAATTTAGTATATGATATTTAAATTTTTAGTCTATAGTTGTGAGAAAAAAAAACCTGATTTTGAATATTTAATTTAATAATTATGATAAATTATCAAATTCATGTTTTAATTTGATCTTAAATAAGGTTTAAATATTTGAATAATTTTTTCATTTAATAACGTCGATCTTCATTTGGCATTTTAGACTTTTTAAAATATTTCATCAAATTTTAATTAATTTTTGTTTTACCAATATTTTTGTAAAAATATCTCTTGATTTACGAAAAGGCCAAAGTGAAGAAAATAATAAAATAAATTCGCTAAGGTTATGATTTTTAAGAATTAGGGTTAAGTTGCATGTTTTATGAATGTTAGCCCATAATTTTTTTTTAAAAAAAAAAACCAAAGAAAAAAACCCATTAAATATATCAAATCGTGTCCAAAGCCTTTGGCTTCTCATTTGATCAACGACACGCCATGTGACATGTCTGACACGTATCCAACGTGTGTCCGAGTGTTCAAGGTGCGACCTTGACACAATTAAATACTAACAATTTGGTTACGACTCTATTGTGTTTCTCAAGGTTTTTTATTTTTTATAAAACAAGTCCAAAATAGTGTTAAACGGGACTAAAATCGAAAAGAATTGCAAAAGAAACGAAGATATCGAAAAAAGGGGAAGATAGAATTTTCGTGTCTTGCTGAAGTTCTGCAAGTGTTTTACTAATTAGGAAACAAGATGTTGATGTTGTAGCTGTAGGATTTTCGCAAGTGTCCTAAAAAATTTCTGCAACCTTATTACGAAAATTTCTCAAGTGTCCTAATTAGGATTTTCTCAATGATTTTGTATAAACCATTGGAAGATGACTTATGATAAATTGCTTGAATTGTTGAATTAATCACTTGAATTGAATTGTGTATTTTTAGAATGAATTGAATTTGTAATCAAATCCAAATTTAAAATTAGTTTAGAAAGAAATTCTTATTTTTATTTTTATTCTAACCAGATGAATTTCAATTTGAACATTTATTTCCACAAGATTGCTCTCTTGTAATTCTAAAACTCAGACTTTTTCCATTAATTATTAAGCCCGACTAAAACTTGGCAAAGTGTTAACCTCCCAAACTGTTTGAGTCCCTCTTTCAAGGAGCAGAACCCTTTTTATAAAGGGGAAGTTGTTTTGCCACACGTGTCATGATATGATGAAGGGAGTAGGAAAACATGTGGATCTTCCCACATTCTTTTGAGAGTAGTTTAGGGCCTATCAAGACACCGTCTGTATTTATAAATATTTTAAGAAAATATACAGATTGAAAACACATAGTATTCTTTTAAAGCATAAAATATAAGCAGTTATTAATAAGTCAGATCTGAATTCCCGAACTAACACAAAGGACATCATAAAAGTAGTATTTATGGATGCAGTACTCTCAAACCATTTTCTTATTTTAAAAATCCTATATAAAGAAAAAACTATTTATTTTTCTCTAAGCCTTTTAAAATTTGTACATGTCATAATAGACTTTTAAAAAATTGATCCTTTAATCTAATACACCAATTAGAGTCTTATAAGAATGCATGACCAAGGACCCTATTGCAAAATAGGATACAGTCATTCCCATTAATGACATAAACTTGATCATAATAAGTGAACCTTAGTGGTGACGGGACATACTTTGATAGGAAAAGGCTGCAGAACAGATGCATACTAACAGAAAAGAGACTACAAGACGGTTGCAGAGTGAAGGGGAATAGACTACAAGATAGTGCATGCTGATGGGGAAGAGACTGAAGACAAGCATTTATGTATGAGTAAATCATTATGAGAAGGCAAAATCAGGGCAGGGCCGTTACAATTATCTTATTTTGCCCTAATAATTTGATTATCACGATGTAACCCCACAATTAACACTATTTTCATTAAAACTGCTTTTTTATAATTCCATACTTTATAAATGAAGTATTTACAATTCCATATGCAGGAGCTTTGCTTCCTTAGATTCTACAACAATCAAATTAACCCTACACCAAATTTAGCTCAAGGGCGACAAGTACACAATCTGGATGGCATAAAAAACCACACAATAATTAGTAATATTCCAGCTTGAGGATATCCAAGAAAAATAGCCACAATCACAGCATACACAACCGTCCACAATAGGTCTTCTTTTTGCCTCATAACCATTTCATCATTCTTGATTACCTTCCCATCATCATCACCACCATCATCATCGTCATCTTCATCATGATGCCATGGATGTCTGAGAGTTTGGAGCGGCGAATCGAAGAAGTAATCCTCCACTCCATGCACTATCACACTTCTTTCAACGGTGACTGCTCCAATATTGATGGCTTCTGTCTCATGGGTTTTCTGAGGAACAATCGCTCTAGCTGTGGGGAGTTGTGAGAATATTAATGGGAGGAGAAAATGAAAAGGGAATAGAAAGAAGAGCAGTACAGTGTACTTGGGGAAGCCATGATTGATGGCAGGAATATTGAGGTTTCTGTACATAAAAAAATAGCTTAGAGAGGTATTTTAGTGAAAATGGAAACATATAGATGAACATTCTCTCTCATCATGATTAAGGTTGGAACACAAAAAAAAAAAAAAAAGATAGGTATATACCCACCACCGCCACCAAGGAGTAGAAGTTGAAATGGAATTGAGTTTCTCTTTGTAATTAAAGACATGGATAACACACGATCAGAATCTTTCTCTTTGTTGGTTCATGGTTGGGGTTTAACAGGCTTCATCTCCACCACCATCTTCATAGTCAAACAAGTTGGATTTGGACGGTTGGACCTGCCAAGAATATTCCTAGTTCCTCCTGGGATGATGAGCTTGCTGCAACCTGAAAGTACTAAAAATACAGAAAAAATAGGTTTAATTTGAAAAATTAATTTTATATGTTTATTTTAAATTCATTTTATTTGTTTTTATGTAATTGGAGGCATTTTAATTATATCTTTTTACAAAAAAGAAGAACATAAAAAGTATTCTTTAATATTTTTTTCTTTTCCTAGTTATTTCCAGATTCAAACGGAGTTATATATATATATATATATATATATATATATATATATATATATATATGGTTTTATTTTGAATTAGAATTTGAATATTCAAATAATAAATATAATTTTTTTAAATGTTTTACTTGAAAGAGTGATATTAATCCGGATATAAATTAAGTAATTATTTTACTATTTATAATAACATCTTCCAAAAAACAAAATGAGAAACTCGGACATTTGCCGTGAAATAATTTTGAAAAATGTTTGTAATATATTACAATTTTTTTTTAAATTTGAAATTTATGTTACAAATCTTGGCATGCCAAGTTCAAGATATATACTTGCCATGGCCAAAACAACCTTTGTTTTTATTAAAATCCTCTGTAGTTCTGCTCTATCAAAGTTTATTAATCACAATCAACATAAACAAATAAAAAATAATTAAAGTTTTATTTAGTTTTTTTTTAAAGAATAAATAATATTGATGATCTATACTTGCAATATATTGTTGAATCCCAAGATATAAATTGTTAAAAATCGTAAAAGATGAAAACGATATTGGGTTAATAACGCGTAATAAATGAATTATAAAACTATAATTTGAAGACATAGAATTTTGATAATATAGTATAATATATCTATTACTCGCTTAAAATCGGCTTTGTTTAGTCATAGATAAATGTCGCATAAAAATAGAAGTGTCGCGACGAGGCGACGAAAAAGCGCGTTAGTAACGAGTTGATGATGAAATGGCTTGTCCCGATAAAACGGCAGCGGAGTCAAACGCCGCAATAAAGTGGCGACAACCTAAAAAAAAAATGTTGTAATAAGCAAACAACAAACCAAAGTCATAATAAGATGGTGACAACACGAAAAAAAAAAAGAAAAGATATAAATATTTATGGAAATAGTTTATTGACGAAAATGAAAGAGAGATGTAGAAGGGTGATTTTAGGTCGAAGTGCAAAAAATCACCCCCTCCTTCAGGAAAATGGGGCTAGAAGAGAACAAAATAAGTGAAAATGAGATAATAAATTTATTTAGTATTTATTATATATACAAATTAATTAATTAATTTACTATGGTAATTTGTCATTGGATTTTTGTTCTTTCAAATTATAATGTGATGCAAATGCTCTCACACCAAAGTAAAATAGGTTGTTTTGCAATTAAAGAAAGGGATAAGAATTTTGGTAATTAAATTATTATCAAAATTAATAAAAGTAGTGAATTTGATAAGTAAAAAGGTAAATATCATTTTTATTAAAAAACAAATTAGAAAGCATATAAATATGCATCAAGTTCATAAATATTAATTTTTGAATTTAGAGACTATTATTTTAAGGGTTAAAGCTATTTCAAATTTGTCCCAAAATATTTCTAAATATTAACTCTGATTAAATAATAACATTGGTAAGGATTAAGGAAAACCGTTCAAACATCTCTTTTTGCTCTCACTAGGGTTTTCTTTACTTTCAAATTCACATTACAAGATATGGATGGAAAGAGAAGACTTTAAAACTCGAGAAGAATTGTAGAAAACTCCCTTAAGGATTCAAGGATGTGGGTACCTTGGGCCTAGGCCCAGCTTATTATTCAAGCCAGGCCACGGGGTCTCAGGGAAAAGGCCAACCTTTGGTGCCCATGGCAATGGCCGGGTGATCCTCAGTCCAGGATATCTCAAGAGTTTAAGCCCGGACATTGGCCGACCATAGTCTGAAATTGATGCTCGCGGGCGCTTGGATTCATGGCCGGGCGGCTCGTTAGCTCAAGCGCGGGACTTCCGGCCTTGGTCTAGGGCAAAGTTGCCGGCCCAGGTTCTATCTTACAAGCAGAAATTCATTCATGACGACTTGATAGCCTCAGAGAGGCGAAATAGGGAGATATTTGATATTGTCCGTATGCGGAAACGAGTTCATACCTGAGAAACAAATCCTTTCCGAGAAATAATTTACTTCTCATAGTAGGGAAGAAATGATCATCTTTTCGGGGAAAGTTGGATCTCATCTTCCTCCATAAAGGAGACAAATCACACCAAATAAGGTGCGCATTCTAATATGAGAGGCAGTTTTCTAACTCTTGAGTAAGGAAAATTGCTTTGCCGTCGGAGGGGCGACGGATCACCGTCGTCTTCGTGTTTGTTTTGCATGTGCTTTGTCGGGTTGTTGTTATTAGTGAATCTTGCGATGATCGAATTTGGTTCTCAGAACTCAGGAGACTACAAAGGAGTCCTTCAAAGCCTTTAAAGATATGAAATTTGAAGACAAAATTTGAGGAGTCTTAAGTCGTGTTTGGTTCTTGAAAAGTATTTAGGAAATAAAAATTGCTAAGAAAAATTATTTTATAATATTTTAATGTTTAATAAAATTATTAAATAAGTATAAATAAATTAAAAAACTTATAAATTTCTTAATTATTTAATAACATATTTTGAAAAGAATTAATCGAGTTAAAATAAATAAAATTTGTTTGAAGTAGTAACATGAATTAAACTCTATTTATTTTTCTTCCTATTTTTTTTCTTTTATATTTTTTATAGTATTTTTCAGAAACCAAACATGACCAATGAGAAGGTAAATCAAAATTCAAGCTGGGTCAAAAGCATGACAACTTTTAAGTCCAAATCAAAGAGAAGTTGATGTTCAAGCTGGGCCTAACATGTTGGCAGCCAGGGATCAGTTTGAAGACAGACCAAAGTTCAAGTTCAACTCAATATGTTAAAGCTCAAGCCCAAGTCGAATAAACACCAAAGCCCAAGCCTAGGCCTAGACATCTTAAGGTTCAAACAAAGTTAAGGCCCAAGTTGAGGTTCTTATAAAAAATAATCAAATTCCCCTCATTGTAAGCCAGGCAGCTTGTGTTGTACCTATTATTGTTTTGTACCTTCCTCTCAGTTTGTTAATGGATTTTCCTTTCAAAAAATAAAATAAAATAAAATAATAATAATAATCAAATGACCAATAAAAGATTGTGCCTTACTACTTATTTAAAAAAGAAAAGGAAAAAGTATAGTACAAGAGACTATGCTTCACAAATTCATAAAAATATTTTGTTGTTTTAACTTCCACTACAAATTCGTAAAATGTGATCTGAATTTTTTTTTTTTGAAAAGAGATATAATTTATTGATTAATTAATATCACGTTCGATAGAAGCGTATAATGAGTCATTAAAAACTTTAAAAGAAACAACATTCAGGTTAATATTATTATGGATCAGCTTAAAATCGAGACATTTGATAAAATTATAATAATTAGGTCACGTATGAGCTGATTCTATGACGTATTGATATTTATCAGTTGAATTTGTTGTCTTTGTAAGAATCGAATATCTTTCTTTGCTTTTGAATCTTTGCACATGCAGTAAATCTTTCTAATAAGACGATGAAAACAAAGGCGATATCTGAGATGTATAATAAATGCATTTATATGAGAGCTGACAGTAAACTGCGAAAAATAAATTAAAAACCCATATTTGTGTAGAAGAACCACTTTATTAAGAAAAATTGATAGAAAGAGATGTAGAAAGGTAATTTCAGACCAAGAATGACAAAAAAAATCACTCATCTTTGCTTAGAGCATCTAGAAGAGAAAAATATAAGAGAAAATAAAAGATGACTAGAGTCTCTTTCTAGTAATAGAATACACATTATAGTCAAGAAGGATACTTATTATGGAAATTGATCTTCAATATGCTAAGTTGTTGATTACATTGAGTTTGATCTGTTTTCTTTCTTTTTCTTTCTTTGTTGGCTATACGAGAAAGTTAAGACATTCTATTAGAATTCCTTAGAATGATCAATTATAACAGAAAAAAAAAAAAAAAAAAAACACAAATGGACCCTCGTCTTATTACTTCTCTTTTATGTCATTTGGGTTTACATCTTTTACAAATCATGACATATTTAAACCTCAAATAAATCTACTTATTTCAAGAGATTCAAAGGAACTTAATCTAATAAATCTAACTTGTACACATACAAAGGAACTTAATCTAATAAATCTACTTATTTAATGACTGGGTTGAATTATTTCACAACTAATATCATATAAAAGGAACCCAAATCAGGTTCCTTTCGCAGTTGAATTTAGTATTAATCAAAGATTGACATTAAATAAAGCTAACAAGAAAGGCATATGTCAAGGAAGATTCATTAAATCAAGAGAATAAACACTATGATTAGCGCTCTACATTGGATAGAACTATTATAATTCCACTTATAAGCTTTAAAATT
Source organism: Tetrastigma voinierianum (assembly GCA_016808115.1). NCBI lineage: Eukaryota > Viridiplantae > Streptophyta > Magnoliopsida > Vitales > Vitaceae > Tetrastigma > Tetrastigma voinierianum. The sequence goes on from JAEQBH010003404.1 coordinate 9,543, forward strand.
TTTACTAAGTACTAAATAGAATAATTATAATTCATGTATTCTAAGGTCACTAACCTGTTGTGCTAATCCACCAAATAATGCAAATAACTAGAATAGCTACAGGCGGAAAAGAAAGATAACACAAAGACTATAATGAGGTTTGATATAAATACTTATGTCCTCGGGCGCTAGCAGACAACTTTCGCTGTCGAATATAATTACAAACTTAGGGTTCTGAATCGATTTTAAATTAAGACAAAAATTAAATATCAAAGAAATTAGGCGTCACTACGAATAACAAAGTAGATGGGGAAGAGGTGTAAATATTACAGAGTATCAAATGCCCTTTTATAGGCTAGGAGTGTAACAAATCCCACTTTTAACTAATGTGAGATCGCAAAATGAGACAAAATATAACAAATCTCCACCTTGACGAATATGCCAATCCTACTTCGAAACTTTTATTTTTTGACAAAAGTTGCAACACCTCCAAATGCACTCCAACAAGTAATCAAACTTACTTAATCTGTGATCAATCCAAACGATGATTGAACTTGATGCTCTATCACTATGTAGTAAAATCTCTGAGTTGCAGGCAATCCACTATCTTAAGTAGATTCGTCCTTCACTTTAGTAATCTCTTGCACAAGCGATAATGAACATCAATATGCTTCGTATGAACATGGAACACTGGGTGCTAAACAGAGGAAGAGTATCACGCGTTGTGTCTCATAATAAGTAGAAGAGAAGGGAGATTTGCTTCTAGCAACTAAATTCCATACAATAGTCCTCCTAACCAAATGGCCTCCTTTATAGCCTCGATCAATGTCATGTACTTTGCGTCAGTAGTAGACAAAGCAATTGTAGATTGTAAAGTAGGCTTCCAACTTACTAGTGCTCTTGTAAGAGTAAACACATAAGCTACGGTTGTCATTGCTTTATTTATCGAGTCACCAACATAATCTAAATCAGCCTAAGCGATAGAATCTTTGATCCACATATATCACATCACTCGAATAAGCCAACATTTACAATTTTCAATGATCTTGTAGAATCCATTTAATTGCCTTCCAATGTCCTTTACTAGGATAATGCATATTCATGCTCACTACTCCCACTGCATGCCCCAAACGTCTATGACACAAACTAGTAATCTCTAAATCTTCATCACTACCAAAAACTGTGGTCACTACTTTAATCACTGTACTACCATTATAGTAATAGAAGTTATTTCTTCTTATGCCTTTTATAACCAAGCGCTTGAAATAACTTTTAGAACTCCATCTCGAATAATCACAACCAAGACCTTTAGATTCCTAGGGCCTAAAGAGATGATTATAACTTAATTTATACCGAACATACATCAAAACTCTAGTTGATCCATCATGATTCCCAAGCGGATGGAACTAATCTAATGATATAGCTAACATCACCACTACCCATGCAAACAATTACCATCAGCTTCTTCAAATTGAAGAACCATTTCATATATGGACACATATGATAGAGTACGACCCAGTATTCAATCCATTCGTAAAACTAGCAATAGTTTGATGACCAACTATGAGAACTCAAAATCCACCACCACGGCTCCATAACACATAAAAATAGACTTACCCTATATATAACTTCAGCTTGGGACGATCTTGTACAATCCGCATAGCGACCTTAGAGGCAGAATGACTCGGTTGGCCAGTTCGACTCCCAGGGGATGCCTAGCCGAAGCCTTTTATCAGTCATTTATCAAATACATTTAATTAATATATAAGGCGGTTTGGTTCTCAAATCTTTGCGGAAGTGATTTTAATTTGAATGGCCATAAACATTTACAAATTCAATGCAATTCCTTTACAAAATATACATTTAACCAAAAAATGGCATTTATTACATTTTACAACATAATATCTAAAAATCATATTCGAGGATATAGGTATAAAAATAATTTAGGAGTTGGAAATATTTTGTTTTACAAAACCTGTCATGCTAAAAATGGTGAGGATCATGTGACGGAGGCATCTTGCGTGAACTTTAGACTGACTCTAAGCTCCCTCGACCTTAGGTCGCTTTCAATCCTTGTCATCATAAATTTTTGTGGGTGATAAAAACGTCTGATTAAGCATTTTCGCTTAGTGATTACATGCAATTCTCTATTCCATTTCGGTTATTACAAATCATGCATTTATCAAAATAATGCCTTTATATAATGTCTCGTGTATTAGCAAAGATCACGATACAAATACATCTTTAATATCAATTTTCGCTTTTGGTTTGCGATTTTACATATGACTATAGAGTGTACATTCACGACTTGATTCGGTTGGTGAATCACATCTGTTTTGTCATTCGGTAATAATGTGATTTCATATTCAATATTTGTCTCACATATGGTATAGAGTCGACATTCCACAGCCAGTTAGTTAATTGAATCTGTCTTGTTTGTCATTTAGTAGTAATGTGATTCCGCATTGAACAAATCTACGGTTACCTTCATGTGAATTCAGTTGGTGAATAAAGTCATATTGGTCACTAAATAATACATTTCAAATCAATTTACTCCACGTACGATGGGGTCACTTATATAGTTCAAATACCACGCACAAATACGGATGTTGACAACATTTGAATACTAATAATTCAAATCAATATATATATATATATATATATATATATATATATATATATATATATATATATATCTTTCAAAATAAATTTGAAATGGGGTGGAGTCCACAGAGAGCATAACATACTAATTTATCGATCCCTTGTCTCTTTCGCTACCAGTCCTAGGTTAGGTTGTCGTCTTCACCTGCACCTAGTCAAATACAAATTCTCCACTCTTAGTGGTTGAGCAATTAATCGCACTAAATGAATATCACCGGCTGACGAAGGTGATGCGTTTTCTAACCCAGTTTATCCTTAGTTGAACCACACGTGTAATTATTAAGGTCTTTAAACTATCGATTGTACTAATATGAGGTGTTTGGAAACAAAAATCCAGATTTATTCACTTTGTGAGCAGTAGCTACGCCTCCCGATGTGAGCCTTCCTTGTGACGTAACAAAGCTCTGTAGGTAGCATACCCAGGGGGTGCCATTTTGGCCCTCGGCCTTACCGCAGCGAGGCATCCCACACTGCGATGTAGGTCTAAGCTGCCAGCGTGGTTTCCCTACGTTCTTGGTGGTAGGAGCCAGCCTTTGATTTTCCGGTTCCACTTTGCGTTTTATCAAAATCCTCGAAAACTCAAAGCAATCGTGGAAATCGCTCCATTAACATCTAATATCATACAAACCAACCATAGGCAAAACCCATGGATGGATTAGGGTTTCTAACCCCAGTATCATTTAAAGAAATCTAGGGTTTGGTTCTTACCTTAAATACCTTTGAATCTTCTTCTTGAAGATGCTTGATCATAGAAGCAAGAATGGGGATGATCTCCCACCAAAAAAATCATGTTGCAAAAATATAGCTTTCTCTCTCTTGCCTCCAAAACGTTTTTGCACAATGGCCATTCTAAGACCAACTATGCCTTAAGTTATGTTTTCCTCTAAGGCCATCATTTGAAACTTTATTAAATAAATCCCATTTTCCATTTTTCTCACTTAAAGCTTAATAGTCTCCTTATTTTCACATTCACTTACCATTTATTTCCCATTTTCCATTTATTTTCACAACTACACTTGCGAATACTAGGATATTTCATTGGAAAGATTGAATTGACCACCACAGTCCTACTTAAGAACCAACCTTCTTTAACAGAACAAAATTTCCTAGGAAAGGCTGGATTTGTCCAAATGGTGGAAAAATACAAATCTCCTTAGACAGAACTTCCACAGATATTCCAACCAATGGAGCTTCTCTTAAACGGATTTCAAAAGTCAATGGTTCAAGGGAAAATTTATGATGTGGAAGATTGGACTACATTGCGACCCGCAAAGCATACTTTATAACTTCACTTGAGCGATTTCAACTGCTCGATGGATTCAGGACAAATTTTTGCGTGTAAGGTCGGGCTACGCTCTTTGATGAGTATTCAATATACTCATTACAAACTTGGAGTTCTTAGTTATTTTTCGGTTATGTTTCATCATTTTAAATAAGTTTTCTTGCAAATTTGGTTCCCATTTTGCATTTGAAGGGTCTAATTCGAGGTTATATAGTTAAAAAGGGCATTTTGAGACAAAAAGAAGCAAAAAGGCATACCAAGGCAGAAATTCAATCTCACGTCATGACGTGGTGTTGTTCGGTTGTTTTTGTTTATATAAAAGTGTGATTAAGCAACCTAATTAGCAAGTGCAGGATCAAGTATAGTGGCTTTCAAATTAAAACCTTGTATGTCAAACCTAGGGAAGAAATGAAGCCCAAATGCAGAATTAAGTACCTCGGCTACTCAAGAATTTTACTATTAAGTAATTAAATGAGTAGTGATTGATTGTTAACTAAAATGAAACTAAGTTAAACTAAAAATATACTCTAAAAGATTAACAAATAGTTGGATTAAGTTGTAAACTTTTTAAGGAATAACACTAGCGTAGGTTGTTTCCATTGGTGCATTTTATGAAACTATATTCATTAAGTGCTAATTAAGAGAATATACTCTTGTATTTACCTAAGGAACCTGCATGAGGTTCTCTCCTTTGAGTCTCGCCTCAATTTCTCACTAATGTATTCTCTTCCCGGTCCATCTAAGTCAAATAATGTGTTACTTATTCTAAGGTAAATTAGTCCTTGGGAATTTCTGTTGGTCATCTTTCTATCTATGCAATGGAATTTCCCAAGTTATGTTCAGATTAATCACCTTTCGGTTCATACGATCATCATATAAGGTTAGATGATGTCCCTCCTAATCAAGGATGAAAATGCTCGGGTTTTTCGAGGCGGATATATCGGTACTTGGATTTTACGGATATCGGATATCGGTGGATATTTTTACATGAATAACTGATATATCGGAAATTAAGCCCCTAGTTTGATCAGTCATAACCGTTGGATCAAATCGGGTTTCGTCGACAATTTAAATATATCTCGATATATCTGTATATCTGTTCTATCCACCAGTATATCGATATATCGATATTTTACCGAAAAATTAAACTAACAGGCGCGTGTACACGGACACGATATTTTCGCTGATATATCGAGTCCCGAAAACCGATATATCGCGATATATCGGTCATCAGATATAATTAATGAGCATCTTAGATGCTCGGATATATCGGAGATATATCGACGGATATATCGGATATTTTCATCCACACTCTAATAAAATCCATCTAAGTACTAGGCTTTCCTAATTTCCTGATTTTTTAGTTAAGTTAAGTTGATTTTATCAATTACACAATATTAAGGGATGAAAAAAAAAAAATATCAGGCATACTTCCAATTGTCACCATGACCTTTGAGCTCTAGGTCTCAGTTTAATACCTAGTATGTAACAATTGAATAAAACCTAAGAATTCATAAAAACACATCATAAAACCTCAACACGAGATCCCTCACATTCACAAATCATTCAATATAATACATAAGCCCAGCCATGCTGATATAACCTTAGCCTAGAAGGATCTAACCACTCCTGTATAAAACCCAACAAAATCATGTTTATAGCAAACATAAATCTAAAAGATTAAGAGAGAGAGAGAAGGGTTTAGTGACAAAACAAATATGAAATGGAAGTCCTCCAATCCAGCTCCCTGCCACTACGAGAAAGTCCTCTAGCAGTTGGATCTTACAACAGCTCAAAAACAAGCTAAAATATCTAAGAAAATTTACAAACCTAAATTGAGAGCTTAGAGAGAAACCCGAAGGCCAGAGATATGTGCAAGCCTCAAGCTCTCTCGAAGATGGTTTTAAATTATTCTGAGTAGTGGCCATAGCATATGGAAAATGCTATTTGAGAATGAGGGCATTTTTTGTCACCGGCTCGACATCCTTTGCCTTGGCGAGTGTCATGGCCTTGGCCAAAGTGTCACTTCGCCTTAGCGAAGACATGTGTAAATAATCAAGACGATCTTCCTTTGCCTCGGTGAAGGTATGCCATGCTTAAGCGAGGCCTTCACCTTGAAGGTTTGCTTCGCCTCAATGAAGAGTGCGCCGCCCAGCGGGCAAAGCTCTTAGTTTTGCAAGATGTTCCCCCCTTTGCCCAGTGGTTGCCCGCCTTAGCGGGCTTCAGGGCTCTTAATTTCTTGAGTCTTTAAGCTTCACCTCGGTGGCTCTCTCTGTATGAAGAAGCTGCTTCACCTTGAAGCTGTCTCTTAGCCTTAACCATCGGTCCCTTCGCCTTGGCGGAATCGGCTTCTCTGGTGCGAGGTTATACACCTGCCCACTCCACTGCGCTCTTCTTTGCTTGCTTTACTTTCAATACCTGCAAAACTCACACAAATGAGGGGTTAGTGTAATATTTTTGCATAAGGGTGTGAATCTAGCATTTGAGTTTTATATTACACGAGAAAACCTTTATAAATGTTAATATGATTCACCCCTATCAGGTGTCCAGACGTCGCAATTTGGCCGGTGCTTAGGAAAGATAAAGTCCAACCTCGCGACGTGGTGCACGCCATTTATTGTGAAAAATGAGCCTAGGAGTCACGGCGTGCGACGTCAGACTTCACAACATGGCCTCATCTTGCTAAAGAATGAGCCTCACGTCGCGATGTGATGTAAATGTCGCAGCAGCGCCGACGACCCAATGATTGCCTAAAGTACATTGTACAAAAAGATGGAAACCTACATCAGTATCAATGAAAATGCCTAATTTGGATAGAGAGTTCTTAGGGAGTGTGACAAGGAGATTTTGAGGTCCATGAAAGACTTAAAGATTTGAAGAGGAAGAAGGGGAAAATTGAAGGGTGTCACACCATTAGGTTTCTACCCTCTTTATGTTTTTTTAGTCCATGTTATATTATCTCACTCTATAAGTGATGTTCTATTTTGGTCAAGGGTTTTGGTGTAGATTGCACATTAATCTTGTAATTAATTGATTTTCTTAATTTGTTATATGGAATGTTATTTTCTTATTATCTCATCTTGTTCTTCATGCTTATTGGTAATTGATCACTATCAATATAATTTGTGACCTATTGCAAGACCTGAAAAGAGAGTAATAGGTTAGACTTAGGTGAAATAACATAATCCTCCATAGACTAGAAATATTAATCGGTTTTATTTGGTGATTATGGATTTCTAGGGTTTAGTGCATTCCTTAGGTCATGGGGTTGAGTAGATATGCAATATGCCTAGATCTTAGGAGTAGATTATGGATTATCGAGAGAGATTCATAAATACTTTAGTGAGGCTCTCCATTTGCAAGAATTCCATATGTATAATTAAGGGAATATTAATGTCGATTGCTTGGATTGTGTAATTGAAGCCAAAGCCTGATTCATTCATATATTTTCTTCATTCTCACTGCTGTTTAGATTTTAATTCAGAGTTATTCTCATATAGTTAGATCCAATTTTTGCTAAAACATTAATTCGGATAAAGGAGAAATTTCCCAATTTCAGTACTTAACAAACTATTTCCCTATGGGTTTGACACTTTCCATTGTATTAATTGTTAAACGATGCGTACACTTGCGCTTATCTAGTGTCCATTTTTGCATATCATGTTTGGAATTTAACAAGTTTTTGGCGTCATTGTTGGGGAATTGGTGTTTTATGTTAATATTGATACTAGGAGTTTTTCTCCCTTACTTCGAATATTTTGTTTTCTTTCTTATATTCTAGTCTTTGATACCTATTTTCTTCTCTTCATCGTTGATTTTCAGGTACCATTTTATTTATGTGAAAATTTGGTGACAAAAATATTGTACCTTTGGACTGGAATTAGAAAAAACATTGAGCATTTCAGAAAAGGACAAGAAAGAAGCATAGCGAAATTGAGCATCCAATCAATGGAGAATGTGGAAAGTTATGAGAAGAAGAAGAGGTAGAAATTCAATCTACAAAAGCCTTGAGGGATTATGCTCTCCCTCCTATTGGCATCCCATCGATGATAAGGCGATCAACTATATAAGCTAACAACTTCGAAATCAAGCCTATCCTTTGCAACTAATTTCAAAACACATTTAGATTCATGGGATTGCTAAATGAAGATCCAAACACACATATTTCTAATTTCTTAGAAGTATGTGATATAGTGAAGTATAATGGAGTGAGCGATGATGAGATCCACCTAAGACCATTCCCATTTTCATTAAAAGACAAGGCGAAACATTGGCTAAACTTAGAGCCTCTTGACTCCATCATTACTTGGAATGATTTGGTGCACAAGTTCCTTTCAAAGTTCTTCCCTCTAGCAAAAGCGGAAAAAAAATGAGAATTGAGATACATAATTTTGCTAAATTTGAGGGAGAGACTTTCTATGAGGCGTGGGACCAATATAAAGATCTCCTTAGAAAATGTCCCCACCATGGATTGGTAAAGTGGATGCAAGTGCATCAATTCTACAATGGTTTGATTGGGACTAAGGCTCTCTTGGACATAGGTTGGAGGTGCCTTGTTGGTAAAGTGTGAATGAAATTTCAATTGTTGGAGAATATGGCATTGAACAATTGCAAATGGCCAAGTGAAAGGGTAGCTTAAAATAAACTAGCTAGAGTTCATGACAAAGCAACTCCAATCTACTCAACTCCAAAATGTCCAAGCTTCGGCAAATGTGATCTAAGTATGCCCTCCTTCGTGTGATTTTTGCAATGGGCCTCATCTTAGTACCAAATGTCAAGTGGGAAATTCTTTCGATCAAATGAGTGTGGAACAAGCTCAATATTTGGGTAAATTTTCTCAACCCCAATTCAACCTATATTCAGACAACTTCAATCCAGGTTGGAGGAATCACCCTAACCTCTCTTGGAGAAACAATCCAAATTAATGCATATGAATTGGAACAAGCTAGCCTCCACCCCCTCAAGAAAAAAGAAAGCAAGTTTGGAGAGACCATGAGTGAGTTAAACAAGTTCCAAATAAGCATTGTAGGCAAGTCTTAGAAAGCTCAATTATTAATGAGATAAGAACCTCTCTCATAAATCAAGCCGCTAAACTTAGAAATTTGGAAGCTCAAATGGGTCAAATGACAACCATGTTCAATGAGAGGCAACAAGGAAACTTTCCTAGCACCTTGGAAATGAATCCTAGAAGAGATGGCAAGGAGCATTGCAAAGCTGTTACTCTTAGAAGTGGCAAAATAGTGGAAGAATCAGTCCAAGAAAATGATGGCGACAAATTAAAGGAAAATATTGAAAATTCCTTAGAGAGAACTTCGATAAAGGTTGAAAATAAATCTTGAAAAAGCTTGATATTTGAAAAGTTGTAGACAAATTCAGTTGTTAAAGAGCCTAAGAAAGTGGAAGTGAAGGCTTCTTCAAAGGAAGATATTCTAATTGTCCCATATCCTCAAAGATTGAAGAAGAATAGGTTGGACAATCAATTTGACAAGTTCATGGAGATTTTCAAGAAGCTCCACATTATTATTCCATTCCACGATGCATTGGAGCAAATGTCTTCTTATGTCAAATTCATGAAATACATCCTTGCCAACAAAAGGAAGCTAAGTGACTAAGAGACCGTTGCTCTTTCCGAGGAGTGTAGTGCCTCGCGAAAGGGAAATTGCCTCAGCTAAGGATCCAGGGGTTTACTATACCTTGTTCAATTGAAATTCAATTTTGAAAAAAGCTTTATGTGATCTTGGTATTGAAGTAACTAAATGCTTTTGTTTATTTTTAGGAAGCTTGGCTTAGGAAAGGCTAATCCTACAACTATCACTCTTTAATTGGCGGATAGATCTCTCACTTGTCCTTCGGGTATTAGTGAGGACGTGCTAGTGAAAGTCGACAAATTAATCTTTCTAATGGACTTCATATTCCTTGACATGGAAGAGGACAAGGAAGTGCCTATCATACTTGGAAGGCACTTCTTAGCTATTGGTTGGGCCCTTATTGATGTACATAAATGAGAACTCAGATTGAGAGTTCAAGATGAAGAGGTGACATTCAATGTGTTTAAGCATCCGACAGAGAGTGACAATTATTTTAGAGTGGACATTGTTGAGTCTATAGTGTCTAGCCACAAGGGTCACATTGATCCTTTGGAGACTAGCCTTGTGTATGGAGACTCTTCTGAGTTTGATGATGAGGAAGCAAAGGCTTAAGTGATGTGGATGAACTCACTTTTGGACGAAAACAGTATTTTGAGCTTAGGATCTGTTTTACAGTCCCATTCCTTTCATTGAGAAGCCTCGGTTCTTAAAGAGAAGCAGCTTCCTACCCACCTTAGATATACTTTATCTTACAGTGCTTTTTACTTTTCAGTCATTATCCCTCAGCTCTTACTCCAAGTTGAAGAGGAGAAATTGTTGAAGTGCTTAGAGAGCCTGAGAAGCAATTGGATGGTCTTTGTCAGATATAAAGGGGATCAGGCATCCTTTATTAAATGAGTGCATGCTACTCTTAGAGGATGACATTAAGCCACCAGTTGAAGCCCAAAGATGACTTAACCTAACTATGAAGGAAGTGATGCGAAAAGAAGTCTTAGAATGGCTTGATTCAAGAGTTATTTACCCCATTTTCGAAAGTTCTTGGGTAAAATTACCCAGTCAGAGTGGTATGAAGAAAGGTGGGATGATGGTGATTAAAAATGAGAACAATGAATTGATCCCCTGAGAGCAGGTAAGTGTTAGCTGGAGATATGTATTGATTATAGGAAGCTAAACAAAGTCATAAGGAATCAGTCACTTTCCTTTGCATTTCCATTGATAAAGTGTTGGATAGGTTGGTAGGGCGTAGGTTCATTTGTTTCTTAGATGGATATTCTAGTTACAAACATATTGTTATTGCTCTTGAGGGCTAAGAAGACAACATTCTACTTGTCCACATATGGTACCTTTGCAAGGTTTTGAGGGTGGCATCTCATGCCAAAAGTAGCGGAAAACAAAAAAAGTCTTAACAAAACCCTCCCAAGGATCCCTTAGGGCCTCAATTCCTGTTCAAAACCATAGAGAAGGGTGCGGGATTACCTTGTGTCGATTTCAAAAACCGATCTACTAGTCAGGGCAGCGAAGACCGAAGCTAACCAAGTCCTAGGTTCGTCTCTAACGGTATCCACACGAAGAGTGGAGTCGATAACCTCCAAGGCCACGGTCTCGGAAAAAGTCCCGGTGCTAGCCAAGTCTCGATCAGAAGAGGAAGCCAAAACCCAGTCTCATAAAGAGAAGTTCTTGAAGGAGCACCCTCTCCGACTCTTTTGAACACTTTCAAGAAGAAGTGAACAAATAAACTGGTCTTAGTTAGGTTTTTCCAAAAGGTCCTTGTAAAACCTAGCTCACGAAATGTCTAAAGTGCCCCTCACTTCCAAAGGGATAATAGATTACACACATCCACATACACTATGGCGTGTTCCTTCCACGGGCCATGTCGAAAAGAACAGCCCGAGCACATATCAGTAAGGGCCTTGAACCCGGATTCCACCTAATCCCATGACATTTCCATTCTTGAGATTGATCTCCCTCATATTTGGATCACATCGAGTCGTTTCCTCTGTAGCTATACACTTTTCTAAGTATGCTGACCCATTAGGTTCCGGTTATGTTGTACTTGATTCAATTATTAGAATCAAGCAAGTCATAAAGCGGTATCTATTAACACATTATGACCCCTAATTGATCGAAGTCGATGGTTTGACTACAAACCCTTCCATATACAAATACCATGCAATTTGTCCTTTCACCAATCTATACCCCACTCGGTTAAGAGCATGGACAAAGTGTAGCTCCCATTGGACTGGCTATGCCCCATCTAACCCAAGTGATATTAGAACTTGTCCTCAAACTCATTACTCATCAGTTATGCACTTGAAGACACTCTTCATGGCATTTCCACTATGGTAAGATATTTTCGAGCAAAGATCCTAACAAGAGGCCATAGGTATACTCTCCCTTCATTTGGGAGTGTTGAATCCTTTGTTGGTTACTCAATTACCTTTGAACACCTCAAGCTATACTTGACTATCATCCAAAGAGAGACCTCCAAGAGGCAACATGGATCGAGGTCAATCTGAGAATGTATCGAGATATTCTTAACACCACAAAGTCACAGGATACATGAACCATTGCTATGATGAAACGATCATATACATCTAAATAGATAATCCATATGATTGTCTCATAGTGATCTTCGATGTAGCAGCTACTCTTAACAAGCATCCACATGTCGCTCTAATCATCTCATGATCACAATTTATAAGATCCATTGCTTGATCAATTCAAGGGAATATGACATGCTAGTTTGTTCGAATCCATGATGTCTAGTCGTTGATCTGACTAGGAAAATTTAGATACAAACATAATTGTACATGAAAGGAATCTTATTATAATGATCCCATCATGATTTCCTTCATGCTATGTTATGTATCATGGACTTCATTAAGTTGATTAAAGATCTATATCAATTCAACATATGAATATCAAATTAATGGCTGCCATATTAAACAATATGTAATGTAATACTGAAAGTGCTAAGAAATTTCCTTTAGAGCACTTCTCTAATAACCTTCACATTTAGGAGGATGCCATTTGGATTGTGCAATGCTCCTAGCACATTCTAACGATGCATGATGGTGATATTCTTTGACATGATGGAGTGATCAATTGAGATCTTCATGGATGACTTCTCAGTAGTAGGAGCTTAATTTGATGATTGCCTTAGCAATCTAGTTGGTTTTGAAGAGATGTAAGGAGTCCAACCTAGTTCTTAAATGGGAAGTTTGAGCCTTTCAAGCCTTCTTGTGTAGGCGAGAGGTCACCTACGACTCGGCCATCGGCGAAGTGCGGTCGTTTTTCGATCGAGTTCGATCTTGTTGAACCTCTCTTAATCATTAATAAGGTTCTATATTAATGATTATTATGATTTAGGCTCAAATACACAAAACTACACAATCTGGTCATTTGGGCTCACATGTACGGTACACCACTGATATGTGCCGGTGCATGTTTGTTTGCTCACAGTGGGTGTCTTAGGTACACCCACAGACATCTTAGGTACACTTTGGCCTCGGTGGGGTGTGCGGTACACTAATACATGTCTTGGTACACCTTTGAAATTGCCCAGATTGCACTGTTTCCACTTTTGATGCCAATTCACTTCCTTTTAACTTCTATAATTCGCAACACCTCGAAATTATCATAGATTCATCTTAAAAACGACTCCAAAATACTTGTATTGGTGGTTTGGAGCCTCATACCACAAAACCACAGGTAAAAAATCCTATGAATTCACCCAAGGTCCATCAATTCTTCTAAACATCTGTTTGATGATTCCATGTTTATTTTCTACCATTTGGGGTTTTTGCGCATAACTTCAACAATTAAGGGTTTATTGTGATCTTTCCACAAAACCCTAGACAAAGGAAGAACAATTCTCCAAACCAAAGCCTTAGGAAATCAAAACACACTTGATCCTAAGATGAAATCATACCTTGGTTTTGGTCTTCCTCTCCTTCTCCTTCTTCTTCCTCTTCTTCCTCTTGTTTTCTCCCTTCTTTTCCTCTCACACGTTTTTGCTAGGGCAAATTGGAGACCAAATTATGAATTTTGGTTTTATCTCCCTCTTTTATACTCCTATAATTCTCTTAATTTCAAAAGGTCATGATCATTTAAATATTGCAAATCAACATTTTATTTCTATTATGGTCAACTCTACTCCCTTTATGATTTTATATCCCTTATGCGATCAAAATTTTATCCTTGTTCTAGTGCCAAAATTTCCGGGTTCACTAAATTTACATTTCACAATTTGTCAATTTGTCAATTCTCCCAGAAAAACCCAAGTTTGGCTCAATTCATACCCAAAATATATAACAAAATTATTATAAAAATTCTAGGGTATTTTTGGGGTGTTACAACTCTCCCCCACTTAAATTCAGTCGAGTGCCCACGGCCTCTTGCAATTTTCCCCAAAATCTCGAAGTAAACCTCAGATCTTGGTCTGAAATAATGGATACAAAAAGAATCGTGTAGTAGAGACTATTTCCTTGATATGGCTGCGCTGGCATCCCGAGCGAATAAAGTCGGTTCTCAACGATAGGAAGTGAGCTGACTTGGTGATCGGTCCACTACGACCCCTGGCCCGAGTCATACTTTCTCCACATCAATGGTAACCAACCACAAAATCCATGGTGGTCGATCCCATTTCACTCAGGTATTCGATAAGTGCAATAATCCGAAGAGAACTTGATGCTCTGCCTTTGCTCTTTGACACACGAACCTTGGACTAAATTACGATACATCTCTTTTCATTGGGACCACGGAATGACATTTTCAAATCTTGATACATCACTGTGCTCACGGGATGGATAGCAAAAGATCCACTATGTGCCTCTTCAAGTATGACTTTTCTCAATTCATCATCATCGAATTACATAAACCCGATCCTTATGTCCTGACACTCCCGTTTTCATTCACTGTGAACTCAGTCTCTCTACCATCTCTAATCTGATCTATTATAGCATAAATTTTCTCATCTTTCTTTTGTGCCCTTAGCACTTGATTCAACAAATTCGGTCTCGCTATCAGTTACGTCACCTCTTTGTGCCATGCGATAAATGGCTTGACAAGATTTGGCATTTAACGCGCAGCGTTTGCTGTCTTTACACTTTCGAGCGCCGGCCACCCGTTGCCTTTCTGGAGTGATAATGAATCCGTAGTCGCAATCTTTATCAATTCCATCACCTCGGATTTGTCTCAAGTTAAGCTCTCGTTGTGAGGGAAAATACTTAAGACTCTTATGATCAATGTAGATGAAACACTTTTCTCCATATAAATAATGTCTCCAATTTTTCAACGCAAATACAATTGCGGCCAATTCTAAATCATGCGTAGGGTAGTTCTTTTCATGGCTTCAATTGTCTTGAAGCATAGGCTACCACTTTACCCTTTTGCATTAGGACACATCCGAGTCCATTTAGTGAAGCATCCGCAACTGTTTAACTAAGGTAAATTTCGAGGACGAAATTTAATTAAGTGGGGGAGAGTTGTAACGCCCCAAAAATACCCTAGAATTTTTATAATAATTTTGTTATATATTCTGGGTATGAATTGAGCCAAACTTGAGTTTTTCTGGGAGAATTGACAAATTGACAAATTGTGAAATGTAAATTTAGTGAACCCGGAAATTTTGGCACTAGAACAAGGATAAAATTTTAATTGCCATAAGGGATATAAAAATCATAAAGGGAGTAGAGATGGGCCATAATAGAAATAAAATAAGTTGATTTGCAATATTTAAATGATCAGGGTTTTGAAATTAAAGAAATTATAGAGTATAAAGGAGATAAAACCAAAATTCATAATTTGGTCTCAATTTGCCTAGCAAAAACGTGTGAGGAGAGGAAAGAAGGGAGAAAACAAGAGGAAGAAGAGGAAGAAGAGGAGAAGGAGAGAGAGGGCAAAACCAAGGTATGATTTCATCTTAGGATCAAGTGTGTTTTGATTTCCTAAGGCTTTGGTTTGGAGAATTGTTCTTCCTTTGTCTAGGGTTTTGTGAGAAAAGATCACTGGAAGCCCTTAACTGATGAATTATGTGGGTAAAACCCCAAATGGTAGAAAATAAACATGGAATCATCAAAATTATATGATGTTTAGAAGAATTGATGGACCTTTGGGTGAATTCATAGGATTTTTACCTAGGGTTTTGTGGTATGAGGCTCCAAACCACCAATACAAGTATTTTGGAGTTGTTTTAAGATGAATTCCATGATAATTCTTGAGGTGTTATGAATTATAGAAGTTGTATGAAGTGAATTGGTATCAAAAGTGGGAAAATAGCAAAATCTGGGCAAATTTCGGAAGGTGTACCGGTACATGTCTGAAGTGTACAGTACACCCACCGAGCAAAATGTACCGGTATGTTTAGGGTGTGCCGGTACACCCCACAGAAGCAAACATGGGGTACATGTTCGGGAATATCTCAGGTACATGTAATTAAAATGGCCCAGTTGTGTAGTTTTTGTGTATTTGAGCCTAAATTCATACACCATTAATATAGGAACCTTATTAAATGATTAAGAGAGGTTCAAATAAGATTGGAACTCGACGAAAAACGTACCGTACCTCGCCGCCTCGGCGATATTCGTTTAGTATGATAATTCGTTTAATCACTAAGAGTGATGAAATTGTAATTGACTAGGTGCGGGTGAAGATGTGACGACCTAGGTGGGATCGAAGAAAAGCGGAATCGATAATTGGTTTGTTCTCACGACTCTATCCTTAATTCCAAAGTATTTTGGTAGTTTACGATTAACTATGAATAGTACATGAATGAGTATGTGATATAATTACGTAGATTGAGTATATCTTTGAAGAATATCACGAAAAGGGAATATGAAATGTGATAGTGAAAACGAGATAGAAAAAGGAATGATGAAAGGGCGGGTTCCATCAGCGGAATCGTCGAATTGTGGCTTGAATGATATGCGAGATAAGATTGCGATGGGGGGATGCGCAAGCGGCATCGTCATGAAGAACTGCGAAGTATCAGCGTCCCACTTGGCGGGATGCACTAATGTCGGCGTCGAATCGATGGCGTATGACATTGAAGAAATGTCAGCGGCGGGATGCACTAATCGGCATCCGTCATGATGGGCGTAGGCATTTAATTGATACCACGTGTCGAGAGGATGCGCAAACGCGGCATCCAGGCATGATGGGGAGACGAATAAGTGATACCACGTAATAGGGATGCACCAAGCGGCATCATCATGATGGAATAGAATTGTTAAATGTATAAGCGCATTCTGCAGAGATGATAATAAGAGCGGGATTAAATGCGAATCGCGGTATGAATTGAATAGTCAGGGAAATAGCCAACATTGGCCAGTGTAATGGGATTTTATGAATATGCTTAAAATCTCATGAATTGATTGTGAAATGAATTGTTGCGTGAAAATACGCATGATATGATATGGTAAATGGTTGTATATTGTAAGCATGCGAAATAGAATAGCATGAGCATATGTTGATATATTAGGCATGGTTTAATGTTAAATGCATGTCGAGTTAATTTGAATATTTGAATAGAACTGCATAGAACCACTAAGCATGAAAATTCTTAGCGTGTAGTTTTATCTATGCGCAAGTATCGAGTAATTAAAGAAGAGAGGGCCAAGATCGCGCAGCGTAGAGTCATAGAAAGAGTACGACATATAAGTGTATACTCCGTAATTTTGCATATCATCTTTTGAACAAGGGGTATTTTGTAAACAAAAGGGTTAAACCCTGAAACTTGATTTTGTATATTATTTTGAAAAGGCGTATAATGCCTTTCTTTGTAAATATTTTTAGTTAATGTTTATGGAGCTGCAGATTGCTTTAGATTTTGTAAATGATTATGGGCTTGCCGAAAAATGAAAGCCGTTTCATGACTAAACAAATTAATAAAATGTTTTGATAAGATAAATGAAAACATCGGAGTAAACCGAGCTCCGGTTCGGATCCGCCATTCGAGTCGGGCCGGGGATTTGGGTCGCGACATTTTTGAAAACTAAATTTGTAAATGATCAACCTAAAGGGATTTGATAAAAAGAACAAGCAGGCGTCCCAGTTTCGGTTCGGACCTTCATGACCGGGTCGGGCCAGGGTTCGGGGTGTACGGCTTCTTGAGTATCAGGCCTGGGTTTAGGTGGTTCTACAAAAGTGATTTGGAAATTGTTTGTAAATGATTTGGTGACATGACATGCATTGCTTTTATATAAAGCGATAATATGACTACGGCGGATCTTATCGATTTTAATAGGTAAGCATGGATAGTTCAGGTACCCATAGAGTCGAGGGTGACCCGGGAAATCATCTGATAGTCCTGCTAGTGTGGTAGGTGGACAAGCATCGCATGCTCCACCAACGAATGAACCGGAACAAGTAGTAGGAGGTATTATGGGTATCCGCCAAGCGGTTGGCTCGGGCACACCTGGTGGGCAGCGAGCTGCGATTGCTCCCATGACGACCGGCCGTTGAAGAAGAATGGCAAGATGCGGAACCGATGGGCTATGGAAGAAAGAAAGATGATGAGCCGGCTATGGCGAAAATTGGTTCCGAAAAGCGGCGAATGCTTGTGCAAATGCGTTGCCTGGTTGAAGAGAAGTGGATTGTGCGACCTCATTAACGGGATGGGGCTTATCGGTGGTGGGTTTAAGGTGACGAGTTCAGCACCACCAGAGAAAGTTACATGGAGGTTCTTCTTGGATGAGTTCAAGAAGCATTATGTGGGCCGCATCTATTTAAACAATATGCGGCGATAGTTTCATAATCTCAAATAAAGGCAATCAAGTGTAACTGAATACGTGAGAGAATTCACACGATTGAGCAAGTATGCTCCCGATATGTTAGTAAGTGAAGAAGAGAAGTGCCGTAAGTTTGAAGACGGCCTAAGCGACCACATTCGGGCCCATGTCACCAGATTTTGCCATGATGATTTCTCCAAAATCATGGAATGCGCTCTAAATGTGGAACGAGTAAAGAAAGAGGAAAATGAAAGAAAAGATGAAAACGGAAGAAATCGTTCGGTCAAGTGCTCGTGCTTGTGAGTAAGAGATTCGAGGGACCACGGGATCAGGAATGACCTACGACTCGAGGCCACGGAGTAAGAGATGTAATTATTTTCAATTAAACTACTCAAACTATTTGAACTGTTGGTGACCTCTCGCACCCTTACTGTCCTGCTCCAAGTGTGCTTAGGATGATGTCCTGTCTTCTTTCATGGAATTCTCCTCCAAAATACGGTTTCAATCTTTGTGCATTGACTTTGAACTGTCCCTTCTTTGGATGCATTATCTCAACACCTCCATAGGAAACTACTTGAACCATTGTGAATGGACCTGACCATTTTGACTTCAACTTGCCAAGGAAGAGTTTATTTAGAATTGAGCAATAAGACTTCTTGACGACCTTTCTTTCACTTGTATGCTTGTCATGCAGAGCTTTCGTCTTCTCCTTCTTATAGATTCGAGCATTCTCATAAGCCTCATTGCGGGGAATTCATCTAATTCGGCTCAAGTTGTATCCACTTCTCAAGATTTACCTTACTATCCATGTTCAAAAGCCTAATTGTCGGTATGCTCTATGTCTTAATTCCCATTTAGCAAATGGCAGGCTTTCCCATAAACTAGTTGGAATAGCGACATACCCAATGGGGGTTTAAATGCTGTCCTGTATGCCCAAAGTGCATCATCAATCTTTTTTGACCAATCTTTCCTTGAACTATTGACTGTTTTCTCCAGAATGGACCTTATTTCCTGATTCGACACCTCGG
This sequence comes from Tetrastigma voinierianum, assembly GCA_016808115.1. Classification (NCBI taxonomy): domain Eukaryota; kingdom Viridiplantae; phylum Streptophyta; class Magnoliopsida; order Vitales; family Vitaceae; genus Tetrastigma; species Tetrastigma voinierianum. Next base: position 28,810 of record JAEQBH010003404.1, read on the forward strand.
CTTGTCTATTTTCCTGCGGGTGGTAGGCGAGTGAAGTTCGATGCTGCACACCATATTTTTGCAAGACCTTATCAACCAGCTTGTTGCAGAAGTGAGTACCACCATCCGTGATCAATGCTCGTGAGTGTCGACGTAGTAAATCATGTGACTCTGAAGGAACTTGACTATCACACGGCATCATTCGGTGCGTCAATCGTTATTACCTCTACCCATTTAGGCCGTGATCCACAGTAAGGAGAATACTCTGAGATGCAGATAGAGGGAATGGACTCGTGAAGTCCATCCCCCATAAGTCAAATAACTCAACCTCTAGAACCGTGCGCATGGGTGGTTCATCATGTTTGGAAATACCACCCATTCTTTGGCACTTATGACAGGTAGATACAAACTGGCGCGCATCCTTGAACAAGCTAGGTAAGTAGAAACCTGATTGTAGTACCTTTGCTGCTGTCCTCTGGCCTCCAAAGTGCCCCCCACATGATAAGGTGTGGCAGTGAGTTAGAATACTACCCATTTCATTTTCCGGTACACACCGCCTTATCACTTGATCTGCACAATGTTTGTACAAAATAGGCTCTTCCTAGTAGTAGTGCTTCAAATGTGCAAAGAACCTCTTCTTCTGCTGGTAGCTAAAATCGGGCGGGATAACCTTGGCCACTAAGTAATTCACATAGTCGGCAAACCATGGAATGGTCTTTGTGTCTTCAATTGCTAAAAGCTGCTCATATAGGAAATCATCATTAACGTGTACCTCGTCTCTAGGCCCTTCCAATCGTGATAGATGGTCTGCGACTAGGTTCTTTGTCCCCTTCTTGTCCTTGATTTATAGGTCAAATTCTTGTAATAGGAGCACCCACCGTATTAGTGTCGATTTTGCATCCTTTTTAGTCATTAGGTACTTAATGGGCAGTGGTCGATACACGATTACCTTGTTGCCAATCAGTAAGTCTAAATTTATCAAAAGCGAAAAAATGGCCATCGAGCTCCTTGTGGTGGCATAGTTTAGTGAATCATTCAAGTCACGACTAACATAATTGAATCACTTGGAATATTCTGTCTCTTTTCTACCCGACCTTTGCTCCGTCCCGTAGTCATTGGCGTTACACATTAGCTCAAGCGAGGGAGGGTCCCGATCTGGTGCTACCACTATGGTAGATACCGATTTATCTTTAGGATTGAAAAATCTTGCACACCTCCTCATCGAGAAATCAAATGGTGTCCCAGACTATAGAGTGAATGAGGGCATTTCAATCCGAGAAAAATCTTTTATGAATCGCCTATAGAACCCTGCGTGTCCTAAAAAGCTTCTTATGCCCTTTATTGATGATGGTGGAGGTAGTTTCTCTATTGCCTCAATCTTAGCTTTGTCGACCTCTATTCCTCTTGTAGAAATCTGGTGCCCAAGTACTATGCCTTCCTGTACCATAAGTACTTTCTCAATTCAGCCTGGTCGGTCTCTTCACATCCTATGAGGCTTGCAGAACCTCGGGTTTTTCGGACAATTGTCAAGGTTCCCCAATGCTGAAAAGTCATCCATGGAACACCTCAATTGTCTTTCAACCATATATGAGAATATGGCCATTCATCTGACTTTGAAATGTGCGGTGCATGCATTGCACAACCCAAGGGCATTACTTTAATGAATGTACCATAAAGAACGAAGTGAAGGTCGTCTTCTCTTGATCTCGAATATGAGTTTGATTATAGCCAGAATACCCATCCAACAGTAGTATTCATGCCACATAGCTATCTAACATCGATCCGAATGGTAGTGGAAAGTGGGTCTTTTTAGATAACTTTATTCCAATTTATGATAGTCGATGCAAATTCTCGACACAGCGATATTAGAAAGGTAGCGGTATATTATTCTGTCTTTATCATTGTTGTTCCTCCATTTTTAAGCCCAAAACATATTGAACTCACCCATGAGTATCGGAAATAGGATAAGTACCACGGCATCGACCATGGTAATTCATAACGGACTACTTCTTTCATGGTTGGATTAGGTCACTCTATGCTTCCACGAAAGAACTATGACCATCTTCTAGTAGGAATCAATGCATACACATAGAAGGGCTAATTCCCTTTAAGTTAGCCAGAGACTAACCAAGTGCATCCTTGTGATCTAAGTATATAATAACTTATCTTCTTAACAGCGTCGAGGATCTGAGTAATCCTTTAGTAATGTGGAGCATCCCCCAGGTAGCATACCTCGAATGGCTCATTAGTGGCTTTTGTTCCACTTGAATTGGTTGTTCGAAGGATGCTTGACGTTTGAGGCAATTTCTGCCTAGTGGTTTGCCACAGTATTCTTCTATTAGGTTGAAAGGAGTCCATCCATTTCATGTACTCTTTGACCTTTTCTCCCAGTTCTTCTGATTCGCTCTGTACTAGGCTAGTCTCCAAAGGGTCAGTGGGACCACTTTGGCTAGACACTATAGCCTCTACGGTCTCTATCATGAAGCATGTATCACTCTTTTCTGGGTGTCTCACAGCCTCAAACACATTGAACTTGACCTCATCATCCGCACTCTCATTTGCCCAGCTCTCCTAGTGCATATCAATCATTGCTCTGCATTGGCTAGAAAAGGTCTACCCAATATTATGGGTATTTCTTTATCTTCTTCCATGTTTAGAATGATGAAATCTACCGGGAAGATAAACTTGTCCACCTTTACTAGAGCGTCTTCTATCACCCCCTAGGATGTTTTATTGACCTGTCTGCTAACTGGAGTGTGATTGTAGTTGGGCGAGCTTCCGTAATCGGTCGATGCGGCCGCGGATACTGACATGAGGTTTACATATACTAGCTCCCAAGTCACACAAAGCCCTCTCAAAGATGGAGTTCCGTGGTACAAGGAACGTAGCGCACAGTCTTTCGGCTGTGGTAGTTTCCTTTGAAGGATGGCATTGCATTCCTCGGTGAGATTCACTATCTCAAAATCCAATAGTCTTCTTTTCTTTGATAGTATATCCTTCATGAATTTTACATAACTAGGCATCTATTCTAACGCATCAGCAAATGGAATGTTTATATGCAGTTTCTTAAACACTTCCATAAACTTAGTGAATTGCTTGTCTAATTTATTCTTCTTTAGGCGTTGAGGGTACGGAATTAGGACAGTGGGTTCAGTTGTGGTCGGTCGGTCTTCTTCTCAGTTTCTTCTTCATCGGACTTTTTCTTCTAGGGTTGTTCCCTTTCTATCTTGTCATTATGACTGGTTTGGGTTACTTCCTCAGTTTCTACCTCTCTTATCACTGGTGGCTGCCCTGGTACTACTAATTCTCTGCCACTTCTCAACGTGATAACTTTAACATGTTCATTACCTTCTCATCTCGGGTTCACCTCTGAGTTGCTAGGTAATGATCCATGTTGCCTCTCAGTCAGCAATGTGGTCATTTGGCCTATTTGCACTTCCAAGTTTTTGAGTTGGGCCCTTGATTACATTTCTTGGGTGGATTGGTTTTATAGTGATGAGGCGATTTTGGAATGTGGCCGTCTCATTCATAAGTAACATGGAAGTCATCATATGAGTTAAGGCTTCTTCCAAATCTACTTTCTTCTCAGGTGGCTGTTTGCTCGCTTGAAGTGGTGGCATACTATTCTGGTTGTTGCTCCAACCATAGTTTTGATTGCTCTGATTGTTCTGGTTACCTCTCCAACCCTAGCACTGATTCTGATTCTGGTTCTGGTACCTGTTCTGATATGTATTACCTCCATACTATCCCTGTTGTTCTTGATTCTACTAATTCACATATTGTTCTTGCTCTACTATCATTTGTCTCATTGACAATCATAATCTTGTGTTGTCCTCCCACAAGACTGAATCTCTAAGGATTATTATGAATCACATTCACACGTGCATAACAGCTACGTAGGCTGTATTTGTTTAGTTAATTATCTGACATGGTTTGCAAATTACGAGAACTACGTGTCTGCTCCTGTTAGGACTTCTAGAGTCTTTGATCTATCTAAAGAGGCCAATGATTAGGATTAGTGGTTGTATCTTCTAATATCTCATAAGCTTGATCTGTAGTTTTTTTTTCAACAGGGCACCTCCTACTGAGGCATCAATGATTGTCTTAGCTGAATCACTTAAATCGTTATAAAACGTGTGAACTTGCATCCACCTAGTCAACCTGTGATGTGGGCATCTCCTTAGTAACTCATGAAATCTCTCCCAGGATTCGGCCAAGTTCTCCCCCTCGAATTGTCTAAATGTGTTAATTTCTTGCACCAGTTGTGCAATATTTGCGGGTAGGAAAATTTTGGTTAGAAAGTTCTACACTAAGTCATTCCATGAGGTAATGGAATCTGGTGGTTGTCTAGTTAACCAATCCTTAGCTCAGGTCGCTAAGTGACAGTGGGAACAGGCGCAATCTGAGAGCTTCTTTTGTTACCCCATTATACTTGACTATGTCACAAACTTCAATAAAGCGGTCCTTATCGTACGTGGTTCTCGCTAAACGACCCGTGAAATTGTATATTTAATGGAGCATTCTTGAGTTACTCCTTCCAGTTCAATTGTTAAACTTGAATGGGTGGTAGTTGTATAATTGTGAACAAGCGTAGGTGTTAGGCGATCTCCTCAAGTAACATCACCAGTGTAATTTGTACAAATGATCGGGTGGCTTGATCTCTATAATTCAGTCCATTCCGATCCACTTGTGGTTTATTCCTTTCTTGGAACTGTCCTTCATCCTCTTGATTCTGCATGATTTCAAATTGGGTTGTGCGTGCTTCTCTATGTAATGATGTAATGTCCATTATAGTTCGGGATCGAATGGAGTAATTCCTGCGATCTTGTCTTTGCATACTACACTAATCGCTTTCCCCGAAATCATAAGTATGAGTCGAGACCAAGTCCGCAATCTGAGGATGAAATAAGGCCTGATACATAAAGCAGAAGAATAATAAAAATAAACAAAGAACTAAAATAAATAAATTGATCCAGTACAATCTATGTACGATTTTGTCAATATCAACACTAAACTTCTCCCGATAACGGTGGCAAAAACTTGGCCAATTGAAAGTGAGCATGTAATAGTTTGGTAAAAATGCGGGCCATGCGGCGCAAGTATGCGCGTGAGTTCTGCGGTGTAGTGGCTAGTCAAGTGTCGTTCCCTCAAAGAGAAGCGTGTTGAATACTGACTTGATGATCCAGACAATATTTGGATCTTATCCTATAGTGAATTATGGCTAAACTAACTGATTTAGAGAAAACCTAATATTAAAAATTCAATTTAAAGAAGCATTAGAAAGCAGGGTTTTGCCTTCGCCTACTACATCTGAGTAGTTTTAACCTAGATAGTGCATTTTATTTAATATTCCATATGATTTATGTTAGCGGGTTGCTACAAGCTATTTATCTCTCGAAGATATGGCGCCTATCTACGCTAGTGGGGTGTATTGCACATCTCTCCTTTGACACTTGACTTGAGATGCATGAATGTGCAGGCTAATGCTACGCTTGAAATGTAGGGATATCTATTCTGAATTGACCAGCGTTGCTTGCCATGTTTTCTGACCCATCATCTCGCGATGTCCGGACTCTAGCATTAGCGTGCCATAGTGGCCAAATAACCAGCATGTGATTAACCGGAATAAAACAGCGCCATAGAAGTTCATATCGATATTAAAAATAAGCCACAATTAAGAAGTATTAATCCATAACGATGCGGTTAGGGTTAAGCAAAACCTAGGCAGAAAAGTTAGTTCATAAGTGATTTTCCTTCTGGTGAAAGATTTTTCGACATTAAACGGGTAAGGAATATATAGAAGAAGTTGTCTTTCGATCTCTCGAGAATCGTCTGTAAGCTCTCTCTATCAGTCTCTCCTTGTCTTCCGATCGCACTCCTAATCCCCCCTCCCCTTTGCCTCGAGAAATTGCTTCCTCTTTATACCTGAATCCCAGGGCCCATCAGTAGCCCGAGAATCGAGGCTTTTAATGTTCTGGTTTAGGAAAGGAGATGCGTGCTGGCCGCGACGAGGGGCCGCGGCGCCCACAGGCTTCTCCCGGGCGGCCTTCGGTTCGTTGCGCGAGGCCTCCACGCCTGCTGCGGCGCTGCCGCGGTGTGGAGTGTCTTCTTCTTCGTATGAGGCTTCCACTTTGCTGTACTGATAGCCTTCCTTCAGTTCTTTTATGCTATTATTTAGCTTCACTATTCAATATCGACATGTCCTATAAAACATTATAGTATGGGGATTAGCGCAATATTAGTGAATATGAATGTGAATCATGCGGATGACTATAAAAACACATAGAATTTGTGCTTGAATGCATGCATGATCTTTCAGATCCAGTTTGTAACATCATCATCGTAGGGCACCTCTTAATGATCTCTTGAACCTCTCCCATGTTGTGTAGAGACTCTTATCCTCCCCTTGCTTGAACACAATGATTTCTCCTCGAACTCAGCAGTGAGAGCTGGAGGGAAAAATCTGCTCATGAATGCTCACTTATTCTTCTGGGTATTCAGTCCCGCGGTAGTGAGTCAAACCATGTGGCTGCTACATCTCTCAATGAGAATGGGAAGAGTTGAAGCTTGATTACATAAGGTCTTACTCTATTCAGTTTCACAGTGTTTGCCATCCTGATAAATCTTCCCAAGTGCTTATTTGGATCTTCGAGGAAGGGTGGCAGTGGCTTGGTGTTCTTTGAACCATTGCAATCAAGCGCTTTGCTTCAAAAATTGTTTTCTTCAATAGGGGGGTTGCCTCCTTTGCAGTACTCTTCTTGAATGATAGGCCTCCAAAATTCCTCCCGTTGTGTTAGGCCTCTGTGGTCTCTGCTTCTTCTTCTTCTAAGAATAGTCACACCCAATCTTTCTATCGATTATCCGTACTTGTCTTGATCTTGTAGCTTTTCGAGATTTTCCAAGGTTCTTTCAATTTACGTATCTAGAGCGACCGGTTACGCACTGATTTTCTTTCATTTAATATTTTCACGAAAGTGGAAACACTGCGAGATCCAAATAAAGTCAGTGATAAAAAAAATTATATATTCATTAAACTAAAAAGATCCCATTTTGTTGCCCTTCTTTGTTAAAACTATTTTGTTTATTTTCTGAAATTTTTGTAATCAAAGAAAAATGTCCAAATTAACATTTCTCTCTTTTGTCAGAATATTGATTTTTAAATTCTTTTTCTATCCTTGTATGACTCAAAAACTTGATAAAATACTATATACAAATTTAAATACTTTTGTTGCAAGACTAACTAGAGATCACGACTTAACTGAGCCAAAAACTTGACAAGACAAAATGCTATGTACAAAATTTTAGCTCACTATACCGAATAACAAAATCAGACATGGCATCAAAAACTTGATAAGACCAAATATACATTGTATGCGCATAAGAAAAGAGTTGTTTTGTCATAAACTCAATTGGAATGTTACTTTGGTCTTAAAAAGCTACAAGATGCAATTGGTACCAGTAATAAAAAAGTAGGACCTATAAGTGGGATATTGTCCCACGATTAAAGGAATTTAAACTTCAACTACTAACTGCTCAGTTCTACTCTTGACGTCTGTTTCATTGAAAATTTAATAACTCATTTGAATTAAATTACTCTATATTAAATATAAGGAAGAATTCAAAATCTCAAATACCATGAAACTGAACAGTTCTTTGTTTTGAAATCAAACATTAGTTTTCTTTCGCGTAATGTCATTCTGCAAATGTAACATAGTTCTATTTTTGCTGATTTGATCGTTATCAAAGAACCAAGTGAAATATTGTTTTAGTTATATATTGTTCAGTGGGATTGTAACTATTTTCTGGTAGTTTCAATCAATGCCATAATAAAATTTCCTCTCTCAAAAAATACAGTATATTTTTCTTTTCAACCTTCACCACTTCTTATATTGATTCTTACTTCATATCTCTACAACAAGAATGATGTCTCACATCCTTAGATATGACGAGTTTACTCTGCCATGATTAGATATCATGCTAACACGGGATCAAGGTCATTCTTCCAGACCAAGGAGATCTCTAGGTGATTAAATTGATATATCCTCAACATTCTCAAACCACGAGCAAATTGAGGATTTATCTCGTAACCTTTCAAAGCTCATTAGTTCATCAATATTTAAATTCTAACATACCCCTAAGTAAGCTTGGTCTAAGCTCTCGAGAATCTACATCACGTATTACTTTCGAGATGGTGTCTAGAAATTAGAGCTAGACAATAGTCCTTTCATGGGCGCAAGCTCACTAAAATTGGGAACAATTAATATCAAGAACATGCACCATTCAAATAAACTCAAAATTCAACTCGGGAAATTTCTTCTCTCATTTTGCGAAAAGACCATAACTAACATCAAATCTTTCAGGGAGTTCTATTCTGGCTTGGATTACAACATACACATTAGAAATATTGATGGGAAAATTCCTTGTAAGTGCAATCCCAACTGAAGAAACGATTTCCCGGCGATTTGTCTAGAGTTCATTGCATTTAAAGCGGTAATTGTAAATGGTACAACATTAAATATCAACTTCAAAACTTTGCTAACAAATTATGTTTTCCAGATCGAAGCAAATCAAATCCAATGCTAAAAATTTAATCTACGAAGAAATAAAAATAGGAAAAAAAAAGAAAAAAGAAAAGAAAAATGACTCAATACAAAGTCCTCGACTCTCAGGTACTACGGTTCGTCGTTCTTGCATTTGACCACCACCGGCACACCGATCGTTTCTATTTATAGAGCCCTAAAAGTTTAGGCCCTAACTTGAATGCTTCTTTTATGAATCCCTAAATTTTAGGCCCAGGTTGTCTTCTCAGTCGTGACCTGAAAGTTATGTCGCAATAGAGTTTTAAATTTTTATTTGCGGGTTTAACATTATGGCAGCGGTCATGCAGCCAGACCTAGAAGATCCTTGTGCTCCTTCTTGCTTGAGTTGAGACAACAGACACACTTTGGTTGAGACATTTTTCTTTCCTTCAGTATGATAACTCGTGGCGTGAGGAGTTTCTTTTTGTTAAAACAATCTATTATGTTCATTCCTCAAACATGTATGTCGTAACGGTGATACCCATGTCGCAACCACGGTTTACCGGTGTAGCTTGACAAGTTGGTGTTCGGCCAAAGTTTCATGTTGCGATATTGATGCTGAAATTTGCTTCTTCAAATTGGTGTCATGACCGGAAAAACTTTTCTTGCCAGCGGAAGATCGACAACTTTCTTATTCTTGTGCGGCATGTCTTATATTATTATCATCTACGATGCGTGACCAAAAAGTCTTCATTGATAAAAGTTCTTGTCTCCCATAGTCTCTTTCCTTATTCTGACTTTATTTTTTGATGTTGCGACTTAGACTTTTATGTTGGGGATGTTTTACATGTTGACCATTATATTTATACTGACGGCACTTTTACGCATGCAGCATATTTTCTTGTTACGACCTAGTTTTTCTGGTCACGACATAACATGCGCCTTTAGCTGTCTTCATTATCATAACCCCATTTCCCTATCATGTCTAGGACTTTTAAGTATTCGGTGACATCTTTTAGATAGTTTGTTAATGTCGATCTGTGACTTCTTTGCATTTGTGTTGAAACTTCTGTCTCGACTTAGAAGTTGTGTCGATACCTCGTTTCTCTTTGTTTAGCTTATTACTGTGTCGCAACCTGAAGATCTCTGTCGCGACAATCAAAACACCTTTTAAGTTTGAAGTATGCGCAACATTGACTCTTCTTATTGCAACTAGGTCAATTCATCCATTAAGCACCCTTTGTCGCGACCTAGTTTCTTGTCACGACCTAAATTTCTTCTTCAGCATATTTTCTATCTCAACAAACTTTTCCATGTTACAGAAGTCAGTGTCGCGACAGAAGATGGTTTGTCATACTTTGAGATGTGCGCCAGTTAAGCGTTCTGTCGCCTTACAAACTATTTGTTCCCTAGCGGCTAACGCCAATGTTTTCATTCTTTGTCGACTGGCTCAAGTTGTCAACAATCAGAAAATGTTGTTGCGACACAGGAAATGTTGTTGTGACACGGTTTCTTTGGTAATTGCTTGAAAGTTTGTCGCGACACACAATTTCAGTTGCAACATGAACTGCTGTAATTGTTGTTTTTCTCTTCTTTCTTGCTGGAAATCCCTCCCTTTTGAATTAATATCTGCAAAACACTAAGTTTGTAAATACTCTATAATTTGGCATTAAAATAGCTAAAATATTGAAAAACAAACGGAAAAATGGATTAAAAATAGATGATTTTAAGACTTATCAGTAATCATCCTCTAGCCTTCATGAGCTCACTGTTAGGATGGATTCCTTTTGGGATGAGCACCAAGAGTTTCAAGTCAATGTTAATTAGCAATTGGAGGCACAAAGCCACAAATACCCTTTATTTTAGTAATCGGAACACCATCATAGCATAGTTAAATAAGCTTCTACCCTCCATGCCCCATTACCACCACTACCACATGGAGATTAGTGAGTTGATCATATATGATTATCAAGGTAGTCCTCTTGTCTCTTAACTCTTTATGAGCTTTTAGTTGTTTCAAGTGTCAATTGTGTTTGTGTTTGCTTGAGTATTTGCATGCTTGATTGTTTGTGTATTGTTTTCCTAGTTTAGTTAGGTTTGTCAGCTTTAGTAATTTGTTTGCTTTTCTAGTGTCATTGCTTGTGTTTATTAGTGTCTTAGGTTGTATGTTTTTTGATTGTGAGTATGCATGAGACCTTTATCTTTAGTTTTTAGTGTGTTTTAGTCCATTGAGTTAAGCCTGGTGCCATGCTTGCCATGAATAGAACACATGAATGTTGAAATTCAAGGTTTTAAGGCCAATTGAGAGATATATGAGTGTTTGTTTGATTTAGAACAATGTGCATGATTGGTGTTGGATGACTTAGTTGGTTTTTCTCCCTCATTTCTCAAGAAGCCATTTCTTTTTGGAGCTTTCACACACATATGCATTAGATCTCTCGTATACACCTTGTTTTCGACCTCTTAAATTGAAATTGAATTCACCATGAGAGTTGTTAACTGTTTAAGTGATGAGACACCTCAAAAGAGGATTGCCTATATGCCTTACCATGTGTTGAAAGGAAAAGAAAGAAAAGCAGAAAAGCCATAAAAAAATGAGAAAAAAGAAAGAAAAAGTCAATAGTGTGAAATAAGTGAGTTTGTAATCGGGAACCCGGAATAGTCGGGGTCTTTTAAAACTTGCTCTACGAGGAAACTGGCATGGAGTCATTGACTTCACTAGTCGCTATATAGGACAGAAGATAAGTATCCTACAAAGTAGGTGCTTCGGTGTTTAGTTGAGTGTTCGAGGGGAACTTAATGCTCGGTGCCCTTAACCAATTGATAGAGAGTCACCAATGGATCCCCAATCTAGGGACACTTCTCTATACACTCTTAGCATTGCTTCCTACTTCTTAGTTTTTGTGTTTTGAATAAGTAAGGTTCTTTCCCATAATTTTCTTAGTTAGCCTCTTTTAAAGGGTGAGTTGAGTTTAAGTTTGCGGGAGTTGAAAACCTGGCTTATGATTGAGATCTTACAAGGACAAATCGCACATAGTTCCCTTAGGAAAAGTGATTGATGATGAGGGAGTATCCTCCTTTGTTCACCATACAATTCATGCCTTATCCTTCAAAGATTATAAATGCTTTTGAATCCAATTTTTTGCTACTGTGTTGTTACATATCTCATTCACTGTATTTATGCTTAATTTATGCTATGCACATCTCAGGTTTGTGTTATATTTGTGTTGTGTGTTAGTGTTTAGTCTAGGCATGTCTCTTATTTTATTGGGGACTATGTCATGAGATAAAGATATAAATGAGATTAGGTGTGGTATTGGGGTTTCTTAGGTTTAATGTGCCTTTAGAAATCTAGGGTTGAGCAGAGATGCAAAATACCTAATCCTAAGGGTAGTGTGCAGATGCTCGAGAGAGATTTGCATATATACTAGTGAAATCGCCATCTTCATGATGAAATAAACATTGATTGATTAGGTTAGGAGGTTCATACATAATTGTTTAGGTGAAATCTACGCCCTAAGGCCTTTTAGTCTTATTGAGTCATTCTTGCATGCCTAGATTAGTGTCTTTGAGTTTCTCTACATATTTTACACCATCTAAATAGAGCCTAGGATAGATTAGAGTCGGTAGTTGCTAACCCAATTTTCCGTGGCATCGATACTCACATATCATTATATTACTTGAGGCGACGCGTGCACTTTCATACTTAGGCGTACTATTTTATATACACGCTTGCGCCTATCAAGTTTTTGACTCCATTACCAGGAATTGGTGCTTTTATTAATATTGATTCAAAATTTCTTTACTCTACTTTGGATATAGCTAGTCTTGTTTTACTTTCTTTGTCTATTTTACTTTTGAATTTTATTTTTGTTTTATAGGTTGCAATCACAATGGATCCTTCTATGGATTTGACAATTGAATTGTTCTTACCCAACAACTAAGAATGAGGCAAATGTCAAATGAGCATCACCAAAGAGTGAGGAGTCAAGTGTTGAACCCACATATGTCTATGGATCATGTTCGATATGGAGGTACCCCATACTTGAGCAATCTTAATATTGGATGGGCCCATCACTCGAGCACATTATGGGAAGAGATACAAAATGCTTCCCACTCTCCACATGTCTAAAGATCAAGCTTGGAAGATACAATAACTGAATTGGCTAGGTCAAGGGTTGAAATGGAAGAGTTAAGGCTCAAATGACTAAGGCAAGCTTAGAGAAAACTATGGCTAAAATGAGGAGTTCTCAAGCCAATTTGGCCATGGTCTAAGTTGAAAAGGAAAGCTCAGTGGATGATATCGACTACTCTCAAGTTGGTTTGCCTATGTTGTATGTTAAAAATGAAATGAATCAACACTCCCAAATGCTCCCTTAAGAAGCGACCCTTAGCTAAACTAAGAAGAGTTCAAGCTAAATTAGCAACATCTCAAGCTCAATTCATGGAGGAGGTGCACACACCTCCACAAGAGGAGTTAAATGTTAAAAATGGAGTAAATGAATTGGCCTTCACAATGGCTAAATTAGCTAAGTTTGGGGTTGATTTATCCATAAAAGAGGAAATGACTCCTATGGCCAGACTCAAACAAAATTTGAGATACATCAACATCTATAAGATGAGGAAATGAGTATACAAGAACTAGTGGCCAAACACTTGAATGAGGGGAAGAACATGGTTGAAATGTCCTTTGAAGGACAACATGAGAGTTTTCCAAACATCCTTGAGGTGAATATAAAAGAAGAAAACTTGAACGACAATGAGGATATCACCTCAAGAAACAATGAAGAACTTGAGAAGATTACAAGAGGAGATGATGATGCACAAGATTTGAAAGCCTTTGTTGTAATGGAGGATGAACCAACTTCTCCGGAATCTCATGAAAAGACAAATGATGAAGTTGTAAAGACTATTCCGGAGATGGCTCCATGGGGTGAGATGCATAAAGAGTTGAAAAATGAGAAGTTGACCCCTATTCTCAAGGCAAAAGAGTACATTATTTAGTTGAACAAGGAAATGGAAGCTACCATTGTGACCTATAAAGAAAAAAAATCAAAAAAATAATAAGATCGTGGAAGATTATGTGCCTAAGAAGCTATTGGAGCACACCTATCGGTTCTTTGGAACGGATAGAGGAGGGTATCACCAACCAATCCGTAGTTGGTAGAGTCAAGTTGGACTCTGCAAAAACGGAGCAGTTCTTTGGAGGCACCCCAAAGCAAAAATAAGGATTTTTATCCATTTATTGCTTTAAATTTTTTTTTTTTAGTTTTACTACGTGTTGCATGTTGATCTTATTTTAAGTGTTTATTTGTTTTTTGTTTTTCAGGACATTAAAGCTGATTTTTATTGAGGGAGCTTCATCAAGACCCACCACACCCAAGCCCAATGATCCCACTCCATTAGCTAGGGGAGTCCTCTGTTCTTAACTTACACATCTCATACATTGAGGACAATGCATATTTTAAGTTTTGGGGTATTGGGGGGATTTTCCTTTGTTTTAAAATTTTCCAGCTTCAATTATCCTATTTTTAGTGTTTTTTTTTTGTTGCTAGTGTGTTTTAGTTACTGTTATATGTTTTTAGTTTTTAGGTTAATTTTTTTCAATTTTAGGTTGTTTTTGTTTTTAGTTGAGATTTTTTTGGGATTAATTGTGATGCCTATGATTAATAATGATTAAACATTCTTTCACATGAAGAAAATGAGAGAGATTCGAACTGAAAGCATAATGGTTTGACCTTGTAGTTGACTATCTAGCCAAAAGTTCTTAACACTTTGAGCACAAGTCATTTACCCTTGAAAGTCAATTTTTTTTGGTTTAGAGAAGAATTAGGTGAACATCATTCTAATTGATCTCTAAAGACTCTAGAACTTGTTCAATTATCACTCAAGAAGGCGAAATAAATGAAACCTTGCGACAATTAGGAAATGATTTAGGCCATCCTTGGACCGATTGAGCCTTTGCGCTAACCTTATTATGCATTGACTATGCTTTAACATTAGGCCTTATTAACCATTTAACACTTGGCAAAATTTAGCCCTTTGAACCTTTGTATTGAATGCCTTTCAGTGAATACATGTAGTATAAATTAGGGGTTTGGTTGAAGAGCATGTGTGATAAATGGATAGAAAAAGAGGTTGAGGGTAGAAAAATAATAAAAAAAATTAGAAAAAGAAGAAAAAGAAAGAATAAAACAAGTAGGAGTTGTTTGATCTTGTAGCCCTCCTACCTTGAGCAAGTAAGTTCTTAGGGGTGTTCCACACCTAATACCCTAAGGCTAACTGGTCTAGGAGCTACTAACCTAAAACTCGCTACACGGGGTAGGTAGAAAGCTTAAGAAGGTCAAGCATTGCATTACTATATACCTTAAAGGTAGAAGAGAAAGAAATAAAAACTTGGCTTGATGACATAAATGGTGAAAATTGTGAGACTCAAGCAAGTTTGGGGGAGAATCTATGTAGTGAAAAGATGCAGAAAGAGCTAAGTTTAGGGTAAAGCTAGAAATCCAAATTTGAAGAATGTGATATGCTAAAGGATGGACATATACGTGAAGAAAAGGGAAAATGTGTATGTTTTGGGTAAACTAAAGCCTAAACGACCTATTTAACTACCCTTACCTAAGCTATACACTACAAGCTTTTAAAGACCTAACTAATCCTAACAGTTGTGTATAGCCTACATTAGTGGAGAGTGATATGCCTAACAAGCATATGGAGTCTTACACACTCACCATGTGAGTGAGAGATCCCATTCCACTCATACTCATCTAATTCCATCCGAACTGCATTTGGCTAGATAGAGGGGAAGACTTCACATAAACACTTGAGAACTTTGGTTTAGATTATTCAACTTATGGTTACTCTATTATTTTTGAAAAACACTATCAAGAAATTTTCTGTGTTGTATGAAGGTTACATCCTTTAGGCAACTTATCATATATTATCCCAATTTGATGTTCAACATTTTTTTTTAATTTTGAATAAGGAAAGTATGTAATTGATTTTCTTGAGGATAAGTAAAATACAAAGGTTGGGGGTATTTATTAGGTGTGCTTTAGGTTAGCATTATGTAGTATAAAATATAGCATAAATCATGATTTCGATGCTAACTAAGCACTCCTTTTATTTATTTTCATATCTCACCCCCTATAGCTATATATTTTGTAGAAACGAAGAAAACAAGATGAAAAGTAAGCAATTTGGGTGAGAAATAAAGAAGATAGGCCGAAAAGAGTCCCACGATTGTGACTTGGAACAGCCATGGTCGCGACCATAAAAGAGAAAAGTTGCGATCGTGGACTCACGATCACGATCATAGAAGACCTTGCTGCAGTTTATTGAATCAAAGTCTCGATGAAGTCGCGACCGTGAGTCACCACGGTCGCGACCTTGAAGCCATTTTGCTGAAGACTGTGGACTTCATTTTCAGTGAAGTTGCGACTATGAAGCCATTTTGCTGAAGACTGTGGACTTCATTTTTGATTAAGTCGTGACCGTGAGTCACCATGGTCACGATTGCACGACGTAACCTAGAATATTTTCCATATTTTTAGGCCGGTTTCGGCCTTGTTTTCGAGATGTATATAGAGGACTTTTTCCTTAGGGTTTAAGGAGGTTTTTGCTCGGGTTTTGTTCGATTTTGATTAGATTTAGGCTAGAGAGGGGCTCTCCCTTAGGGTGGAAACACCCTAGGGTTAGTTCTTCTAGTTTTCTAGGGTTTGTTCTTGGAAGAAGAAGAAAACCTGAGAAAGAATAAGATGATGGAGGAGAAGAAGGAAGCCACAATGCCATCTTTTTTTTTTTTGTCTTTCCTTTCTCGTTTTTCCTTATTTTGATGGTTGTATTTCCTCTTCCATTTATGGTTTAGTTAATTTTCTTAAGGTTTAGATGTAGCCAAAGACATGTTTTTAAGAATCTCTCCTAATTTCTATTGATTGATGTTTATTTTATATTTGTGTTGAGTATTTCATTTTGATCTTAATGCTTGTGGGTATTTAGCCAATATTTTCATGGTTTATGGTTTGATTCAAGGTCTCAGTGTTAGAGTTAAAATTAGACCATGGATGATTTACCATCTAATTATCATGAGATAGAGATATAAATGAGATTAGGTGTGGTATTAGGTTTTCTTGGGTTTAATGAGCCTTTAGAAATTTTGGGTTGAGCAGAGATGAAAAATACCTGATCTAAAGAATTGTGTAGTGCTCGAGATTCACATATATACTAAGTGAAGCTGCCATGTCGCTGATGGAAAATAACAGTGATTGATTTGGGTTAGGAGGTTCATACATAATTGTTTAGGTGAAATCTATGCCATATGGCCTTTTAGTCTTATTTGAGTCATTCTTACATGCCTAGATTAGTGTCTTTGAGTTTTTCTATATATTTTCCACCATCCCTTAGAGCCTAGGCTAGATTAGAGTAGGTACTTAGTAACCCAATTCTCCGTGGGAACGATACTTACTTATCATTATATTACTTGAGGCGATGTGTGCACTTGGGCACATAGGCGTACTATTTTATATACATGCTTTCGTGCCTATCACTTTTGTACTAGTTTTGCCTCGCATTGTTTTATCTTCTCCAAAATGCACCATTTGGGATCTAAATGCTTATCTAATAAAAAAAAAACCAAACAGGACATTAGAACACTTATTTATACAATAAAACACTCTAAAAACTAACCAAAATGTGAGTATAAAATGTACTTATCACACCCCTAAGCTTAAATCTTTCTTGTCCCTAAGCAAAGGACAGACACAAAACACTTAAACTAATCAAACAAACATGAAATGAGCATGGTGACTAGGTGCCAAGAGGAGAAACACAATGAACACATGTTTTTCCACAACATAATAACCAATAATGGGATATTCAATCATTTGAAATCTTTAGAGAACAAAGCAAAAACTAGCATGGAGAACATAGCAAGCCATCCCCAAGTCCTCGATGAACTTTCTTAAGGGATATTTGTGAAATATTCTTAATTGGATCTCAAACATATAACAAGGTTCCAACACCCCCAAACTCAAACTTAAACTCAAACTCAATTCACATTTTTGAAGGAAATTAACTAAGAAAGGATAGGAACGCACCCATTTATTCAATCACAATAAACCTAAAGTAGGATGCAAGGCTAAGGAGTTCTAGGAGAGTGTCCATGTAGCGGGGATCTATTGGCGACTCCACACCAGTTTGTTAAGGGGACCATGCATTCAATTGCCTTCAAACTTCACCTCAAACACTCAACTAGAAAACCGAAGCTCCTACTTGTGAGGAAACTTACTTATTTGAGTTTTTTTCTTTTTCACATTTTTTATTTTCTATTTTCTTTTTCTTTTCTTTTCCCTATGTTTTTGCACTTTTTTCTTAGTTAGGGCTCATTGGCGATCCTCTTTTGAAAGTTGTCCCTTCCATCACTCAAAAAGTTAAAGTGTCTCAAGGCAAATTCAATTTAAGAAGGGGAGGCCAGAAACAAGGTACATACATGAGATCTACTGTGCGTGTGCATAAAAGCTCCCCTAAGAAATAGCTTCTTGAAAAACAAGGGGGAAACAAGCTAAGTCACCCACAACTAGTCATGCACATTGTTCCAAATTGACCCAACACCTAAGTATCCCAAGAATTGGCAGCACTTTCAATTCCAAGCTTATAGTTGAAGTACGATCCTCGATATGAGAGAAGGCTACCAAAGCTCACTCTGGCTAAAGACACCACATATGTAAAAACAAAGACATAAGGACAAGCAAACACACTAAAGTAGGTAAACAAAAGATAAATCCTCCCCCTAAACTTAGTATAAGCATTATCTTCCTTGTGAATGATAACTATGAAAGTAAAAGGGGTTAGGAGACTTCCTTGAGTGTGATCATGGTTGATCATCAGCTAGAGGCTGTGATGGATAATGGAAGTTCTTGTCATCTTTTCCTCACCTCACCTGCACACAATCAAAACACAAAAACACAAAATCATCAAAAGCGAACACCAATTTAAACAAATAAAAAAACTACTAATTTATCAAAGCGACCACATAAATCGGCTTAAGCCTCTAGAAGATTTTGCTCACATTTTAAAATCGACGGCTCTGACTCACAGTTGGTTGATAGTTCTTGCCTCATCATTCCCTAAGAACTGGTAATTGTGCTCAAATAGTAGCTTAAGCACATAGCCTTCCAAGTTCTTGCTTAGGGCATTTTTTTTCTTATTTTCTCACAATGTTTGCTCTTTCATTTTCCTTATTCAACTGAAAGATGAACTCATAGACCTCATTAATGTGGGTAATTTTTCTGTTCTGCTCCTTTACTGGACATAGCCCTAAAGTCATCTCGAGACAGTCTCTACAACTCCTTTTCTTATTTCATTTAGTTCTAGAGAAGTTGACTCCTCTTCTACTAATTCATCTAACTCATTGGGATCAACTTCCTCTACTTATTGCGGCTCTTCAATTCTGCCTCACTTCTCAAGGTGATATCCTCGTGTGCTCCATCTTTTATTTTTTTGGGTTCACCTCAAGAGTGTTAGGTAAACTCATTTGTTGTTATGTGGAAAGTATCTCAACCATTTGCCCCATATGAATCTTCGATCTCTTGAGTTGTTCTATTCTAATTTAAAAATTTTCCTTGTCTCATTCATGAATTGAGCCTGAAAATTGGCAAATTCAGCTTGAGATTCAGCCAATTCATTCAAGGCTTCTTCCAGAGGAGATTTTTGCACTTGTGGAGGTTGACTTATCTCAGCTTGAAATTTTCAATTTCAGCCCATAAACTTGCATATTCATCTTGAGATCTAGCCAACTTAACCATGGCTTCTTCTAGATGAGAGGTCATTTGAGCTTGAAGATTTTCCATTTTAGCCATTGCACCTTCTAAGCTTGATCTTTGAACTTGTGAAGAATGGAAAGTAATAGGGCTTGCTTCCCATGAGAGGCTCAGGTGACGGTCCCATCCAAAATCATAATTGTTCAAGTATGGGGTACCTCCATATTGAACATGATCCATAGAAATATGTGAGTTCCACTCTTGACTTCTCACCCTTTGATGTTGACTATAAGCTAGTTGTTAAGTTAGGAAAGCCAATTCAATTGGTAATTCCATGAAAGGATCCATTGTGAATTGATTCTTGCAAAACAAAAAATCCAAAGTAAAATAGAAAATGAAAATAAAACAAACCAACTATATCTAAAGTAGTGTCAAGTGTTAGGTGTGCTTTAGTTTAGCTTTTATTAGTGTAAAACGTAGCATAATTCATGTTTTAGATGCTAACTAAGCACCCTTCTTACTCATTTTCATGCCTAACCACCTTCTTTGTGTATTTTGTAGAAATGAAGAAAACGAGATGAAAAGTAAGCAATTTGGGTAAGAAATGAAGAAGTTATATATAGTTAGAAGCCATGGTCGTGACCACAAGCATTTATGGTAGCGATCACAAATCAAAAATGAAGAAAATTGCGCAATGAACTCTCGATGTGGTTGCGACCACAGAGGACTATTTTCAGCCAACTCTCGATGTGGTCGCGACCATAGCTTCCCCTCCAGTGACCGAGAAGCATTAAGTCTTGGTGTGGTTGCGACCATGGTCATGACCATAACCCGATTTTCCTATAGCACTGTTTTACACTTTGCAGTGTGGTCATGACCACGCAACATTTTGGGCCCAAACTCTTTCCATTTTAGGCTTGTTTTGAGGTGTATTTAAGGACTTTTTTCACACTATTCTAAGGTTTGAAATTTTGGAGAGAGAGGCTCTCCTCTAAGGTTTTCTCTCTTGAAGTTTTGTTCCATATTTTAGGTTAGGTTTTCTTTAGATTTATTAAATTTAGGTTTTATTTGTGAAGACTTTGGTTTGTGATCAATAATTGCTGGAAAAACAACCTTATAAAGTGTGGATTTCAGCTTGGAGCTTGGATTTGAAAACATTTGCAGCTTAATCTCTGTTTTGCTTTCTCATCTCTACTTCTTCAATTTCTGCAGTTTTATGTTTGTCATTAACATGAATTTGTGGGTTTTGATGGCCAAAATGATAGGCTAAGCATTCTATAGGGTTGGTTATTAGATTTGATGTTAGATTCATCTAATCTTTAGTTGGTTGATGTTTTATGCTTGATTTGTTATGTTTGGTGTTAAATCTTTGGAAAACTAAGGTTTTGGTTAATTGATACATATTGAGAATCGGATCTTTGATCCTCTTAGTAGGGTATCCATGGTGACACTTGGATTACGCCTTAAAATATGGTTATGATTTTCTTAAGGTGTGAATCAGTTAATCGGGATTCGAATTAACCTAGTTAAAGAGGCTTAGGAAATTAGAAAGGTCTAGTACAAAGTGGCTTTCACTAGGAGGGGACACTAAACACATTAAATAAGGATTGCAAGGACATAACTGTGACCAATCCGAGCTTAGTCCAGGTAGCTCTATTGTATGGACCAAGAGGTGACCAATATAGCTCAAGAGGAAAAATGCCTTTGAAGAGTATCACATTTAATGACTTAAATGGACCGAACAGAGAATAGGCACTCTGTGAGAAATCGAGGGGAGACACGGAAGTGTAATCTCGTACCGTATCCTCGGACCAATTCAAGTCATAATTCATTCATCCCAAGCCTTATATAGATTAATCATTTGACATCAATGACGATAACCAACCCTAGTTCCTATATAAGTAGTTTTCTCTTGATTTTAGTCAATTTAATCTAGTTTTCACAATTCAACTGCTATTTTGGTTTAGTTTTGTTTTTATTAAGTTTTAGAACTTCCATCTCAAATTATTGAGATGCTCAGATAGTGAATGACTTTGTATTTGGGAATTTTCAGTGGCATTAAAAAATCCACACCTTCCTTGTGGGATTGATATCACAAAGACTTTATAGTCATAGTATTACTTGTACAACCCATAAGCTTCACGAGATATCGCTCTTAAGTACAGGCCTTTGCGGGAAGGTACGGTTTGGTGTTTGGATTGATATTTTGGCAAAAGAGAAGCTTGTTAATTTGAGCAAAAATTTTCTTTTCTTATTTTCGTTTGTTTCTTATTTGAGTATAGTATACTTCATTTTTTTGTATTTTTCTTTTAGGTTCTAAGCATAATGTTTAATGAAGAGATGGATGAGCTCTTCTACACCCTCTAGAAAGAATTTACGTCTCGAGTGACCTAAAGAGCACTGGGAAGATATCGTTGCAAGGCAAGTACAAGCCTTTATGAGCCAACAAGCCTATAATTTTGAAGGGGTGAACTATTTCAACAACAATGATGGTTACTACTCTCAACCCCACATCAACATTCCAAGCTACCACCATCATTGGGCTGGGACATATGAAGACCTCTCTGGAAATCAATCATGCAAAGTCAAAGTTCCAGTTCTATTATAAGAAAATCGAAATGACGAGTGGATGAGGCTATTTCTTGCCTTAAAAGTAGAAATTAAGATGGATAATGAGGCTTTAGAAATGCTGTTGTCAAACATAAAACCCAAGGCGGACGCCAACATGATAACAAACATTGACATCAATTATACGAATCTTAATAGAGAAATGAGTGCTATCATGGATAGATTATTGTCTGATGCCGATGGTCAAGAAAAGTTCTAAAGAACAATCTTCAAAGCTGACTCGAAGCGACACAAAGAATGATGACATACGGGAGAGTGAAAACGTAACTTTAAGCCTTGAAGATGAACTTTTGAGCTCGATATTGGATGAAGACAAGGACATAATGGAATGTGAAAAAATGTCTTTGGTCCTTGAGAGAGATTTTCAAGCCCCGTCATTGGTAGAGAAGTTTGAGCTTGCCATTGACAAAGTGCCATCATTGAAAGAGAAGCAAGTTGAAGAAAAACATCTAGAGCTTATAATTGAAAATGTCATAGTTGGAGTTAAAGACTTCAATTTCCTCATAGAGTCTTTGACTTTTGGCATGGAAGAGGACCGACAAACCTCACCTATAGAAAGGCCTTCCATTGCTACAAGTCAAGTGTGGATTGATGTCGAACATGGGGAAATGATGCTAATAATTCTATAGGGTTGATTATCAGATTTGATGTTAGATTCATCTAATCTTTAGTTGGTTGGATGTTTTATGCTTGATTTTTGTTTAAATTATTAATTCTTTGGAATACTGGAGTTTTGAATTGAGTGATACATTTGCTAGAATCGGATCATTGATCCTCTTTACTGAGACCTCCTTGGTGACGCTTAGATTATGCCCTAAAATCTGGTTCTGATTCTCTTAAGGTGTGAATTAGTTAATCGGGATTTAAATTAACCTAGTTAAAGAGGCTTAGGAAATTAGAAAGGTCTAGTACTAAGTGGATTTCACTAGGAGGAGATACCAAAAACATTAAGTAAGGATTGCAAGGAAGTAACTATAACTGATCCGAGCTTAGTCTAGGTAGCTCTATTGTATGGACCGAGAGGTGACTAATAGTGTTCCAAAGGAAAAATGCCTTTGAAAAGTATCACATTTAATGACTTAGTTGGATCGAATGGAGAATAGGGAGTGGGTGTGAGAAATTAAGGGGAGACACGGAAGTGTAAACCTCATACTGTATCCTTGGACCAATTTAAGTCGTAATTCATTCATCCCGGGCCTTACCTAGATGAATCATTTGACATCAATGACGATAACCAACCCTAGTTCCTCTAAGTATTTTTCTCTTGGTTTTAGTTAATTTAATCCAGTTTCACAAATCAACTGCTGTTTTGGTTTAGTTTAGTTTTTATTAAGTTTTAGAACTTCCATCTCAAATTATTAAGATGCTCAGATATTGAACGACTTTAGTAGTCGGGGTACTCAATCCGCATTAAAACACACCTTCCCTATGGGATCAATATATGGACTTTTTAGTCCACTGTATAACTTGTACGACCCTTGCACTTGCGGATCACTAACATCAAGCTATTTCAAATCAATATTAATAGAAGCACCAATCACCGACAGCGGTGCTAAAAACTTGGTAGGCATGAAACGTGTATAAAATTATAAATTTCCTATGTGAGCAAGTGCATGCGTCGTGTTCAAGTAATAAAGAGTAAGTAAAGTATCATTCCCATGAGGATTAGTCTACTAAATACCGATCTAATCTAGCTTAGACTCTATTTGAATGATTGAGAATCTTTTGAATACAACAAAATTAAATAACAGAAAAACTCTAAACAAAGGCTAAAACCTAGGGTTGTGACTTCACCTAGCTAATCTCGATGGACAGGTTTGAATGTTAATATAATGGTGTTTAAATCCTAAATTGATGGTAGGATCATTAAGGTACAAGTCCATCTCTCTCGAGCGTTGATAAGCTTAACACTAAAACATGTCATATTTCCTCTTGGCCTCAAACCCTCTACGCCACATGTAAAACCTAAGGTATCTCTACTTCTAGATTGATTACATGATATTCTACCCATGTCATTTGGTTCTCATCTTTCGATCTCAAACCAAAAGCCAAAACAAGAAAATTGTGACCAAACATTCACAAGTGATTACTGCAAAATAGGATCCTCATTGAAAGTTATATAAACATCATTAAATATTAGAAATAACATCATCCATCGTTTTTAGCATCGGTTACATCAAAACACTAGAATATGAATTAAAACATCTTGAGAGAAGAAAAGGAAAACAAAAGAAAGAGAAAGAAAGAAAACTCAAGTTGTAGATGGGTTGTTGTAGTCTTCGCGATCTCTCGTTGAAGCTCGCCTCCAAGGGCCGTCTCCAATATCAGGATTCCTCTCTAGGAGCCCTAGGGTGTCTCCACTGCCTACGAACTCCTCTCTTTCGTTGTCTCCTATTTTCTCTTCTTGTGTTAGATGATCCCACTGTTAGATGATCAAAGAGCGCCTCCCACCGCCTCCTCGATTCTCTTATTCACAAGCTAGGGCTTCCCTTTTATTGAATGTGTGATGGGCTACATGTATGGGCCTTGGGGATGCCTAAGAGTGAAAAATGACGCCTAGGCATGAGTGTACATATAAGATGACGCCAAGGCATGAGATTTGACGCTAAGCCTTGAGTTTTGATGCTAAGGTATGAGTTTTGATGCCAAGGCATCAAATTGCATATAGGTTGGCGCCTTAGTGCCAGATTGGACCCTAGTTGGTGCCTTGGTGCCAGCTTGGACCTTGGTTGGCGCCTTAGCACCAACTTGGGCTATGGTGGGCGCCTAGGCGTGCCAAAGACCTTCTCGGAGCTGTTCTCACTCAACTTTTGTACTAGTTTTGCTTCGCCTTGTATCATCTTCTCCAAAATGCACCATTTGATATCTAAATGCTTACCTGATAAAAAAAAACCAAATAGGACATTAGAACACTTATTTATATGAAAAAAACACTCTAAAAACTAACCAAAATGTGGGGATGAAATGAGTATATAATGTAGTCATCAACAGGCCAACGACCCAATGATTGCATAAAGCCACATTACGGGCAGAAATGAAACACCACCATGGAGTATAAATAAGTACCTAATGTGGATAGAGAGTTCTTAGGAGTGACAAGGGAATTTGAAGATCATAGAAGACTTGAAGATTTGAAGAGGAAGAAGAGGAAGAATTGAAGATTATCACCTCATTAGAGTTTCTCTTACCCTCTTTATGTTTTTTGTCTATTTTATATTATCTCATCTCCTCATGATGTTCTAATTTCACAGTCTAGGGTTTTTGTGTAGATTGCACATGAATCTTGTAATTAATTGTTGATTTTCTTCCTAATTTGTTATATGGAATGTTATTAGCTTATTATCTCATCTTGTTCCTCATACTTATTGATAATTGATCACTATCAATATGATTTGTGACCTATTGCAAGACCTGAAAGAGTAATAGGTTAGACTTAGGTGAAATAACATAATCCTCCATAGACTAGAAATATTCATGGGATTTACGTGGTGATTGTGGCTTTCTTGGGTTTAGTGCACTTCTTAGGTCTTAGAGTTGAGTTGAGATGCAATATACCTAGATCCTAGGAGTAGATTATGGATTATCGAGAGGCTTGCCTTTTGCAAGAATTCCATATGATTAATTAAGTGAAGATCAATGTTGATTGCTTGAGGATTGTAGAATTGAAGCCAAAGCCCTAATTCATTCATATATTTGCTTAATTCTCATTGTCGTTTAGATTTTAATTCAGAGTTATTTTCATTTAGTTGGATCCAATTTTTGCTAAAACATTAATTCAAATAAAGGAGAAATTTCCTAATTTCGGTACTTAACTATCCATTTCCCTGTGGGTTCAACACTCATCTTCCATTGTATTACTGGTTAAACGATGTGTACACTTGCGCTTATCTATTGTCCATTTTGCATATCATATTTGGAATTTAGAGCATACTTATAACTTCAAAAGAACCTGGCTTTAATACCAATTGTTGCGCCAATGGGGAAAATAATGCAACAAGTAGAATAATCAAATGTAGAAGAGAAAGAAAACATAAGGAATTTAACGAGGTTCGATATAAATACCTACATCCTTGGGCACTAGCAAACAACTTCCACGAATAAAAGAGAATTACAAACTTAAGGCCACAAATCAATTTCCTAAGGAATTGAGCTGAAAAGTAAATACCCAAGCAATTGGGAAATACTATAAATACCCTAAATTAGATGGGGAAGAGGTGCAAATATTACAAAGCAGCAAATGCCCTTTATAGGCTAGGAGGTTGAAGCAAATCCCACTTTTAATTGATGTGGGATTACAAAATGAGACAAAATATAACACAACCGTATTTCCTAATTTTTTTTTATAAGGGTCTTAATTGGGGAGAAGGTTGAATGTGGGAGATATGTTCTTTACTCTAACATGTACTATGAAGACAGTTATGCATGCAAGCAATGAGAGATGTTACCCTAGTATCATAGAATAATAAATATATAGAACTCAAGAATTGTCTTCATGTATGTAGTCTAGAAAGAATTTGATTTTAGTCTCTAGTTTAAATGAATCAAATTATTCAGTCTATTTTAATAAAAAAAAATTGTTAAAAAGAATAATTTTTTCCTCAAATATATTGGTTAACAATCTCTTTTGTATTGATCCTATATCATTGTTATTAGTTGTTGAAAAGAATCATGTTTCACTTAAGAGGAATGTACTTAACACTAATTAGACTTATCTATGGCATCTATGCTTAGACCATATTAATCTAAATAGGATTCAAAGATTGGTCAAATATTAAACATTACACATTAGTTCCAAAAGATCTTCTAGTTTAGAAATCTCTTATAGAAGGTAAAATGACTAAGAGGGTACTGCTAAAGTTGTTAGAGCTAAAGAATGTCTAGAATTAGAATTTCATCACCATGATAGATGATTACTTTATGTATGATTATATATACCTTATGCAAAGGAAAATTAATGCCCTTGATAAATTAAAGGAATTTAAGGCAGAATCAAAGAGCTAGTGGATAAACACTTCAAGGCATTTCAATTTAATCAAGATGAGAGCACATGTCTAATGAGTTTGATTCCCTATTAAAAGAGCATGGGATTATAACCTAATTAAGTGATCCTAATATACCACAACAATTCCTTATGTACATGGTAAGATCTACGATGAGATTTTCAACGCTATCTATATATTTTTAGGATATTCCTTAAAAGTTGCAAGACATCTTCTTGATCTAGTTTTACCTAAATCAATAACATTAACTCCTATAGAGATATGGGCAGGACATACTTGGTTTACACTATGTTCTCATATAAGGATGCCAAGTACACTAGTTGAAATAAAAGGTAGATAAGTTGAGCCCAAGACAACAAGCTTCTTACTTTGTTAGGCATCCAAAAGAAACTAGGGTTTATTTTGGAAGACCATAAGGTACTTGTAATTGAAAATGCTAGATTTTTTTGGAATATGACTATATCTTGAGTAATAATGTTTAGAGTAAGGTTGACTTTAGAATTGTGAAGAGAAAAAGAACTCTTTGATTTTCAATAATTAACAAAGTGGGGGAACATGCATATTTATACACTAGTGTTAGAGAAAATAAAGGAAACAAAGTTAGAGTTTAATTAGGAAACTAAAGAGAAAAGGAAATAAGGAAAAATCTTCCTAAATGGATTAAGAAACTATCCTTAACACCCTCCCTTAAGTTGAAGCATATAGGTCATATGCACCAAGCTTGTCACATATATATTTTATCCTAGGACCTCCGAGAAACTTAGTGAAGATATTTTCTAGTTGGTCATTAGAGTTGACAAAACTAGTAGTCATGCATCCCGATGCAATATTCTCTCTAATAAAATGACAATCCACTTCGATGTGTTTGGTTATCTCATGGAAGACTGGGTTTGATGAAATATGCAAGACGACTTGATTATCACATATAAGCTTCATCTATTCATCCTTTCCAAATCTTAACTCTTGGAGGAGATGCTTCAACCATATGAGTTCACATGTTATTGAGCCCATAGCTCGATACTTGGCTTTAGCACTAGATCAGGCTACTACATCTTTTATCCTCTTTCAGGATATTAAGTTACCTCCAATGAACACACAATACCCTGGTGTAGAACATCTATTTATGGGTGAGCCTGCCTTGTCTGCATCACTGTAGCCAACAATCTAGGTATGACCTATGTTCTCATACAACACCCCTTGACCTGGTGTTCCTTTAACATAAAGGAGAATAAGAATTGCAGCATTCCAATGCCTATCACAAGGTGATTGTAAGAACTAACTAACTACGCTCAAAGGAAAATAAATGTAAGGCTGAGTGATAGTGATATAGTTCAGTTTACCTATAAGTCATTGATATCTCCTTGGATTTTGTAGAGGCTTCCCCTATCTTGGTACAAGTTTGACATTTGGATCCATAAGAGCTTCTATAATCTTACAGTCCAACATACCAATGTCTTCCAATATATCCAAGGTCTACTTCCTATGAGAAATAACCACACCAAAATTAGACTGAGCTACCTCAATGCCTAGAAAGTACTTGAATTCCCTAAGTGTAGATCCCGTATTTTTGGTTATGATGTGTTTCCACATAAAAGGCGAGACTCGGTTTTGTACTTTGAAAATTCATTTTTGAAAAGGATTTGGAGTCGTCACTTATTTTATTTATTTGTTTAAGAGAAAACAAAATGTGACGCTAAAGCAGGTCAGTTGACTACCCATCGACATGAAATACGTAGAATGTGGGTGACCCGACATTACTCTGAAAAATCGGGCGGAGTCTCGCATGGGAGCTCTGCACGAATACAAAACCTGCATATAACTTGTCCCAAACATCAATATAACAATAACATGAGTCGCGACCACTTGGGCCCATGAACAATACTCATAAAACATATATATCCAACTTCTCCAATAGTTTCAAAGTTCAAATTTTACTCTTATACAACACACTTCTGTTAAAATTAGAAATTCTAATACATGTCATATCATAACCCCAAAGCCACAATCCGGCTTTTTCTTCTAAAGCTGGAGTCTCTAGGATGACCGTCTCCTCATACGCTCCACAGTACTTTTAGTAAAATGTATCCCTCGACGAGTGAGGCTAAATTCTCGATGGTGGAATCTACCCCAAGTGAAATTTACTCTCCCTTTAGTGCGTATGCGATGTTAAAGAAATAAGCAATGGCATTCAAGCAAATGCATGATCCTACTTGAATGTCTAACTAATCATCTCGTACCCGATTCCTCACCGACTCCCTCATACTCGCCTAAGCCTCGTATGAGAATTATTATGTTTGTTTGTGGACAACCCTCCGATGTATATATATATCAATTAGGCCGTCTCCAGATTGATGGCTATTTATGGACTACCTCTGATGTATATCAATTGGGCCGTCTCCGGCCCGATTGATACTGAAATATGGACTGCCTCCAGTCATTTTTAGTTTTAGACAACCCTCCGAAACCATTTTCTCTAGATTTCATCTCATGCACTCCTCCCTACCGTCCTAGAATTGTCAGTACATATGGAATGCATGATGCCAATTCCATTACAGTTCATAATACATGCAAATAAACATGCATATATTCATAAAAATTAAATCACACAATCATGTTATGTAATTTCTCATTTTCATATCACATCAAAATTAGCTCAAATGGGCTAATAGTCAAGCACGAGCAATTCTATTTGGTTACTCGACCAAACACATTAATTCACAAAATTTATTTTATGAACACTATTCTCAGGGAATAGTAGAGCCCTCGATTTACTATTCTAAAATCACTTGTCGTCGGTTCACTTTGTGAACCCGAATTTCATGGCCATTTTCGGCCTCATTCCAATCAAGACATGATTTATTTCACAAATTACACAATTAATCAACCCAACAGCCCGTGCCCAGTGATGGACGGCACAAATGGGTTTCAAAAATTTCCAATAATTTGGTCCCAAGTTTTGGGATCGATCAAACTGAACCGTTCAAAGACTCATTGACGAAACATTGAAAAACGCTTAAATAAAGTGCAAAACCCAAGTAAAGGAGAAACCCTACCTCACGGCGTTTGTCAAAACTCCTCGAATCTGGTGTTCGGGTAGCCAGCTCGTAGAAGCGATTCCTTCTTGTCAAAAGGCGCCGACGGTCGGATCGCGCGATATTTTAGAGAGAAGTCAGGTAATCTCTCTCTAAAAATAAATTTTTTTGGCTACTGGTTCTTTTCCTTTCTTTTCACATTTGCTCCCTTTTTTCATTTGAGAGCTGACCCTTTGTTCATATTTTGGCATTGATACCATTTAAAACAAATTCTAAAATGACCATTATGTCCTTCTTTTCCCAGTTTTGACATTCGGGTTTATCTCGGCCATCCATTTTCATCATTTCTCTACTCATGCCACTTATGACCTGTAGGTACGTGTTATATGTGACTTTAAAGTGCATTGAAAATCGTTTTCTGACACGCACGACGTGATGCGTCGAAAAAGTGCCAACTCAAGCGTACCGGTCGACGAAATTCGACGTGCTAGCTAGATTTCGTGAGACGATTCCAACGGTGAAATCCGTTTCGTCATCCGAGATCTAGAGAATAAATTTTGGATTTTTTAACCGAAATTACGATTTTGCCCTTTTTCCAGAAATTTAAATTTCTCGGGTCTTACATTCTCCCTTCCTTAAAAGTAATTTAGGTCGAAATTCTGGACAACCCCTGTCAATATTTCATGCATGTCACGGCGTGCCTGCCATGCATATAGCCGTCATTTAATATTTAAGCATTAAATCCGTGCCTTATCCACAAACAAGAGGATAGGTGGCTCGCATCGTCCTCGCTCCCACGTGGGCTCTCCACTTCCATAGTGCACCATAGCACCCTCACCAGCCTCATGGTCTTGCGTCATAGCCTGATCACATCAAAATACATCACGGTCCGCTCCTCGAGTCCCATCGAGTGTCAGCCTCGATCTGTCCCCAATCCACTACATAGGCTGAGCGAAAAGGAAGAAGAAGGATATGATATACTTAGGAGCATGGAGCGTGGCTCTCGTGGATACCTAACATCTTTGGGCGGTAAAGCAGCCAGTGCCTTCTAGCACGCATCACTCTCAGTATCTGAAAGGCCATGGATCTTGATAGCTTCAGCGCTTTCAAACTGACCACTCCCTCTTGATCGCCTTGAGAAGACATGATCCCCAGCCTCGAGACTCTAGGGTTTGGCGTCGCACATGCGCATAACTCTTCTGCAGGCTTTGAGCGGAAGTGAAGGCGTTGTCGTCGCTCGCCTTGGTGTCTCTAAATCAGGTCAGGACGTGATGGGCTCCCTCTCCCACCTCGGATCCAACATAATGGTGTCTACATGGCCTCCCATCTGATTTTCCATCTGTGATTGCCATGTCTGTATACTCACACGATAAGCTGTTGTTGTAGCGAATTCCACTAAGGAAAGGCTCCTCCCAGCTGCCCACTTATGATCCGGGGCGCATGCTCGTAGCATGTCCTCTAATACTGTATAGTCCTCTCGGGCCCGACCATGTCTAAAGCGAGGTGGGTGTACTCACCAGTTAGCCCGTGTGCCCATAGCCTTTGGAAACTCTTCAAAAGTCTTGCGTAAACCTTAGGTCCACATCCGACCTTTATGGATCTGGTGCCATATGCTGACTATCTCTCGAATATATAACCGGTAGAATCTCTCTAAGGCGAAGGTCATCCATACGACTAGAAAATGCCGACTTAGCCAGGCCGGTCCACTATCTACTTATACCACGTCAGTGCTTTTCTTTGCGTCAGTAGCAAGTGAGTCCACAAAGTCCATCGTGGCGTGCTCCTTCCACTCGGCCACCTCGATGGTTGAAGTAGCCGCTGCGGCTACGGTGCTCCCCGGCCTTAACTTCTAGCGACACGTGAGACATCTATTCTCTTCGTCCACTTCAATAGATGCGCGGCGAGATCTGGTACATCTTCGTGCTTTTTGGATGCAAAGGCAAATCGATGAGTGCTCCTTGAAATCTCCTCCAGGCTAAATTCGGCTGAGAGACCACTGCAGTCTCCTATATCGAAGACTACCATCTGCGTAGACGGTCCAACCCTCGTCACCCGTGCGACTCTGCGATTCCTGATGGACTACTATCTGCAGATCCTGCCTTGGACTCGATCCTCTGCTTTCGACGAATCTGGTGTAGCCATAAACTCCCCCAGGTACCACAGTGCGCTTTCGACATCTTGCCAATGGCATACACAGTCTGAGCATCAGCCACTCAGAAGCTATACCTTCGCGCTCTCGTGACTTCATTGTTCATCAGCCACCACATTTGCATCAGGGATTGTAATGCAAGTGAAATCATAATCCTCTAAGACTCCATCCATCTGGTACCTCATATTTTGAAGTCATTGTAGCGTGAAAATACTTGAGACTTTTATAGATGCGAGTACCTCGAACTCCTGCCATTATAAGTAGTCGTGCCAAATCTTCAAGGCAGACTCGATATATCATGTTATTATTGGGAGGTAGTGCGCGTAGTTCTATTGACAGGAACCATAAGCTACTACCCTCGATTTGCCTTGAAAACATCCAATCCAGGCCCTCGAGTATCCTGATACACTGTACCTGCGTCACAATCAGGGACTATCAATATAGGGCTGATAAGTCTCCTCTTTAACCTGCGGAATGCCTCCTCGCGCCAGTTCGCCACTTCAAACTTGACCTCCTTGAATTGACCTAGTCATAGGTGCTTTCTTTATCCTGGAGAAATCCTCGATGGATCTCTGTAATACCAGCCAATCCACAGAAACTCATCTCAAATCACGACTTGGTGCCCAACTCATCAACACTGACCTTCTCTGGGTGACTAACCTCCAGTCGCATTCACATTATTAAAATCTCACCTCGATAAGCCAGAACTACTTCTTGAACTTGGCGTCTGGTGATGGTCTCTGACAAGCGCAAAGCAGTCTCAAGTGATACTCATGCTCCCACTCTGACTAGGTAGATAAGTCTCATCACGAAGACCGACAAGGCCCAGTCTAGATAGAGGTTTGAATACCCTATGCCGGGATCTATAGATACCAAAAGCATTAAACCGATCGAGAAGGAGCATCAAATGGCTTTCGAAGTGCCATAGCATCTTTGTCTTAGGGATATCTCTGTCCCTAACCCTCGTCAGTGCTTGATGCAGAAGGTCTATCTTGGAGAGACTTCGCTCTCCTCTCAAGCGATCAAATAAATGTCAATCCTGGTAATGAGTATGGAGTTGTGATAAATAACCTGTATTTGTCTGTAGTCAATGCACGGCCCGAAGGGTCTTGTGCTCGCTGCTAGCCGTAGCGAACGGAGCGCCCCCATGGTGAAATTAAGCCGGTCCTAAGCCGACCTCTTATCCATTAACTCACGTAGGCTGGACTTTGAGTTCCCTGCCTGGCTGCTTAGGTGCCATCCTATCACGGAGTCATAGAGATGGGTGAAATACCGAGTGTAACTTCGATATCAAGTCTACTACCTACGAGTAGTCCATGTAACTCATGCGGAAAACGTCACATGCTACGCGCCTGCAGAGGTAGATCTAGAGTCGATCTCTCCTCAGTCCTCCAAATGGGGCTAAACTGTGACCGCTATTGTCCACGACACTTGGACTCGCCCACTATCTTTGTCTGAAATGAAATGTCATCTTTGTCTCCTTGAAACACCACACGAGTGCAGATCCTGCATGTGGCTGATAGCCTCTCGCTCTGTCGATATGACCTTATAATTTGTCATTAATCCATCCCGAGGATGACATCGAACTCGACATGATCCTGGGTCGCGGTAAAGTCCCGAGATCTCGGCTCCACCCGAAACACCGACCCTATCATCCACTATTCACCACTTCCGTCACAGGGAACTACGCGTCTAAAGGCTCCTCTAAGGTCTCGACCTCCGCCTTCGATCTGACTAATGCGTGATGAATGAATCGACCACCCGGGGAATCAAATAACACTCTTGCCCATGGGGCCTTGCATGCCTGCCATAACTCAGGCGTCTGGCGGCTCGGCTGCGGTGTATTCGTAGACACGCCTGAACCCCTGATGTCCTTGCACATGGCCTCGTCTCTGCCTCTGCACATACTGCGGCCTCTCGGGCCTGTGAAATGTGAGGTGCCCGGGTGTAGCTCCTGGCCCGGGGCGGCCTCTGGCCTATCTACAGATGCGATGGAGGAGCGTCCGTATCCTCTCTATCCTGCTCTTTGGCATTTGTTTGTCTTGTCCGAAACCACGGGATCCTGTCTCTAGGGCGTCCCTCCTCATGTGTCGAGTGCGGCTTGATGGTAGCATACCATCTGCCCTCTGGCCGCCCAGTTCTTATGCGGCTCCACGGCGGATGGCGCGACCTTTCTGGAACCCTCGCGAACTAAACTCACACTCATAGGCGGAAAAGATTGGTACGTCCTTCCTCTTGCTACTAACCTTCCGCATCAGGTGGCGAGCATCTCATCTCTCTGTGGTGGCGAGGCTATCGACCATGATCCATATCTGGCGAAGTCCTCTGATCCACAGCGAATGGACAACAGTCCATTCTCCAATCTCTAACTTTGTCGTCATGGCTGATAATCATCAATAATCGGGCTAGCTACGTAGGCAAGGCCACATAATCCATCATTATATGCTTCACAGCCATTACAGAACTCTGAGCCTTGCTTTTGTGCTGAGTCCTCTGAAAATGCTACCCATGAATAGCTCAGACTCTGCCCGTATCGCCCAGCCTCTAAGTCTCTGGGGTCTGGCCAATCTCACCACGGGCTCACCCTCTGAGTGGAATCATTAACTGATCTGTTAGTGTCGGGTGATTTGTGCCTGGTATGTTCTCAATGCATAAACCGTGATGCCCCTTTTCCTTCAGTCTCCTCCCGCTGTGAATGTTGAGGATGATGCGCTCTAAACCTCTGGAGGTTACTAGGACCTCACGACTACCTCGCTATGCTGGCACGTGCGATGGCATTCGCTGCGGCTCTACGACCTCGGCCAAATGCCTGGCGATCAAATCGCGTATTTGGTCAAATGTCGGTGGTGCACGACCGATTACCTCATGCACGTCCTCTGCGATATAGTCCTCTGCTAGCCATACACCTGATTAACGCCCAGCGATCGAATATAATGCGGTATCTTTGGAATAAACCACGGCCGAGACACTAATCATACATAAATCAATTAATATACACATTGTCCTTGCATTTCACAGATAGGAAATTGCAAGACAATCAATTTTGCATTGCATGTATATATATATATATATATATTTTTTTTCTTTCAACAAAATTTCATTTTTTGAAAATTTTATTTATTCTTTTTTAAATTTTGTCCCATTTTGTTTGATTTATTTTTATTTTGATTTAAATTTTAAAGAATTTCAAATTTTTGTAATAAACAA
This sequence comes from Tetrastigma voinierianum, assembly GCA_016808115.1. NCBI lineage: Eukaryota > Viridiplantae > Streptophyta > Magnoliopsida > Vitales > Vitaceae > Tetrastigma > Tetrastigma voinierianum. The sequence continues at coordinate 64,081 of JAEQBH010003404.1, forward strand.
ATATTCATTTAGTAGCACCGAGCGATCTTGTCGGCCCGAGTCAAAGCAGTACAGGTGCGCAGTCTGCGTCTTCTTTGGCTTCTTTGGCGATACCGCCCGGCCTTCTTGTCACACTGCGCGTGGCGCCCACCGCGCTGCACTCGTGCCACCCAGCGCCACGCGCCCATGCCGCCTGCGCGCCCCATGCGCGCCCCGCCATGTCGTGGGCACAACTGTTGTGTCGCGTCTGATCATTTGTCCTTCTGCAGTCCCGCAATACACCCCTAGTGTATTGCGATACAAAAATCCTGTATGACCCTCTATTACTTGATACAATTGGGCGTGGCAAATTATTTTCTGCACCATTTTTTTTTTTCATTATAATTTTTTTTTTTTTCAAATCTGCTATTGGAAAAACCCAAAAGCTATAATCATTTTTTTAATTTTCGAACACTTAAAATAAATTTATAAAATTTTATTTTCTCTCATTTTCATGATTTTGTGTAAAACCTTGAAAATGTTTCTTCCACCTCTAAACCAAATAAATTTATGAAATTTATTTTCTTTACTTTATTTTTGGTTTCCTTTGTAAAAAAAAATTCTCTACCTTATATATATATATATATATATATATATATATATATATATATATATATATATGTGTGTGTGTGTGTGTGTGTGTGTGTGTGTGTGTGTGTGTGTGTGTTTTCTGTTCTCAATAAGCCGACCAATTACTTCAAAAATTTATTTCTTTTTTTATTTTATTCTTCCGGTTTTACTCCGCTGTAAAACAGAAAGTTTTCACATGTGCTATCATGAAGCACACAGCATTTCACAACTCATAACACATACAACATGTTATACATCATTCATCAAACATTCACATGTTCACACATGAGTTTCATCAAATCACACAAAGCGCACCAAACACATGCATGCGTGTCCTAGTTTGTCAGAGTGATTTCTAGGCAATCTCATCTCAGAGCTACGACATCGAACCATAGTGGCTGATGTTCTTGTTTCGACTATGGCTGGCCAAAATCCTCGATCTCTAGGTTTCCATATGCCTATACTCCACATCAAAGCTACCTAGTGTTGATGGATACCCAGGCTTCAGAGCTCCTAGGTATTCGTATACCTGCACGATACCAATTTGGCTAGCTTAGGGTCCGTTGACTACTCGTCGGCCCTGAATACCCGAGTGAATCATGGGTGACCCAGGACATTTTCATGAATCCGAGGCGGGAGCTCCTTTAATGCGGGGAGCTCCTACCCAAATACAAAACACACCCATAACACATTCTGAACATCAATATAACAATCACATAAGTGAAACGACCACTTGGGCCCATGAACAATGCTCTCAAAACTGTATATATCCAGCTATGTCAATAGGTTTCCAGAGTAAATTTAGGAACTCTTCCGACTATTGGATATGGATGGTCTCTATGTTTTATGTGTGTTCTGAGCCCAATGTCATTTTATAAATGTTGTGTATATTGATGTTTGGGGCAGTCTCTGAGTTTCTCTTTGGTGGAAACTTCCCATGCAAAAATTTTGCCAGATTTTTAGTGAAAAATAATCAGAATATCAAACGATCCAGTTATCAGGATGCAGGAGCAAGATCAACAGGACCCAGGCTAGAACATCCCCACAAAATAAGAAATAAAACCCTAGATGTGACTCCCAAATATGGGAAAACGGGTTTGAGAAAAATCAAGTCTTGGTCTAGGGGTTAGGTTACCTATTGGGAAGGTACGGTGAAGAACACTAGCACCTCGCTAAGCCCTCAACCCACTTATACCAATAATTCTCAAAAATAATAAAATAAAGACACATAAGTGCAAGGAGTAAATGAAATGTAAAAGTCAAGTGATAATGAAAGCGTACCTCGACTATAACTCGAAGCACTTTTACTCAAACATCAATGGTTAGTTAAGCAACAATAGCATACATGGTGTCTTATTTGTATAAAAAAACCAGGAAATAAGCGGAACAATTGAAGCAATTTTATACATGAGAAACCAAGCAAAGTGACTTATGTATTTACAAAATTAAAGAAGTAAGAAGTACAAGATACATGCTTTGAATAGCATAAAAAAATTATAATACAATTTGTATAATAAAAAAAAAGTTATAATGAATTACATTAGCAGATAGTGGAAATAATGAACCCCAATCTATGTAACATATATATATTTATAAATAAAACAATAAGTATCTAGGGGAGAATTATTTATTAGATGATGTACTTACACTTTATTATTTGAAACTAAACTAATATACAAGAATGTTAAAGATACGAAATTAGTGATTATGATGATACATTCAACAAAGAGATGGAATAATAACATCCACATAAGAAGTAAATAAATATATAAAAGAATATAAAATTCCAAGTAGGTCAAATTAAATTTCTATTTTTAAGGATGCAACAAGTTGAATAAAGTAATAAAAATTTTTGAAAACTAATTTTATGTAAGGGGTTCACCAATCCCCATTTGAGATAGACAAGTTTGATCTCTGTCTTCCTATCTACTTGGGACCATGAGGTTTAAGTTCAAACATTTCTGTTTAAAAGTAGGAATTTATACAAGACAAGGGTGGGGTTGAATATTAAAAAATGTAGTTTACCCATTTTATTTTTTGAAAATACTCTAAATTCAAGTTCACAATGAGTTTTGATATATATTTTAACAAGAAACACGTTGAGAAAATAATAACTTTCTTCAAAGGAAAAAAAAAATATGAAAATGAAGAAATTAAAGTTTTAACTATTTTTTTAAGAAAATATTTTAAATTCTCCGGATCCTAAATGAGTTGTGAAATATATTTTAATAAGAAACACTTTGAGAAAACAAAATCTTTCTTTAGAGGAAAATGTATGAAAAATATGAAATTAAATTCTTAAAAAACATAAGACTAAAAGACTAATTTAAAATATATACATACATATATAAAAAAAAAAAAGATAATAACAATAAAAAACTTAACATGCAATTTTTGAAAACAAATAAATTGAATTGGTGAGTGTGCTGGCCAGTTTTCATGATTTTCTAGTAAGCTTCAGAATAAACAACCAATAATAATGAATATATAAGCTAGTGTTTGGTGATTTTTGTGATTTTCGCTCTAACATATAAAATGAAAGCATCTGGAGTTCGGGTGTCAAAAGTTAAAGTGTTTCGAGCCCGGGTAGGCGCAGAAGTCAAACTGTAATCAGGACAAAGCAGTTCCTTGGTTTCATGGAGTTCCCTTTAACCATAAAATGTAAAGATTAAGGAATAAAAAGCTAAGGACATGTTAAATTACTAGGAATGAATGAAATGATAAGTCATTGAAGAAGAATTGAAAGAAACTTGATTAGGCTTGAAAATAGAATGCTAGAGAATTAAATAATTAAAAAGTAGGAAATGTTGAAGGAGATTGTCATTGTTACTTGTTGCCGAGTTGTTGATTTGATGAATCGTTCTTGATTGTAGTCCTCCTCTCCATTTGATAAAGATCATGAATAGCTGCCCCAGTCGCATTTCTCCACTCTCCCACTTTCCTCCGATGGCAACTCAAGTTTCCAGTGGGAGGCTTCTTTGCTGAGATTTTCTACACCTCAGTAACTACCCATCCTCTTGCCATCTTGATTTGAGATCTATGACTTTGCATGAGCACTCCAATTAGTTTAGCCTTATTTCATTTGGATTTTTAACCTTGCGCTTGGGCTCAAACCTGATTAAACATTAGGTCAGGCCAAATTAAATTTGGGTACAAACAATTGCCCTCCGCATACATTACAGCATGAGGACCGTATTGTATGTATAAAAACCTCAAAAAAAATTATTTTTCTTGGACCCATCTCCATTATGAGACCCAAAGCCCAATTTACAAACCATGATTTGGAGTTCCAACGATAAGAACGAGTTAGGTTGGATTGAAAGAGAAGGCAATAATTGATTCTCCAAGACAAAATTCCTTCCACCTTAAGTTTCAAATCTCCCCTATTCATACTGCCTCCACCGAATTATTTTGCTTCTGCATAGCACGAAATCACCCTTTCATCTTCCTTTATAAATTTGGAATAATCAATGCCTTATATATTATGTTCCAAGAAACTATTTGTTTCAAGGGTTTGATACCAAGGTAAATCCTTTTAGTTAAAAAATAAGGAATATTCTCAATACTCTCTCTCTCTTTCCACTCTCGACTATCGACTTAATGTCCCCCAGTGCCGCGAAGCTCATCGCCGTCAACTCAAAGTCCACCGTTGTCACCACTAGCTCTGATCTTCTCTCCAGTCGAAGCTTGACACTGCTTCTTCTTCACCGAACTCCATTGCCTTACAAATATCTCTGTTATTGTGATTGCTCTTGAACCTTAGCGGTGCCAACTCTTAAATCTTGATCAGTTCTCCACTATCACAGTAACTTCATTCGATGCCAAGCGTCTTGCCGTCAGCCCGAGGTCCATCGACACTATTTTTTCTGTCGTCGTTTCTCTTCTTCCCAACTCTCCTTGGCCGTCGTCCGACTTGAAACCGTGGCGATTTGCCATCGACCTACGACTGACATTCAGCTCTTCAAAGACTATGCATTTCCATCCTTCCTATAATTAGTTTCTATTTTTCTAATGTTCCAACATAACTCTGAGTTCTTCACGCCACGTTCTGTAAAAAACGATTTTGAGGATTGCATGTATTCATATTCTGCAGGTTCTAACCTGCCTATTGTGAAGCCTTTCCAATTTTTCTATCAACGAAGACTACTTGAAAGGTAACTTTCTTTCATCATTCTACCAGATAGGCTTTTTTTTGCTTTGGGGAATTAGACACTGCCCTAATTTAGATATGAAGCCATACAAGTATTCATTATTTCGGAAATACAGCCTGAAATTTGCAATTTTGGCTTTTGTGTGTCTTTTAAGGAATATTGATTTCCCAGACTTATCTTTGTGTACAATTCCCATTTTGGACCCATGGCTCGTAGTTTGGTTTCACTTTCTTCAAGGTAATTTTTTATTCATTGCTGGTGCTTCCTTGATTTGTATGGATTTTTAACTTTGCCTTTCTTATAGTTTTGTTCTTCCTTTACTAAGGTCAAGTACTGCACATTCCATTGGAGAAATGTCTACCTCTCTACCTCCTTTCCCTTTTCCATTAGAATCGACAACATAATTACTTCTTGGGAAACATTTAAGGCTGATGGTGAACCCAACCAAGTCATGGCCACGGGCTTCGGATGGATGGGTAGCATGAGATACTAGATTATCTACCAATTTTAAAGGACAATGGGCATATTTGGGGATAGAGAAATTTAGTGAGCTTACCACCGTGAAGACCTCTTTGGACTTGGAATTGATGAGTGTGGTACTAAAGTTTTGGTCCAAGAGTATCAACTCTTTCTTTCTCCCTTTTTGTCCTTTTCCATTACTTTGAGGGATGTTACTATTCTCATATGATTGCTTATCCGAGGTGCTGATGCACTGTGTCTACTTGATGATTAAGATCCATCCCTACCATATATTGAGGTTTCCTCCACCACTCAGACATCATACTCTTCCACTATCCAGCAATGACATGACATCATTAGGACTGCCTCTACTACCGAGCATGTTGAATTTTTATGCGTTCTTTTGTGCAGACCCTTGGAAAACAAGCTATGGATTATCTTTCCTTGGCGAAAGCACTTGCTCTTGTTTGACCATATGCATTAGGCACCATACTATTGGCCTCGGTTTATCAAGCTATGAGTACATATGTATATGATGAGCTATTGTGATATTTTAAGAGCAAGTCCACACGTCATGAACAAATAATAAAGTGGTGAGATGAGTGTCGAATCCAAGAGGATTGTGTCTATTAACTAATAATCTAGTCTAACCCTAATGTTGTTTGGATGGACTAAACTGATTGAAAATCTAATTATATGAACTAAGCATTTAAAGGAAAGTCCTAAATTACCAAGACAACCTAGAAATATGAAATAATTAAGAGAAGAAAAACCTAGGATTCTGCAGATTGTAAATCAGTCAATTGGGGTTCAATCTAATCCAATGATGCCGAAATCCTATATTGATGGTAGATTTATCAAATTCAATTGTTAATCTTTCTCAAGCATCAACAATATATTCCTAAAAACAGGTTATATTCCATCTTTGCCTCAAACCTTAAATTCTAAGAATGCATTAAGCCTAGAAATCCAATAGACCACAAGCAAACCATAGATATCTCTATCCTATGACATTCACATGATATTCTATCCATGATCCGTTCAATTATTACTTCTTAGTCTCAAATCAAATGATAGAAACATGCAAATAGTGATCAAGTATTTACAACCATAAGGTATATTTATGTGAAGTTTTTTGAAGATATTGAGAAACTTGGCAAATTGTTACTCCAAGTTACCTTTCTTTAGCCTTTAAGGATATGGACAGTTTGGAGTTGGCTCTTGTGAGGGTTGATTCATCACTTGCTTCTTCTTACTTTCCTCTCTTGGAAGAGATGTAGGGGATTCATCCTTCTTAGCGGGTTTGACTAGCCCTTGTGTTAGGCTTTCCTCCTTTGCTTTCTCTTTCTCATCTTGGACTGATTTCATGTATTGTTGGTGCTTTCAAATCCTTTTAGGGAATGGGATTTGTGGGACATAGGGAGGTGGATAATCTAGAAATAACTTAGACCTTGGTTTTCTCACCTCCTCAACAGATTTTTCCTTTTTTTTTTTTTCTAATGGTAGCTCTAGTTCTTTCCCAACCTCTTTAGTTCTTCTTTGTCCCTCAAGCTTTTTCCTACTTCTCAATATGATCAAATTACATTGCTCCATGCCTCCCCTCCTTAGGTTCACTTTCTTAGCAAAGCACCTAAATGCCTCTTAGATAACATCCAAGCGATCTGACTCACCAGAGTCTCTAACCTTCATATATAGGCTCCCTGATTCTGAAAAATCGTCCTTGTTTCATTTATGAATTGTGAGTGTGTGGTCTACAACTCTTCTTGGAACTTAGCTAGACTCGCATGAGAGTTAGCCAATTTTTCCATTGCTTCCTCTAGATTCAATATCCTTTCAATTCGAGGTTTATTCTACTAATGATAGGGTACTGGCTGATTGTTTTTCCATGAGAAATTTAGGTGGTTCTTCAATTATGAATTATATTGGTTGATTTATGGATTATTATGCTTGGTGTATTCCCCAACATACTATGCTTGTTCTATTGTCATTTGCTCAAAGGAATTCCCTCTCTAACATTCGGAATTCTGATAGAGATCACTATGGGACTCGCATGTAGGAGATGAGTATGTCTGTACTGCATTAATGGTCATATGTTGGCTCTGTAGTAGCTTAGTCAAGAGAGATACTTAGGCTTCTAGGTTGGTGAAAATATCTAAATCATGAACTTCAGCCACCCTCTTTACGGGTTGAAGTCTCTCGCTTAGCTACATTGTGTTGTTGCATGTCTTCTGAAAGCTAGTTTGCATCAATATCATTCTTTTTCAAAAAATGAACCTCCAGTCGAGGCATTAAGAATAACTCAAGAGGTGTTGTTTAGCCTATTATAGAATTGGTTTACTTGAAACCATCTCGATGTCTCATGGTGAGGACATTTCCTCAACAACCTTTTATATCTCTCCTAGGCTTAAGACATTGTTTGTCCTTCATGTTGCATGAAGTTGTTTATTTCCATACATAGTTGTGCTGTCTTAGCTGGTGGGAATAACTTTTCCAAGAATTTCTATACCAGGTAATTCCAAGTATCAATGGAAGTGGGAGGTTGAGAGTTTAACCACTCTTTCGCCTTATCCATGAGTGAGAATGTTAAAAGGCGAAGGCGTATAAGATCATTAGTCACTCCGTTGTATTTCACTATGTTGCATACCTCCAAAAAGTTCGAGATGTGTGTATTAGGGTCCTCGCTAGGCAATCCCCTAAACTAGATGGAATTAACTAGTTGGAGTATGATTAGCTTAAGCTCATACTGGTTGGCTTGTATTGGTGGGGCTCTAATTACTGGTTGAATAATTGGGGGAACAACATAGTCCCTCAAAGCTCGATATTGCTAATTAGCTTCTTTAGGAGGTGGGTTAACCCTTGGTGGATTCAGTACTTGCGGGTTATTCTCTCCTTGCCTAGTGGCCTCGACCATATTTTGATGTACTTCGTTTGTACATCCTTCTAACTGATTCTCAATGATTACTTTGCCTCTTCTAGCTTTCCAAAGTGTGCTCTATCTCAGGATCATATGGGAATAGCTCTTGACCCAATATGTGCATACACAAACTTAGGTCCTGCTAAAGAAGATAGATACACGAAAACAAAAAGTAATTAGAAAACAACCTAATAAACAAAAAGAAAGAAAATTATCCAAATAAAATAAGACTAAACTATATCCAAAGCAAGACAAAGTTATTTTGATTAATATGAATAAAAACATGCAGTCCTCAACAACGGTGCCAAAAAATTGTTATGATATTTTAAGTGCAAGTGCACGCGTCGTGAATAAGTAATAAAGTGATGAAATGAGTGTCAAACCCACGAGGACTATCTCTATTAACTACTAATCTAGTATAGCCCTAATGTTGTTTGGATGAATTAAATTGAGATTGACAATCTAATTATATGAACTAAGCATTAATCAAAGGAAATTCCTAAATCGCCAAGAGAATATAGAAATACGAAATAATTAAGAGAACAAAAACTTAGGGTTACAAATTTACCAAAATCAATCCTAATTGAGGGGTTCAATATAATCCAATGATACTAAAATCCTATATTGATGGTAGATTTATCAAATGCAATTGTTAATATTTCTCAAGCATTAACATATTCCTAAAACAGGTTATATTGCATCTCTACCTAAAACCCTAGATTCTAAGAATACATTAAGCCTAGAAATCAAATAGACCACTTGCAAACCATAGATATCTCTATCCTATGACATTCACATGATATTCCATCCATGATCCCATTCAATTATTACTTCTCAGTCTCAAATCAATGATAAAAACATGCAAATAGTGATCAAGTATTTGCAAGCATTAAGAACTGAATGAAATAATAAATATAATAGAAATTGTTTATCAATGGGATTACAAATAAAACTCTAAACCATTATTCATGAATTTTTTGTATCGTAGCCCTAGAAAAATAACTTAGAGCATTATAAGAAAAGAAGAAAACAAAAACATAAAAGAAAACATAGAGAAGAAGAGAGGAAATTTTGGGTTTTGATGAAGAATCTTCATCTCCTCCTCAGATATCTCGTTGGTGAGGCTTCGATTCGTCTCCTCCCTCTTCCACCATGTTCACAAAAAATTCTTTCACCAATGCAACACAACCAAGTTCCTTATGCTCGCCCAGTAATTGCCATCCTCTCTTCTCAAGCATTTCAACAAAAGGGGAGATTAGCATTCTGAATCCTCTTTCAACAATGAATCTTCCGTCTTTCAAACTTTTCACTATTAGAGCAACTGCTTTGTCTAAGAACAAGCTTCTTACTTTTTCATCTCTTAACTTCCTTTTTCTTGATTCCCCATCTAGCGGCTCAAACTCTCCTCTATCTTCAGTTCTTTTCTTTGTGTTTGTACTCTTATCGAAGCTTCTTGAACGGTCTTCCTCCTGCTTTCACAGATGTTTCCACCACCTCGTTCAGGTTCGACATGAGGTGATGGCTTAGACATGGTCGGGATAGGGTTTTGGAACTCTAAGGTTTTAGAAGGCAAGATGAGAGAGATTGGAGTAAGGAAGCTGAGAGGGTTGATGGTTTATGAGAAAGTTGGCCTTTCAGTTTTCAAAAATTTTATATTTATAAGCCAACTTTTTTGTAATGCCTTCACTAAATGACGCAACAACAAATGACTTAGGGTTTATTCCATTTTTACTACTATGTCACGACATTCAGAAATAATTGTCGTGACAGAGTTTTGCAATCACTTGTGGACAAGGTTAGTCAAATGTCACGACATTGCAAGAAATGTTGCGACATTTTTTCTAATGCTCATTTCACCTATGTCATGACAATGAAAATTCCATGTTGCACGTAAATGTCCTTTCAATTTGAGTCCAAAATCGATTATGTTGCAACACAGAGAAATTATGTCGCGACATTGAACTTTAATTTCAGAATTGCGTCACTCTCATTTTTCACTCAAGACACTTTCAAAACAAGGTGTATTCACTCATACCTATCTGAACATACTTGTGAAGACTCATTTAATCACTAAAGACCCTCAATTCAAGTATGAACAATAACATTTCATTTCTTTATTTAAGAAAATTAGCAAAGATGATGTCTTAATAACTTTAAAATAAAATAAATTCCCCAAACTTCAATTATGCATTATCATTAAAACAAATGGAGGGAAATAGAAATACTCCCCCTTGTAGCTATTTTCTACATATTTCAGTTTGAGACAGTGTGCTTCATAATAAAATTCATCTTTAATATAGCTTCATTTTCCTGAAAAATCAACAACCACTAAAAAAATATAAAATTTTTAATAGAATTAACATTGGAAAATTAAACACACAAAATCTAACAACATTAATCTAACTAAAAAAAATATATTTAAAAATCCGCTTGGGTTGCCTCCTAAGAAGCTACTCAGTTTACTACCTTTAGCTTAGACATTTATGATAAATTCTTCATTTTCAACATCTCCTTATATGCTCCTCTAGTTTGAGATGAACTTCCTCAATTTCTTTCCAATGTTTGTTTCATCCTACATCTTCTTGTTTCCTTGTAATTCATTGTCACCTCTCAATGAAGTAGGTGTGAAATCTTTTGGATTTATCTTTGTACTACTGGGAAATTCATTCCTTGATTGGTTCTGCAAGGAAAGGGCTAGTCATTTCTACTGAAGTTTCCAAGTTCCTCAATGAAGCATTAGTATTTTGTCTGATACACAGCTGTGTTTGCTTGAAATTCTTTCTAGCCAGAAAATATTTTTCATGCAAATTCAAAATTCTTCTTGTTTTCTCGACATGAAATGCAAGATTCCGATTCTTCAAATGATTGAGTCCTTTTCTGACCTTAATATTCTACTGGTCCCGCTGGCAGACCGTTGTCGTTTCTCGGGAACTCCGTCGAGCATGAGCCAATGGTAATTCCTGTCCGGTCGGGCCTTGTTATGTCTCTCATCATATGAGAAATTCTCATGGTTCCTGATGTGTAATGAGTGGGCACGTTGGGGTTTGGCTTGAAAGTGTAGCTTTTGTTAGCATTCAGTACTGCGGTTTCCTAACCCGTAAGAACCCCCCATGGCTCGTCCTTCTTCAAAGACTCTTATTCTTTCTCCTTCATCTACCGCTCCCACTTCATGTAGTATGTATTCTCTCTCATTGCTTCTCAATTTGTTCATCATCAGACTAGCTTTGGCTTCTATGGCGGCCATTTGGTTCAAATTTCAATCAACCATGTCCTTCAACTCGTGCTACTCCTCAAGCTTTAGACTGAGCCTTGTAATTCGTACTGCAAGGCCTTCAATCAGCCGCCTTGCCTCTCTCGCACTTCTGTCTTAAAAAGCTCCCACAAATAGGATGCATCAATTACACTGAGGCATAATCTACAGCATGATAGAATATCATATCCATCCGAGTGGTCAACCTTATTCTACGCATAGGGCATATTTAATAAATTTATCTTCTCCCATGCATTGTAGAGACTCTCATCACCCCCCTGCTTGAAGACAATTATTTCTTCTCTTCTTCCAAAAGTTAGAGCTGGAGGAAAAAATATGCTCATATAGGTCTCTACTAACTCTTCCCAAGCTGTTCACTGATCCCATTGGCAGTGAGTCAAACCAAGTTGCTACCACATCGCTCAGTGAGAAGGGGAAGACTTGCAATTTGATCACTTTTGGTCTCACCCCATTTAGTTTGACTATATTGGCCATCCTCATGAATCTTCCCATATGCTCATTGGGATCTTCAGAGGGATGACCAATAAATTGGTGGTACTGTACCATAGTAATTAATGTTGGCTTTAGCTCAAAATTGTCGGGTTTCTATGTAGGTCAGTTCCCACCATAGAGTACTTCGATAATAGCCCAAAAAGTCCTCCATAGTATTAGGCCTCTAAGGTCTCTCTGCTTCTTCTTCTTCTTTTGGAATAGCCTGCAGTCTTTCTCTTTGATTTGATATACTTCTGAATTCTGCACTTATGATTTTCCTCAAATTCTTCAGTGTTTTCTCAATTTCAGTGTCTAGAGGTAGCAGATCTGCTTAGTTTTCTATGCATTTAAAATCCCAAATATAAACACTAAGACTGTAAATGAATTATGTGGGAGACATTTATCTCTATTTAAGCTCATAGAAAATTCTCAAAAGAGTTTCTTCAAATTACGGCCATTAAAACTGCTATGATTTTGTGAAATTTATAATAACAAAGAAAAATGTCCAAATTAGTAAATCCCTTTTTAGTTAGAATATTGATCTTTAAATTCATCATTCTATCCCCGGCCAAAGCACCAAAAACTTGTTAAGACCATTATATATATATATATATAAATTAATAACACTATTACCAAAGGACTATTCGCTAATCCCCGGCACCGGCGCCAAAAACTTGTTACAAACCAAACTATATGATGCGATTTGATGATGCCAAACTTCTGGTATTGCAACTCAAGAACTATTTAGTCCTCGACAACAGCGCCAAAAACTTGTTAGCTAGATGCTTGTGTAGATGAAAAGCTTGATTTGCTCCTTTTGTAAAATGTATTCATTAAAATTTGAGTTCGTCTTTATTACTACAAGTGCATATGTCGTACAAGTAATAAAAGTGGATATTTAAAGTCCAGATATCGTTCCCACGAGGAATTATGATAAATCAAAAGACTAACTACCCCAACTACTCAAGATCATTACTATTTCCAATCCTTATTGTTATGATGATGAGATGACTAAAAGAATTTTAATCCTAGATTCAATTCTTAATATTCATAAAAATACTTTTAATAAAAATGGGTTTGAGAATTCACCTGAGTAAGACAAAACTGATATGATCAATGAGTAATAATCAATTTCGTGATTCATCGATTCATAGCTCGTGACATAAATTGAAAAACTGAAGTTTGTCAAAGATGCATGGTAAGAGGAGTTCGATTTTCCCTTAACCATACTTTTCACTAATTAAAGGTTCATATTCGTTTCTGAGACATGATTCTAACCAATTACTTGCAATTTGTAACCCTCTTTCTAAGATTTAAATATTTTTCCATTTTAGTATTTCATACCCAGATCTAGGAATGGAGAATTCTTCCTATATATAGGATACTGCAAGCCTTCTCCAATTTGATTGACACCTCATTCTTCATTTCTGATGAAAATTTCCATCTCCTTGATTAAATCTTTGCTAACACGAGATCAAAATCAATTCAGTAGAAAGAGAAGAGACCTGTGAGTGATTAAACTGATACTTCATTCAACTATCTCACTACAAGTAAGTTGCGATGTATTTCCGAAAGTAACTTCCATCAGAGTTCATTAGTTCCTTAGTATTAGTCTATCATACCTACAAAGAACAGCTCTATACTCTTAGGATTCTCCATCTCTATGTCACGCAAAGGGCCTCTTGGTCAGAGTAAGATACAAGACTTTGCTTGGGTACACGGTACTAGTACTAGGAACAAATAAATTGAAAAAAAATACCAATCAAATAAATTCAAGGATTCTAATTAAGGCGTTCTTCCACCTTGTGCATAAAAATGACTATCATCATTGACCCATTTCCAAAGAGCTCAACTTTTCAAAACTGGTTCACTCATATCAGTGACTAACTGATCAGGAAAATTCACTGAAATCATAAACAAATTGAAATAAATGAGCTCCAGAAACTTTCCATCCTTCATTTAAATCAAATAGTAATGAGAAAGATGATTTTATAAATAAATTCCAACTTGAAGCTGCACTTCAGTTCAATACCCAAATCTAGAAATCTAAAAGAATACCAACTAAAATCTACATTGAAACTCTATTGAAACTAACTCTACTAAAAAGAAAATAAAAGAAAAAATAAAAGAAAATAAAATAAAATATACAAAAGTCTTCAACTACCCAGATGTCCTGGAGGTCAAGGAAACACAAGAATGTTGCCTTAGATGCTACTGTTTATAAACTTCCCAATGTTAAGACTCATTAATTGCTGTGGATCCCCAAGATTTTGGCCCAAATTACTTCAGTAAAGTCGCGACATAGAAAGCCCTCACGACGAGCTTCACTGGCTGCCGCCTCTATCGCATGTAGTCTCTCTGTCACACCTATTCTCGAGCTCTTCTCGGATTCTATCACATTGCACTCTGCCAATGTCGCGACATAATTTTAGTGTAGCAGTCTTGTTCTTGTCACAACAGGAATGTATTATGTCGCGACATCAAACCTGTTTGCAACCAGCTTCTCATGTCCTTCTGCTTTTGGAGTCTGTCGCGGCATAATTTTCCTTGTCGCGACAAACATTTTCCTTTCGCCTTGTCAACTCGCTGCGACAAAGCTCCGTCACACAGATTTCGAGTCTCCAGCACGCGTTACGTGAAACTCCCCGTCACAAATGCACTCTCTTCTCCGATTCTGTCGCTGTCAGTACAAGCCGTCGCGACATCGAAATCTTTGTCATGATACGCTTGACTTTGCTAATCTTGCTCTCCTCTATCTCTGCTACATCGAATTTTATTATGTCGCGACATAATTGTATCATTCCATAGCTTTTATTGTCGCGACATAAAATTTCTCTATCACGATAGAGATTTTGCCTTCAATTCTTTACTATGTCGCAACATGAGTTTCTTCACGCCATTCTTTTCAGGTTTCAAGTCCTCATTACACAAAGCACCCATCTCCTTCATGTTTTGTTTGTCGCAACAAAATAATCTGTCACGACAGAGATTTTGTTGCTCTTAGTTGTGAATTCTGAATGTTATGTCAGGATAGGATTTTCTTTGTTGCGATAGAAATTCCTCCTCGAAATGTCAAGTTTTGAAAACTTTGTCATAACATACAAACACTGTCGCCTGACTCAGGTTGCATTCTTAGCATTTTCTATCGCGACAGAATTGTCTTTTGTCGTGACAGAGTTTATCTATTAGTCTTCAGCTTTTTATGTTGCGACAGAGGAAATATTATAGTGACACAGCCTTTGCTTCGCTTCTTGATCATTGTCACAGAGCAAGGATTGTTGCAGGGCGCCTTTCTTTTTATTATTCTTTAGCAATGTCATGAATATAGAACTCTTTTGTCACAACAAAATTCTATTTATGCTTGAAGTTTATCCTCGCGCACTTGTTGCGACATACAGTCGTTGGTTGCAACACAGTTCTTTAGCCTCTTGAATTGTGTCATGACATATAAAACCATGTCGACAAAGACTGCCGTAGTTTCCATATTTTCGCTTTCTTTCGCTTGTTTTCATTTTTCAATTAATATCTCGCAAACACAAAGTTGGTGAATGTTCTATAATTTGGCATACAAATAGAGCCTAACCTAAGTAAAAACATTTAAAAAATGGATTAAAATAGATGAGTTTAAGACTCAATAACTGGTCTATTTAACACTAAACACAAGTTGACTAGGAAGTGGAAAGTCATAAAAAAAATTTTCAAAACAACCAAAAAGGTATAGTGGGAAACTAATTATTTCATCCTCAAAATCACATCAAAATTTAATATTATATAATGTTTAATTCACATATTCTTCTTACCAATCATCTAAAGTCATATTAGAATGAATAACATAAGATACGAAAGCAACTTTTAAATGAAACTTATTGTAGAAAAAGAATAACAAATAATTCTTGTCACTTAATCTAACCTAACCCATCTACTCTAAGAGTCTACATGATCATATCCTTATGCTCTGGTACCATTTTGTAACACCCCAAACTCCGGACAAAGGGCGTTACTGTCCATTCAAATATATGGCTCTAAAACCCCACATATAAATTACACATTCAAAATTTCTGCTTATGAATCTTGTTTGTACTGAATATGCTTACAAGAAAAATTAAACTAATTTCATAAAATCAAAATCTCCTAATGACATAAAACCTTCCAAAGTCTAACAAAATGTCATTAAACCAACATCTTCCAACAAGATAATTTTTTCAAAATGTAGCATTCTAGCTACATAAAATCCTTCAAATGAAAGCTTGCAAACATTTAATCCTAGAGCATTAAAGTAGTCCAACAATCCTAAGTCTTTCCAGCAAACCCCAACTCAAAATAGTTCTAAACTTTCATCCATGCCTACCCCAAAATCACTCTTTGCCAAGGTTTATGGTACTTGAAAATGATCAACAATAAGGAGTGAGCTAAAATCCCAATAAGGAATGTTAATACAATTTCATGGATCAAATATTTTAAATTCACAAAATTGGAGCTATATCATATTTTTCTTTTCCTCATAAATCTCATAAAATCCTTGAGTACAAATAAATAACATAGGAATATATTTCAAACCGATGTTCACCATATTTTTTATTTCTCAGACAATTCCATATCATAATAAAATCCACAAATATATTAAAACACATATATTCATGGTTCTCAAAATATTTGTTTCAAATAAAATGTCAACTATTTTAATTCCTTGACGAAGGTCATTTCAAAATTCTTATGCACTTGGTTCTTAAAACATATTTGTTTCAAATAGAATGTCAACTATTCTAACCCATTAACAATGACCATTTCAAAATACTTACATTCTTGGTTCTCAAAACATATTTATTTGAAATAGAATGTCAACTATTATAACCTGTTGACAAGGGCCATTTCAAAATGTTTATACTCTTGGTTCTCAAAACATATTTTTTTTCAAATAAAATGTCAACTATTATAACCCGTTGATTAAGGCCATTTTGTCAACAATTATAACCCATTGATCGGGGTCGTGATTGTCAGACTATCAGAACTCATTGGATCGGGCAAGATTTGTAAACTATTATAACCCGCTGATTTAGGCGCTTATGTCAACTATTATAACCTATCCGACAAAGGTCGATTTATCGATCGTTATAACATGTTGATCGGGCCGATTCGTCACTATTATAACCCATTGACGGGGCCATATTTGCCAATCACCCAAATATATCAAACATCAAACCCAAACCAAGATTCTAGCTTCTATGCATTTCAATCATTTATAGGGTTTCAAATCTAAAGCTTTAGAAAGCCCTAAGCTTTCAAATCTAGATTTTTAAAAATCCGAACTACAAAAAAAAAAAAAATCAAAGGGGAAAAGAAATACTTACTTGGGATTGAAGTTCTTCAGGCTTGAAATCTCCCCCCTTTTAAAACCTAGCTCCTCCTCTCTCTCTTTCTCTTTCTCTTTCTCTCTTTCTCACTCTAGAAAAAATGAAATGAAGAATGAGTCATATGAGTTGGAGAACCTATGACACCCCAAAACCCTGTTTCACAACTCGTACAGCCAGTATACGAGTACCGATTGACTGATTTAAATATAAATCAAATTCGGGATGAAGTATTTCAGCAATTCCACCAAAGACTTTTCTGGCCCTCACCGAATGCCATAAAACTTGTTTGGCAAAATTTTGATAAAAATATGTGTTTAGCCCCTTTTTGAAATAAGGATCCATTAAAATTGATTTTGTTCTAAATCACTGCAAGTGCACAGGTCATACAAATAATAAAATGGATTTAAGTCCAGCTATTATTCCCACGAGGATTGATGATAAATCTAAAGATCAAGTACCACATCTACTCAAGATCTTTGTTATTTGAACTCCAAAGTTAAAAATGGTTTGTTTCCAAACTTAAACAAAAGAAAAAACTAGATAAAACTATAACTACATGTAAAGAATTCAAATAAATGGATTGGAAAGTTCACTGGATAAAGTAACACTAGGAAATAGATCAATGTGCAGTTATGAATTTTTACATCATTTTATAACATATTTTCAATGCATTAATTTGAAATCAACTTGTCAAAAGATGCAAGGTAATATATAGTTCGTATTTCCATAAACCATACATTTCACTACTGATATTCATATTCTTTCTCAAGTATACGGGTCTAACTGGCTACTTATAGAATACAAACCTCTTTCTAAAATCCGGGTGTTTTTCCTTTTCGCATTTCATACCCATTTCTTAGACTAAAGACTTCTTGTCCCCATAGACAAGGATATTTTCAAGCATTCTCCAAATTTAATTATAACTCATTCGTCTAATTTGATGAGATTATCTATTTCCTTGATTAGATCTATGCTAACACGGGATCCAGATCCTCTCATCATATTAAGGAGAAACCTCTGATCAATTAAATTGATACATCATCCAACTATCCTCACATTATGAGTAAGTCAGTGATCTATCTAAGTGATTTTTCAAAGTTTAGCCGTTCCATTATATTACTCTAACATACCCCCAAGTAACTGATCCACACTCTCATGAATCTCCATCTCCGTGTCACTCAGAGGGCTTCCTTGAAATCAAAGCAATATACAATCCTTTTATGGGTAAAAGCTACTAATATTTTGAACAAGTAGCTTCAAGAATAGTACCAATTAAATAAATCCAAACATTCAAACTATGACCTTCTTTCAAGTTGAGCAGAAAATAATAATCAACATCGATCCATTCCCAGATGGAGCTCAGTTTTTCAAAGTTGTATCACAAATAACAAAGACTAACCTCCATCAAGTAAATCAATGAAACATAAACTAATTGAAATAAATGAACCTTAGTAATTCCAACCATTTAATCTATTATCAATGAAAACAAAAATTTTACAACGAACCTAGCTCGAAACTTTACACCAGATTGTTGTTCCATCCCAAAAAGAACTAGCTAAAATGGTAATCTAAACACTAAACAAAATAAAAGAAAAATAATATACAAGAGTCTCTAGCTACCTAGAAGTTTTTGGTTTGGCGGAAACTGCGCACAGTACCCTAGATACGTCTATTTATAGATTTTCAAATGATGGACCGTACTTCTAGGCACTAATTGTGGATCCCCAAATATTTTGGCCTAATTAGTAACTTAGTTGCCACATAGAAAGTTTTTTCACAACAAAGTTTTCATCTCTGTTACCCATCATCTTATCGTGGCATGCGCTGCTGCGACATATTTTATGCTCACTCGAATGCCTTCATCACACATAAGTTGGCAAATGTTGCGACATAGTTCTACCGGGTGGTCAGTCTGTTTATGTCACGACAAAGATTTTGCGGTCGCAAAATTCTGATACCTGTAGCCTTGAATACTTATCATATGTCGGCTAGCAAATTCTTTGTCATGACTAAGTTTCTTTCTACTACACTACTTTGTGTCACGACATAGAATTAGCTGTCACTGATTATTTTTCATAGTTTGCTTCAAGGTCTGTTTCGCCACTGTGATCCTGTCTCTCATTAAACTAACCTTCTGATCCACTACTGAACCATTTACTGCAAACATTGAAACTTCACACATCTACTAGATTATCCCACATTCTTCCATTCTGCTCATATAAATCTTTTACTGCTCACAACTCTGAGTCACAATTATTGCTATATATCATTAGACTATTTCAGCTTTCTTAATGAATGTCAAAATATAAGTTTATCTTTCTTCCAACTTTATCGTCATTAGGTCGCCTTGTTTAAACAGAAGTTCATACTTTAGCCTCATGTTGTGTTTGTCGCGACTTAAAAATGCTCTGTAGCGACAGAGTCCTCTTATTATTCATGTCAACTCTCTAACTTCCCCATTTGTTTTGGTGTATCTTTTTGCATACTCTTTCTTGTGGTGTTTTTCTTGATCACATTCACATTGTAAACTCTCTTCCTTATCTTAGAAGCTTTTTTACTTTTCATCTTCTATCAAGGTTTTTCGAATAATGCAACAAGTTTTGCCCTTTAAGCTTTCTCTTCTACCCTTAACGAACTTTAGGGTCATAACTCCCATACCAATCGCATTAGGTATTTGATGTCGAACACCCCTAAGGACTTAATTGCCTGTGGAGGAAGGCTACAGACCAAACTTATCGCACCTTGACACTTTTTCTTTTCACAACTTCTTTTCTTCATTCTTTTCATCTTTTCTCATCTCAATTGATTTTTCTGTCTCAACCCTTCTTATCCTTCCTTGTACTTTGAAATAATATTCCCCTAAACTTGTCATCTTCCATCATTGATGTATTTATCATGTAATCTGGGCAAATAATGGTTCTTTACTATAGGATTATGTCCAAGAAAGGATCTAGACTTTTCATTTGTTGGTTAATGATGAGGTAGGCTATTAGCTCAAATAAGGAACTAAGGTGTATGCTTATGCATTTTAATAAGGTAGGCTTCGAAAGGTTCAATCTTTCCAAGAATGTTCTATGTCACTTCCGCTTGGTATTGATTAGATTTCATTGACTAATAATCTAACAAGTTCTAGGACATTTGGAGATTTAACTGTGATTGATCCCATAAGATGTCCCTAATCTTTGGCACAATCTGCTTCGTAGATACTTTGATCTCATGTGTAGTGTTTATCAAGGTTCATAATAATCTAAGTTGTTTACAAAAATATACCATGTGTCATATCGTTCCATCAATTTGTTGCAATCTTCCTTATTCTTGAAGTTCAACACATTCATCAATATCTTCACAACTTACTTTTTCAGTTCATTGCATCCTACCCCAATTCATCTATCAAAATCTTGTTTG
Organism: Tetrastigma voinierianum; assembly: GCA_016808115.1. Lineage (NCBI taxonomy): Eukaryota > Viridiplantae > Streptophyta > Magnoliopsida > Vitales > Vitaceae > Tetrastigma > Tetrastigma voinierianum. Next base: position 84,691 of record JAEQBH010003404.1, read on the forward strand.
GTACTTAAATATGTTGCTATGCTATTTTACAAGTGCAAAGCTTATTTACATTAGACCATTTAATTCAGAGAAGCTTAACATAGCAACATTTCAATTCCACAATCATTCCAAGTCTACCAAACAGTTCACAACTATTCAGCAATTTAAACCAAGAAAACTAAGTTCCTTATTATTTAGCAAAGCTATTTATTAAATCTCATCAATTTATAATTATTGAACACAAATGAAAGGAAATAGACAATAAACACACAAGAAATGCAAAATGAGAGTGAACACCAATTTTTTCTAATAATTTTTTATTGAAGTATTTAAATATAAGGCATCTTATTACAAAGAGGGAAAAGGGGAAGAACTACAGGGCAAGCTATTTTCTTCTTCTATCATGCCTATGGGAGGAATGCAGATTCACTAGGTCAAACTTGTAACCAGCTGCAGAATAAGAGAACTCGGGAATTTAGACTTGTGGTTGCTTGGACCTGCTACCTTCTTCACTTCTGTTGAATGCATACCACGTTATGGAAAGGGCCATTTGCTTGATGAGATCATTTTGTCTCTGCCCATTAGAGTTCAGGGTTCCCTCAAACTCACCTTGGGTAGAGTACATTTTTATCAGGTTGCTGTTGATCATATCTAAGCTTTCAATCCAACATTTTTCCCTATAGTTTAGGGTGCCCTCCATTTCCTTGTCCCTTTTCTCTATCAGAAGTTTTATTTTTTTCACTGGTTGCTCAGGCTTCTTTTTCTATTTCTGCTTGAGTCACTTGGACTATTTCTTCTTCCTTCTTAGTATACTCTTCCATGATTTCGTTTAGGTTCGTAACTGTGTCTGCTGTCGTGCATATTACCGTAAGAGGGTTTTTGGGACCTGTGGTTTTCTAAAAGGAGGGGAAAAGAATCGTGAAGAAGGTCGAGTGGGTTGATTGCTGATGAAGGCGGTTTTTTCGTGTTTCAATCATGATCTAGCCGATAAGCTCACTAATGGTTGTACCATCTTTAAATGTCGTGACAAAACTAGCCTAGGGTTTCTTCCCTTTTTAATTTTATGTCGTGACAAAGCAAAAATTTTCGCGACATAAAATGTGATGTTTAAGTGTACTTATGTCGCGACAATGAGAGATATTGTCTTGACAAAAACTCTCCTTGCAAAATCAGTTTCAAGCTAACTTGGTCACGAGAAAGGGAAAAATTATCGTGACACAAAAAGACAAGGATCAATTCAAATCAAAAGATGTCTCGACCGAGAAAAACATTGTTGCGACATAGTTTATGCTCTTCTAATTAAATTATGTTGCGACATAGAAAATTTTGTCACGACAAAATCTCTTCGGCTTCTAAAAGACTAACCTAGTCTTTGTCACGATATTAAGAAACAATGTTGCACATGAGTTTTAGACATCGCCGCGATGAGAAAACTATATGTCGCAAGAATGAATAAAAATTCTCAGTCGCACACCACATTCCTCAATCAAGCAACATTAAAAGCACTGTGCATTCATTCATACCAATCCAAACATACTTTTGAAAACACATAAAATCATCAAAGACCCTCAATTCAAGTATGAACAATCATATTTCATTTCTTCACTCAAAATGATTCAACAAGATGATATTCAAAGCATTCAAATAATGAGAACAAACAAAACTACTATTCATTTTCTGCTCTAAACAAAATTACATTCCCCCAAACTTCAACTATGCATTATCATTAAAAAGCAAGTTTGGGAAATCGAAATACTCCCCCTTGAATCAATTTATGCATTATTAGTTTGAGGGAGTGTGCTTTCTAATAAAATTCATTTCTAATTCAGCTTCAATGTCCTTGAAAAATCATAAAAAACAACAAATAAAACTTCAAACAAAAGTAAAACTAACTTCAAGCACCCAAAACTTAACCAAAACAAACTAGCCATGAAAATTAAAATCGTCAGTTTGCCTCCCCAAAGTTGCTCAGCTTTAATGTCTTTAGTTAAACATTTGCCGCAAATGCTTTTTCAGAATTCTTTCTTCTTCCAAATCTAGTTCACTCTTCATTTATTTTCCCTCTAAGGTAATGCTTCAATCTCTGACCATTCACTTTAAATTCACATCTTAATTAGTTTTTATGTCACTGGCCCAGCGTGTACTTTGCTACTACTCGTGAAAGGACCACTCCATCTTAACTTCAGTTTTCGTAGAAAAAACTTAAGCCTTGAATTATATAGTAGAACTTGTTCCCCTGCTTTGAATTTCTTCCTCAAAATCTTTTGATCATGCCACTTCTTTGTCTTATCTTTGTATATTCTGGCATTATTATAAGCTTCACTCCTCAACTCTTCTAGTTCATTCAAATTGAGTAATCTTTCTTCTTTGGTAGCTTGGAAGTCACAATTTAGTTTCTTGATGACCCACATAGCCTTGTATTCTAGTTCCAAAGGGAGATGATAAGGTTTTCCAAATACACTCTTGTATGACATTCCACTGGAGTTTTGTGCAACATAAGCTCACAATGCATCATCTAACTTTATGTAATTAGTCTTTTCTCTCTGGCTATATTCACAAGCCTGTAATTTTCGATCTCCTTATTGGAAATTTTTGATTGCCCATTTGACTGAAGGTGGTAAGCCAATCCCATTACATGTCTTATTCCATATATGCTCATGAGTTTTGCAAAAACTTTATTTGCAAAATGGCTTCCCTCATCACTGATGATTGCTCCGGTGCCCAAATCGCTTTCAAAATATTTTGTGATAAACCCAACAAATGTATTAGGATCATTTATGGAACAAGCTATTGCTTCCACCCATTTGGATACATAATCCACAGCTAGGAGAATGTATAGATTTCCAAATGATGATGAAAAAGGTCCCATAAACTCTATTCCCCAAACATAAAAAATTTACACCACCAAGATTCCTTGCATAGACATTTCATTTCTTCTTCTTATGTTGCCCCTTCTCTGACATTTATCACAATGTTTTACCTATTCAAAACAATCCTTAAATAAAGTGTAATTCAATAAAAACCTAATCGAGAATTTTATGTGCCGCTTCTGGTCACTCCGCAAAATGTCTCATATTGTGATGCATGGCATTTATCTATGATTTCACCTTGTTTTGTTTCTAGTAAACATCTTCTGATAATCATATATGCTCCTCTTCTGAAAAGTAGTGGATTATCCCAAATATAGAACCTCGCTATCGCCTCAACTCTTCTCTACGAAAGAACAAATCATATGGCATACACTCCATTATGCTATGTAATTCACAATACAAGATACTAAGGTGTTTGGATTGCTAACACAAACAAATGTCTATCCGAAAGTTTTCTTCTAATTCACTTCTTTTTCTTTCTTTAGTAGTCTTTTCAATCTAGACAAGCGATCGCCATCGTCATACTACTCCTTTTCTTGGTTTTAATTCAGACAAATCTCTTATAAAAGAATAATACCCATCTAATCAATCTTGGTTTGACATCTTTCTTTGCCATCAGATATCTAATTGCAGCATGATCAGTGTGTATTATAACATAGGACCCCAATATGCAAGGCCAAAATTTTTCACAAACAAACACCATGGCCAACATCTTTTTTTCAATTGTAGAGTAGTTCTCTTGAGCTTCATTGAAGGTTTTTCTAGGATAGTATATGGCCTTAAATATCTTCTCTATTCTTTGTCCCAATACAATTCCCATTGCATAATCACTGGCATCACACATAATTTCAAATTCCTTGTTCCAATCAGGTGTTACCATGATGGGTGTTGTAACTAATCTGGATTTAATTTCATCAAAGGCAGTTTTGCATAATTCATCAAAATCAAAATTTGCATCTTTTTCAAGTAATCTTTGTAATGGTCTAGAGATTTTTGAGAAGTCCTTCATGAATCTTCTGTAAAAACCAGCATGTCCTAGGAAACTTCTTATCCTTTTCGACCGCTTAGGTGGTGTGGAGAGTTTTCTATAATGTAGTTCTTACTGTCTACTACTAACTCAAACAGAAATTTTGTGTTGCAAGACAATACCCTTTGTTACCGTGAAATGACATTTTTCCCAATTTAAGGCCAAATTCTTGTCTTTACACCTCTGAAGTACTGTTTCTAAATTTTCCAACCAATTCTCAAAACTAGATCCATATACTGAGAAGTCATCCATAAATATTTTCATAGCCTCTTCCACCAAGTTTGAAAACATAGACATCATGCATCTTTGGAAGGTGACAGGAGCATTACATAATCCAAATGGCATCCTTCTAAAAGCAAAAAAGCATAAGGCTATAAAATGTAGTTTTCTCCCGATCCTCAAGTGGCTATAAAGAATTTGGTTATAACTAGAATATCCATCAAGAAAACAAAGAATGTGGGTGTCCTCATAATTGGCCCAAAGATTTATCAATGAAAGGTAGAGGGACACATCCTTTTATGGTAGTAGTGTTTAGTTTTGTGTAGTCTATACACACCCTCTATCCTGTCACTGTTATTGTAGGAATTAATTCATTCTTCTCATTTCTTATCACAGTGAATCCACCCTTCTTGGGAACCACATGAACCGGGCTCACCCAAGGGCTATCTGAGATTGCATAAATGAAGCCTGCATTCAACCACTTCAGTACTTCTTTTCTAACAACTTCTTTCATTACTGGATTCAGTCTTCTTTGATGTTCAATAGAGGTCTTTGCATTATCCTCTAAAAGGATCTCAGATGCAGATTTTATGATCGATTCCTTTTAAATCTTCTATAGAACAGGCAATTGCTTCCTTGTATTTTCTGAGAGTGTCAAGCAATTTCTGTTTTTAAGATTCAATCAATGCAGTTGAAATAATAACTGGTTTTGCTCTTTCTAGTTCTAATAAAGCATACTTTAATTGATTGGGTAATTCCTTCAAGGTTAACCCTTTCCGAGCTCGCTTTCTACTTTATGTTCATTACTTCATTTTTCTCAGATTGTTTTCATCAATACCGAAAGTAACGCTTCTTTGATTCAAAATTGGAGTTCCGGAATTCAACATCAAGAACATCAAGATACTGGAAATTCATCTCATTTTCATTCATTGAATTCTGAATCATACAATGATTCATCAGTTCATAACTAATGGGTACTTTCGTTTCTATAATCTTAAAATTAACATTGCCAATTCCGTCGCTTTCAAATCGTGATTGAGATCAAGTGCACCGCCACCCAACCTCAGAGGCTCCTTTCTTCACATCTATCAAAGTTGCTCCTGTAGCAAGGAAGGGTCTTCCTAACAACAAAGGGACTTGTTTGTCTTCTTCAATATCAATAACCACCAAGTCCACTAGAAATATGAACTTTCCCACTTTGATAAGCACATCCTCAAGAATACCTCGTGTCGTAGATAAGGTCTGGTTTCTTCCATCTGGCTGTGATCATGGCAATGGAGCGAGCTCCCTAAACTTAATCTCTTAACTATAGATAAAGGCACTAAGTTGGATGTTGGCTCTAGAATTCACAATTTTTCTCCTCCCATCTCGTATTCCTATTGTGCATGGGAATATGAAGTCGCCTCGGATCCCGTGATCTTTTGGTAAGGACCTTCAATAACAAAGACGGCAAGTAGCTATTAAATTTCACTATTCTTTCTTTAGCAATTTTCTTTTTTGCTCAAAAAATATCCTTCATGAATTTAGCATAATTTATATTTGAGTCAATGCCTCTCGAAAGGGATATTAACTTCCATTTTCTTGATCATGTTCAAGAATCTTATAATTTCTTCTAACTTAGCTCATGTTCTCGAGGAATGGGACTAGGCTTATAAGCTTGAACCTCTTCCTTCTTCTCTCAGAACCCCTCTTCAGCTTGCTACTGCCTTTTGCACCTCTCTTCTTCAGCCACTTTAACTCTCGCCGCTTCTTCCACTTCTTCTTTATCTTCTCAGCTTTCTTTCTTCTTCTTTTTCGCTTCATATTTCTTCCACTTCTTAGTGTAACCACCATACAATCCTTTGGATTTTTCCTTGTGTCACTTGAAAATGCATCCTTGGACTGATTCTGCATAGCTAGGGCTAAGGTCTCACTGTGTTTCCAAGATTCTTCAAAGTAGGCTAATAGTATTGGCCTAAAACACACTGTGTTTGTCAAATGCAGCATCAAGCTGAAATTTCGTCTGTGGATGTTTAATGTGCCTTCTTATATTTTCTCCCATGAAAGTTAGCATCTGTTCTTCAAAGGAAGAAGATCTCCTTGTCCTTGATTTTCTACCCTAACTCCTTTGTCGTCGCTTATCATTGCACACATGGAACCCAGAAGCATAGTGTCGTTGAAAATCTCACCAGCACCTCATTCACAGTCCTCTTCAAAGACTATTCCCTTCTCATTTTCATTAACTGTTCCCACTTCATTTGCTGAGTGTATTCTTCTCCCTTGATTCCCCATTTTTCTCATTAATACATCTAATTTTGCCTTTATGGTAGTCATCCTACCAACTCTCTAGCATACCAATTTTTAGTCTCAAGTATTGCTTCCTGGTTTTCCGTATGGAGCTTATAGTTGCATTTAGCAAGATCGTTTATCAACTGGTTTGCCTCCTCAACACTTTTTCTCTTAAAAGCCCCATAACAGGCTGCATCAATTATACCTTTGGAGGTATAATTCATAGCATGATAAAAAATATCCATCTGAGTGGTTAGATCTATTCCATACATGCGGCATCTTTTCAAAAAATCTTTTATATTTATCCCATATCAGAGACTTACCCCCTCCCTACTTGAAAGGTATAATTTCCTCCTTTCGTGCTGAAGGCAATGAGGGAAGAATTTTGCTCATGTAAGCCTCCACCAATCCTTCCCAATTGTTCAAGAAAGCCCAACTAAAGAAGTGATTTGGAAACCAAGTCGTCGCTACATATCTCAATGAAAATGGAAATACATGTGCCTTGATCAGCCTGTCCTAATTCCCATTCAACTCGATCGCATTAGGGCCATCCTCAGTGAATCTTCCCATATGCTCATTGGGACCTTCACTAGATGCCCAAATAAATCTGGTGCTGCACCATTGTGATCAAAGCTAACTTCGCTCAAAATTGTTGGCCTAATACAGTCAGTTCGACAACGTAGGCCCATCTCAATCACTGGCCTCCAAAAGTTTCCATAGTCATTTGTCTCGAGGTCTCTCGGCCGTTTCTTTTTGGAATAGGTTGCATTCTTCGATTTGTCATAGTCAGCGCTTCAAGACCTTTAACTTTTCTCGCATTTCGTAGTTCTTCCGCTTCGTATCTAAAGGTAGCAACTCTGCTTCTAGTTTTCTATGTATGTAGATCTTCCTGAAATAGAAACACACTGAGACCACATTAAATCTGTGGAAAACATTTATGTCCAACTAACCTCATAAAAATTTTCATCAGCTTATTCAGCTACTGCTGTTAAAAAGTAATTTTGTGATTTTCTGGAATTTATGATAAAATAAAGAAAACTGTTCAACTTAGCAATTCTCTCTTTGGTTGGAATATTGATATTTAAATTCATCTTTATCTCAATCCCCAGCAATGGCACCATAAACTTGATTGACTGATTTTTAAACATAGACAAATATGATGAAGTAATTAGCACCTATCCAAAGACGCTTCAAATTTCAACAAATGCCATAAAACTTGTTTGACTAAATATTGATAAAAATATGTGTTTAGCCCTTTTTGAAAGAAGGATCCATTAAAAATTACTTGGTCTAAATCACTGTGCATGAATTACAAGCATGAAATGGATTTAAGTCCGATATCATTCTCTAAGAGGATTGATGATAAGTCTAAAGATCAAGTACCCCATCTACTCAAGATCTTTGTCATTTGAACTCCAAAGTTAAAAATTATTTATTCTAAACTTTATAAAATAAAACTAGATGAAACTCTATAACTACATAAGAAATTAAATAAATGGATTGGAAAGTTCATCGATAAAGTAACACCGGGGGAATAGGTCAGCAGTACTGTGAATTTCTCGTATCATTTTATAACATATTTCAAAGATTAGTTTGAAATCTGAACTTGTCAAAGATGCAAGGTAAGTTTAGATTTCTCCATAAACCATACATTTCACTAATTAGATATTCATATTCCTTTCGGGTTCATGGGTCTAATCAGTTACTTGTAGAATACAAACCTCTTTCTAAAATCTCGGTGTTTTTCCTTTTTAGTACTTCATACCCATTTCTTAGGACTGGGGACTTTTTGTCCCTATAGACAGGATATTGTAAGCCTTCTCCAATCTAATTGGTAACTCATCCGTCTAATTTGATGAGATTCTTTATTTCCTTGATTAGATCTATGCTAACATGGGATCCATATCCTCTCACCATATTAAGGAGAAACCTCTAATCAATTAAATTGATACATCATCCAACTATCCTCACACTATGAGTAAGTCTGTGATCTATCTAAGTGATTTTTTAGAGTTCAATTGTTCCATAATATTAGTTAAACATACCCCTAAGTAACTGCTCCACACTCTCAGGAATCTCCATCGCTATGTCACTTAGAGGGCTTCCTAAAAATCAGAGCAAGATACAGTCCTTTTCTAGGTACAAGTTACTAATATTTTGATCAAGTAGCTTCAAGAACAATACCAATTAAATAAATCCAAACATTCGAACTATGACCTTCTTTCTAGTTGAGTAGAAAATAATAATCAACATTGATCCATTCCTAGATAGAGCTCAGTTTTTCAAAGCTAAATCACAAATAACAGTGACTAACTGATCAGGTAAATTCACTAAAATTGCAAACGAACTGAAATAAATGAACTTCAGAAAATTTCCAAATTCATTTAAACAGAGACCAAAGTCAGTCTTTGAGATATGTAGTTTCTTGGGATTGGCAGGGTATTGTAGGAGGTTCATTGAAGACTTCTCCCGGTTAGCTGCACTTATGACAAAATTGACCCGGAAGGAGGTTAAGTTTGAGTGAAATGACTTGTGTGAGAAGGCATTCCAAGAATTGAAAAGGAGGCTTACTTCATCTCCTATTTTGATAGTCTCGGAAAGGGGACCAAGGTACATGGTGTATTGTGATGCCTCTAAGGATAGACTAGGATGGGTTTTGATGCAGTCTGGGAGGGTTGTGGCTTATGGTTCTGGAAAGTTAAAGAATCACGAGCAGAGTTACCCCACGCATGATATGAAATTGGCAGTCATTGTCTTTACCTTGAAGATTTGGCACCACTATCTATACGGTGAGTAGTTCGAGGTGTTTTAAGACCATAAAAGTCTGAAGTACATTTTCACACAACGGGACCTCAACATGAGGCAACACAGGTGGATGGAGTATATGGAGGATTATGATTTCACTTTCCATTTACCACCCAGTGAGCAAATAATATTAGTTGATGCCTTAGCCAGGAGTCTTGAGAGTGTTGGCTAGTGTGGTTTTTAAAGAGATGCGGTCTTTCGGTATGGGACGAGTTAGGTCTGATGCGGTAATAGGGCTCCAAAGCTATCTTGGGGAGTCTAGTGGCTCGACTTCCCTCTTGAGTGAAGTGATTGTCGAGACGAGGACCACCAGAGAGTATTATCCGTTGAGGTAGTACAGGTGATCTAGTGACAAAGGTTGGGCCATTCCGCACAGGATGTTAGTCTTGGTATAAAGGGACAGAGTTGTGATTCCCCCGATGCGCATATTTAAGAGAGGAGATTCTCAAGGAGTTCCATTGCTTCTGTTTTGCTATGCACTAGGTGGCACGAAGATGTATCATGATCTTAGAGTAAGCGGTGTGCCCAGGCGAGGATGAAGAAACACGTTGGGGACTTTGTTCAATGATGTCTCACGTGTCAGCAGGTAAATGATGAGCACCAGAGGCCAGCAGGATTACTCCAGCCCTTGGATGTAGCTGAGTGGAAGTGGGAACATGTCACGATGGACTTTGTGACTCACTTGCCACGGATATCCCAAGGGCATGATTGATTCGAGCCACAATAGGTGTTCTGGAATCAACAAAATTTATATCCTAAATTCCTCCTGCGCCATAGCATTTCTTTGCCAGTATGCGAGTTTAAGTCGAACTCAGGGATGGGTTTTCTTCGCACAAATGATTTATAGTAAAGGCCAAAATGGTGAATTTGATTTGGATTTTAAGGTTTTGTAAAAGCGAGTGGGGGTTTGATGGTGGCGGAAATAAACTAAAGTGAAATAAGAAAAATAATAAAAGAGATCTCCTTGAAGTATCAGGATATTGGGATTAGGATCCTAGGACAACTAAGGTTTTCCAGGGTCATTTCTTCGCGTTGGGGAGGATGACCTATAGTCATCTCCCGAACCAGATCTTCATGTAGCTATAAAAACTAACCCTTATTAAATTTCTATGAAAATGGCATTCAGCGAATTGTTAATGTTCTCGGTCCCGGTTCTTGAGGTCTCTTTGACTCACGTACAATGGGTAATAAATGATAACTAATGAACATCACAGGATCCAGTAATAAGCATCAAGTGAGTACTAAAGATTGCAAGTACTAACCATTTCAACATGAATCGAAAGGGATCTAAACCTCTTTGACAAAGGAGAACACAAACGGTGAGTACGTGTAACGAGGACTCCTCATCCTGCCTCAGGATCCAACACCCAGTAGCCTTCGTCTTCAAGGAGAAAGGGGTTTTAGCCACTCATCCTCCGAGTTGTCATCCTCGGAGGATGTTTGGCTGCCCATAAAATGGAAAAGAAAATGAAAGAGAGTGAAGCAGAAGAGAAGAAGGGGGAAAGCTGAAAGCTTCCCGTCAATTTTATTGATTGATGGATTGATCCCTTTTACAGACCTTGACTCCGACTTATATCTTTGCTTTCGAGAGAAGGGAAATTACAAAAAAACTAAAACCAAAATCTATTACAAGGGATAAAATGGGAAGGAAACCAAAGAGCAAGCAAAACGAGCTGAGCCCGAGGCGGTGTGGCGAGAGTGAACAATGTGCATGAGGCATGAGATAGTGCGGGATGAAATTTTCGCGGGATGAGCGATGCAGTGCGAAAATTCGCACCACCATGGAAATTTCTTGCGGCTCGATTTGCTTGGCATTTACGATGCTTGCTTTCGCCGATCTCTAATCTGCGTCTTGGTTTGGCTCGAATTCTTCGTGCTTGGATTGACTCAACAATTTTGGCATAAATAGCTTGTAAAAACTGCAAAATTTGCCACAAAATGCGATCAGTAGCATAGCCGGGACCTTAATGTGCTAATTGGATTAATTATGCTGATTAGTACACAAAAAGTACTCAAAACCTACAATAAACAAGGTTCAAAATAGCACTTTTTGAGCACTAATCACACCCCCCAACCTACACATTGTTAGTCCCTTAGCAATGAAAGAAAGAAAGAAAGAGAGAGCATACAAAACAATCAAAATGATGTTCACAAAAATGATATTTCAAAAAGGTTGTGAATGAGTAATGCATAACCCTCGTAAAATCCACTAAAACCCTTGCCCAATAACTATCTCAGGAAGAATGAATGCGTACAAAGGTGAGTATCAGAGGCCTCTAGCCTTTGGCGAATCGACAGACTTCCACGAAACCTAAGTGTTTGTTTGATCAATTCTCAACAATATTTCTTCATTGCTCTCCCCCAGTAAACTCACGCCACCACCTAGAGCACTAACCAACCTAAATAGATCAGAGACCACTCTTATTCCACAACTCTTTTTGTATTTGCTTAAGTGCAATCTTTGAGAATCGACCTCACAAAGTCCATGGCAGGGATCCATGGAGTGACTCCCAGCAGTGGAGCAGGGCACCAAGTCATAAGGGGATCTTTGACCACTAATATGCCGGAGTTTCACCGGACTTGAATGGTTTGAAACTCCAGCACCTACAGCTCGTTAAATCTCACCCGTCCGCCCGTACTTAGCAAGCACTAAAGTCGGTGACTCCCGAGCCGGTTGGCTTAGGGCCTTAGGGCTTTAAGGCTTTCGCCATATACCCCTCGGACTGTGCTCGGGTTTCAAGGCAAAGCATTGCGGCTTTTCTATTCTCTTTTCCTTTTTCTTTTTCTTTTTCTTTTTCTTTTTGCTTTTTTTTTATTTGCTTTTTCTTTTGTTTTGGAAGACACATTGGCCTTCTTTTCATGGGGGTCCTTAACCTATTAAAGGTGGTCAACGAAACTAGGATAGGTTTCGCAAAGTTTAGGAGGTTAGGTAGTTTTTCAGCCTATTGTTGAAACCTGATGTGCACCGTGTGTGGTTAGTTAACGGTGGAAGAAAAAGGGTCGAAAGCAACAAGAGTTCAACTGATCATCCATATTGGGGCATGGAACCAATCCCAACATCAATAGAGATTGGACAATGTTTCAATTTTGAAGCCACTTCAGGCTAGGCAAAACTACAAAAAAATGGGTGCAATTTTTTTAATTGAAAAAGTAAAATTTGTATAGTATATGAAGCTTCATAAAAAGGAAAACCTGACAAACCCCTTTAGAACATCACAAAACATGCTTGCCAAAATGAGTAACAAAAACATAAAATAAATGACACTTCCTTCGCTAACTCTCCCCCAATAAATGTACATTGTCATAATGGGGCTTGGATTGGAAAGTTAGAGAGTGCTACCTCCTTGATAGAAATGTACTCGTTATTGGATAGGAGGGTGCAAGCTTTCGATGGACACCTTATTCACTCTGTTTGGGCCAATAAACAAGTTAGGAGGAGGAAGAAAATAGAGGAAAAAAGTAGCCGGGGACAGGCATTTTAGAAATTACACACCTTTATAATAATTTCAAATATTTCTAGCTATATTTGAATTCTACACTCTCTAAGCTTTCCAACGGTACCAAAAACGCCTAAAACAGAGTTCGGATGAAAAGTTATGAGTGAAACAAAATTGGAGCTGAGAATTTCGCGACATGCAAAAAATTAGGTGCCGAAAATTTTTTTAAGCCAATTTATATATATACTATATATATTTTAAACATATATATATATATATATATATATATATATATATATATATATATATATATATATATATATATATATATATATATATATATATATAATAAAATAAAATGAAATAATAATAATACACTTGAGCAGTCGAGCGCTCACGAGTGATTGCGAAAATTTCGGCATGAAATTTTAGCGACCTTCTCGACTGTCGAAATTTTCGCGAGGTTGCGAAATTTGGGCTCCCGCCTCCCTCTACTTATTTAAAATTTACTTAGCTGCAAAAATAACACAAAAAAATTAGAAAAAAATTGCAAAAAATTGAAAATTAAGCTAAAAACAAAGATTAACTAAAAATTAAAGATAATCTAAGAAGAAAAATTAAAGAAATCAAAATAAAATAAAATAAAATAAGATAAAACAAGAAAAATCAAAAACCAAAAGTGGAGACTATATACAGGCAACTCTCTCAAGCCTTTGGAGGCTGCTTGGGCCCGGGTGGAGCTTGCAAGAATGCAGGGTCGGGTGCTCCATGCGAACCGGCACCCCGAGACCATCCGTTGTCATGCGGTGGCGAGCAGGCTGCGATGTCTTCGATGTGTAATTGGCAAATGTTTGAACAAAGGTTTTCTTCTTGAGGTTTTATAAGGAATGGCTTGAGTGTAAATGGGATGGCCTTTGCTGTAGGTGTTTCAGGTGTTGCATGTGGTGCAAGTGTAGGCAGGATGTGGACTGGCAATGGGTTATTTTTGGGTTGGGCAATGGCACTTGGATCCAAATTTATGGGGATGGAGTGAAGGATAAGCTTTTGGGGCTCCTCCCCTGCTTCCATTCCTCTGCCTCCCCCTGCTTCCCTTCTTGGTTCCCCTCCAGGGAGCCTCTGCGGTTTCACCGCATCAAATCCTCTGAAGAAGAAGGCTACTTTGCGATTGAGTCTGCTCACCCAAATTAGTGTTAGTCAAGCACTTTTCCTCCAAATTCTCCTCCTCTTGATGAACAAGCTGATTGGTGAGCTTTGAGATGGATTAACTCTGAGGATGTCAAATTTCGATCAATTTCGCTCTAGACCCATCAATTCTTTATTCGAGGAGCTCTCCAGCATGTCAATTTCTGATTGCTTTGGACATTCCAACACTCTGCTCCTGTAAGAATTATCCGCTGGATTTGCTCAGAGTTCGGTGTGCACCTTATTTGAAGATGTCAAGCGTGGTGGTTGTGAGTAGCCCCTAGGTTGAGGCATAATATGGAGAAGCTGAGGAGGTGCATAAGTTGGGAACTTGTCGAAAGTGCACTCATCCATTGGTCTTTATAGTCCCTCATGGACCTATATGGGTTGGATTTCTCTCCACGAGTTCTTGGTCGCCATGCAAGGTTTTGTAATCCTTCGATTTGACAGTATGCCACTGGGTTTCTCTCCATTGAATACTCTGCTGTGTGCTCTCCCTCTTCCATTTGGTGAGTATTCAAATTGATCCAGGTTCTGCTGGAAAATTGACTTATCCAGCTGCCCTCACGGATTTCTAATCCGTTGGGGAAATTCTGCGAGTATAAGCGAGGCGAACACGAAGCAGACAAGCAATCCCTGCACAAAGGTTAGGGTTACCTAAAATAAATAAATTGTGAAGTAAAACTAAGAAGACTAATAGTAAAGTATTTACAGGAAAAAATTCACCAAGACTTGTGATGAGGATCACAAGTGTTCATCAGGTCATCATTTGCACTTAGGCACCATCTCCGGCAACGGCGTCATTTGATTTGTGCTACAATAGGTGTTCTGGAATCAACAAAATTTATATCCTAAATTCCTCACTTCACGCCGCCCATAAAGCCCCCTCTTGCAATATAAGCGGTTCTAAGGGTCGAACTTCGGGGATGGGTTTTCTTTGCACAAATGATTTGCGATGAGAAGACGAAATGGTGAATTTGATTTGGATTTAAGGTTTTTGTAAAACAATGGGGGTTTGATGGTGGCGGAAATAGCTTAAGTGAAATAAGAAAAATAATAAAAGAGATCTCCTTGAAGTATCAGGATATTGGGATTAGGATCCTAGGACAACTGAGGGTCTTCAGGGTCATTTCCTCGCGTTGGAGAGGATGACCTATAGTCATCTCCCCGAACCCCGGATCTTCAGCAGCTATAAAACCGCCCTTATTAAATTTCTCACGAAAATGGCATTCAGCAGTCGTTAATGTTCTCGGTGATTCAAATAAGTCTCCTTTACTCACATTACAATGGGTAATAAATGAACTAATGAACATCACGAGATCTAGTAATAAGCATCAAGTAGTACTAAAGATTACCAAGTATAACAATTCAACATGAATCGAAGGGATGCAAACCTAGAGTTAAAAGAAGGAGGGAACACAGGACGGCGGTGAGTACTGCGTGAAAAAGCGGGGACTCCTCATCTGCTTCTCGGGATCCAGCACCGGCGGCCAACCGTCTTCCAGGAAAGGGGTTTTAGCACGCTTATCCTCAGGAGTTGTCATCCTCCCGAGGGTGTTTAGCTGCCTAGAAAATGGAAAAAGAAAAGGAAATAAGAAAGAGAGTGGAAGCGAGGAGAGAAGAAGCGGGAAAATTTGGCTTCCGTCAATTTTATTGATTGATGGATTGATCCCTTTTACAGACCTTGACTCCAGCTTATATACTGCTCAGAGCAAGGGAAATTACAAAAAAAACTAAAACCAAAAGCTATTACAAGGGATAAAATGGGAAGAAACCAAAAGAGAGACAAAGCAAAACTGAGCAGGCGGCGAGACAGTGTGTGAGAGTGAAACGGTGTGCGCGAGGAGGCGCTGAATAAATCGACATAATGAAATTTAAGCATGATGAGCGGTCACGAAATTGTGAAAATTCGCACCTTACTTAAAATTTCTTGCAGCTCCAATTTCTTGGCATTTTATGCTCTTCTTTCCTTCTGGTCTCTGATCTGCAATGCTGAGTTTGGCTCGAATTCTTCGTGCTTGGATTGACTCAACAATTTTGGCATAAATAGCTTATAAAAATTGCAAAATTTGCCACAAAATGCGATCAGTAGCATAGCGGGACCTTAATGTGCCAGTTGGGTTAATTATCTTGGTGTACACAAAAGTACTCAAAACGTGCAATAAACGGGGGTTGAAATAGCACTTTGGCGCTGCTCAATAGTGCGGTGTGGGTGATTATGGACGACTTACTAAGTGACACTTTCTAGCTATCACGAATGACCTTCATGTTGAAGGATTTGTGGGTTGTATATCTGGAGATGTCCCCGGCCCTTAGGTGCCGGTATCCACTTGAAGTATCGAATCAGGGATCTCGAGGTTTACGACTCATTTTGGAAGAGTTCCCGAGAGCCATGAGGAGTAGTTGATGATGAGAACAGCACCATCCCCCTAGACGGATGGTGGTCGAGAGAGGACTATCAGACTTTGGGACAATACTCGGGCGTCCTAGATCTTAAGAGTGGCGAGAAAAACGTTTACCCTTAGGTGTAATTCTCCTCTGACAACGGGTTATCGAGGCAGAGTATGCGGATGGAACCCTATGAGGCACTATATGGGAAGCCATGTCGATCTCTGGTTTGTTGGGGAGAGACACTCTATGGGTCTAGATTTGATTAGAGAAACCTCTAAGAAGGTGGACTTAATCTGAGCGTCTTCTCCTTGGTTGAGCTAAAGCGAGAGAAAGGATTCACGTCGAAAGGCGGCGAGACCTTCGGTTTGAGGTGGGAGATCATGTTTTCTTGAAGGTGATGCCTAAGAGATGAGTGGTCAAGTTTAGTAAGCGAGGAAAGCTGTCGTCAAGGTATATCAGGCCCTTCGAGGCACTCGAGAGGGTTGGTACAGTTGATTATCAGTTGGCACTGCCACCAAGTTTATCAAGTGTTCATGCGGTATTCCATGTCTCCATACTCTTGAAGTACACCCCAGATCCGACTCATGTGGTGGATTGTGGAGAGCTTGTGGTTGATAGATATGGGACCTTCGAGGAGGGACCAGTGAGTATTAGGGATAGCCGGGATTAGGTTTTGCAAGGCAAGACTATGAGGTTAGTGAAGGGTTGTGGCGCACTGAGGAGTAGAGGAGGCACTGTGCGTGCTAATTATCCCTTCTTGTTTGAGGGTGAAGGTATATTCTTAGTCATTTGGCATTAAATGACTATTGCATATGCATGTGATTGGATGCGTATGTGTGTGTGAATTTTAGGGACGAAATTCTTTTAAGAGGGGAAGAATGTTAAACCCGGGTAAATTTGAATTTTTCTAAAAAAAAAGGCAAAACGGTAAATTGTCGCAATAGTATAGGTTTGCAAACCTATAATTTTTCTAGATCTCGGATGACGACACGGACCTCACCGTTGGATTCGTCTCATGAAATCTAGTTACCCAGACAAATTTTGTTAAATTCCGAGACAGTCGGAATTTTCACGTTTTTTGAGATAACGGGTGCTTGGTGAACCCCAAAAACAAGATTTTTAAGAAAATATCGAAAGTTAACAAATAATTTAAGTAAAGTTCATTTAAAATAAATTGAACTTGAACCGGAAGGAAATAAATTGTTTTGGGACAAAAACGGACTCGGACCCATCGCGGACACGTGGCGCAATGTGGGCCAAGTTTTTAAGACTTAAGGCAAAGGTAGAAAATCATATTGGAGGGGAAAGGAGAAGATTTTTTGCTAGGAAAAAAACCGTAGAGAGAGAGGAAGAGAAAAGGAGAAGTCAAAGACTTATCTCTTCGATCCACGGAGTTTCGTCGGTCGGAATTTGTCGAGCCAAGAACAAAAGTTCATCTCAATTAGGGCTACGCGTGGATACCGAAAACACAGGATTTCGCCTAGAATTCAAGCAAGGAGATCGGGAAATCAAAGGTTTCGGGTTTAGGAAGTGTCCACAGGACTTCTTAGAGTTTCTTCAATGCTCCAAAAGGTAGGGATTCTTCCTACTTTGGTCTATTTTCTACTCTAAGGGCTATTTGATTGTGTTTTTGTGCCCTAAGGGGCTGTTTGGTTGGGTTTTGTGCCCTAAGGGGTTGTTTGGCAGTGTTTTGCCCTAAGGGGCTATTTGGAAAAATTTTGGGGATGTGGGAATAGTGCCGTTTTGACCCTATATGATGTCCAGAATTTGGGGCTAGTTTTCGGTTGGAAAACTAGGGAATTTGGACTAGTTTTCTTCTTGGAAATTGTAGCTGCAATTGTGAACTTGAGGTTAGGATTTTGAATCACCCAAATTGAACATTTATAACTCAATTTATGGTCCATTTTCCGAGACTTCCACAGGCTGCCTTGTTTTGACCCTACATAATGTCTAGATTTTGGGACTGATTTTCGATCTCGAAAATGAGGGAAATTGGACTAGTGTCCTTCATGGAAATTGTAGCGGTATCTGAGAACTTGATGTTAGGATTTTGAATCACCAAATTGGACCTCTGCTTCGATTTATGGTCCATTTTCAGGAAGGCGCCACGGGTTGCCCCTATTTTGATACTTTGTTGTCTGATTTGGGGTGATTTCCTACTGGGAAAAATGAGGAATTTGGACTAGTGTTCTCATGGAAGTATAGCTGCATCTGTAAATTTATATGAGCTTTTAAATCACACCCAAATTTGACATATGTACAACTCCAATTTTATGGTTCATTTCACAGGACCCATTATAATTTGATTTTTAATGAATTGTGTGTCCCAAATTTTAGGCCCATTAGAGAATAGTTTCTAAATTGAGTTGAAACGTGTGGTCTGTTATGGCTTGTTATGTGGAGATGTTTTGTGGAATATCTCTATTCTGGCTGGTCTTGAGGATCAGAAGTTGTCATTGCTTGAGTTTGAGTGACATGCTTTGTGGTAATTTGATTGGAGGTTCATATGTGTGTCTAATGTATTGACATGCTTAGTGAGTTTGTGTATGGATAAGGCCATTGCATGGCTTATTTATGGAAGCTATTTATGGGTATGTTATGTCTAATTTGGCCCTGAAAGGGGATAAAGTATGTCATTGCTTAATTGGTGATGACTTGACGTTGATATATGTGTACAAGTATATTGACATGAAATTAATGTGATCGTTTCGAGAATTTTATGTTGATTTGATATAATTTATCCATGATATGGTGATATACGCCAGAGTAGAATTGTCCACATAGCATTCATCATATATGTGACATGGTATAGGCATGAAATGGCACATTGCATTGCATATGCACTGGGACATTGCAAGAAATGGGTGTGAGTGCATGGTTATAATCAACACTGCGTTTGGTGTTTGATTAGGTGGGCGAGTGCAGTAGGACTGATATCCAGCCAGAGATTTATACGATTGTATACATGAAAATGAAAATATGTAGTGTGTAGAGTAGGGATAGACACCTCCTCGGGTGAAAGCCCGTTATTTTTGGTTATACATATGTGTCCAGCGATGTGAGTGAAGTGTGGGAAGGCTTGTGGCTTCTTGGGTGAGACCGGAGAATTCGCTACCCACAAAAAGACACATGGTTTTGAATATAAATGATCATTGAGGTGTAACATCCAAAAAGCTTTTGGTTTGAAGAATTTGTTTTGTAAAACGATCATTGGATGTAATCCAAAAATGATGGATTTTATCACTCATGGGCTTTGGCATTGGCGCGTGGGGAGTCGATGGGACTGTGAAGTGTGATGGGGAGTCGGTGAGGGCCGTTACTACCAGTGGTTCCAAGATAGAGAATAAGGCAAATGGTCTCCCAATTGGGAGGGACCTTTTAAGATACATCAAGTACTTCCTAGAAATGCCTATTGTTTAGCAAGCCTACAAGAAGAGCCACACAAAAGGTTAAATATTAGGAAGCCATAAAAGCATTTCATACCAGTGGAAATTATAGAAACTTCCTAAAAGAATTAGGTCGATCCTGTGACCTTTAATGTGATAATGTTGGGGAAATTGGTCTATTCTATGTTTAGAGTCAAGAAAAAGGCTTTTTTTTTTCCACTGTTTTCTCAAGCCTTCAGTTTTCTCCAGTATAGTACATTCAATATATATTAAGAATCAAGAAGTAGGCCTTTTAGCCGTTGTTTACTCAAGCATTCGGTTTTCTCCAGCATAGTACCTATTCACTATTTTCTCAATTTCTCCATAGCGGTACTTGTTGTGGCGACCCCCGAGCCTGGCCCGACCCGGTTGGCGAATCCGAACCGAAACCTCGGGAACGCTCTGATACCAATAAAGTTGTGGGACCTTGCAGCCCGACCCAGGGTGATCAAACAGTCAGGGATGCCACTAAAATCCGCCGATCTCAAATCGCATATCTTTGAAATGTTTCATGCAAATCCATATAACCTCTTTATAAATACCTTTACAATAGATTAAATCCTTTTCAAAATGATTACCAAAAATAGATGTTCGAGTTCAAATTGTTTTACATAATATCAATATCCAAAGAAAACATGGAAATGAATGCACATGCTTTATCAGCTTATACATAAAATTTCCTACTTTATGACTCGACGCTCCTCGATCTTGGGTCCGCTTTCAATCACTATCTATCACTCGGTACCTGCGCATTGGTAAAACAATGCGCTAAGAAATTTTCATGCGTAGTGGTTCTATACAAATCTATTCCTCAGTTGGTTTAAATCACATTATCTTGATTTAACAGATTCAAAACTTTTTCAAATCCGGTATGGATGATCGTGTCATCGACACATATACTTGTTTTATATACAAATAGTTATGGTTCATGATCTCCCAAAAATACACTTTCATATTCAATAGTTACGCGTCTCGATGTGAGATTATTCTGCTCTGCAAATTCGGTTGAGTTCTGCGAATTCAATTGAGTTCGAAAATCAGCGTCGATTATGCGATCAATTAAGTTATGCAAATCAATTTAGTTATGCCCATACTTAATTTAACCTATGTCTTGATATACGAGGATATCGAGTCACGGAGCAGTCACGTTGGAGCTGCGGGCGATATCAAATGGTTTTATAACCACAGTCTGATCCACATTGCATTTTGGTAGTTATAAGCGATCAAATAGTGAACCTTCTTAGATATAGTCCGTGAAATTCTTTATTCGGGTGACACATCAATACAATCGTTTGCAGTATTGCTATTTTACCCCTATTGGTATACCAATCTATCCCTTATCTGAACTAAAGCAGATGCATTCTATTAAGGGAAGTTCCAAATCCCTTATAGCAAATATAGTACAATATATGCGCTTGTATAAATGATTTATTTTCAATAATCATGCAATTTTTATATCAAACATTTCACAATCACTTTTTCAAATCAAAAGTTATAAATCAATTCAGAGTATGCTTTTAGAACAAACAGCAAAAACTTGAAGCGAAAGAATAGAAATTCGGTAGAACAAACCCAAAAGCTTTTCACTGATTCAATGTGGAATCTCGATCTCGATTTGGCTTTTCCTCCTCGTCAGTCCCCCATTCGAAACCATTAAAGAACAATATTATTCGTGACATACACTAGTAGTTTTGGTTAGAGTTTGATTTTGGAGTTTAATATGAGTTCCATTTCAACGAGCTATATAGATGGATTCTTGACTCAATGGGATTTCCTAAAATTTTAGGAAACGGATTCGGACGAAGGAGTTATGACGCTTAGAGTTGGAGGTCTGTCACGTCAAAATCCACCCAGTAAGTGATGGCGAGCTGATCGACCTCAGTAAGCTCAGTTTGGCCACCTTGGTCTGACATATTCTATCCTCCTCGGGCATATGAATGTATTCTTTATAAATGGTCTTTCCATGGGGTGAGCACAATCGGAGTTGAACGAGGTGTAGCCTTGGGTTGGAGATCATGCATGATTAATGGATAGTGACATTTGTGACCTGTTGTATTAATCGTTAGGCACCTCGGTCTTTATTCTATCCTCTCAGGCATATGGATGAATTCTTATTTCGTGACTTTCCATGGAGTCCCGAGAACACCCGAATCGGAGTTGAAGAGGAGTTATGACGCTAGAAGTTGGAGGTCATGCGCGCGATCCAACTGGAACTAGCATTTGCGTTTGGGTGTGACCTCTGTGAATGAGGTCCTCTGCCGGCCTCTCTTGCATGAGATGTTGGACCTCTATTTGCTCTATGGTCTCTTGACCTCCACGGGATGAGATTCTGGTAACCTCTCTTGCGTAGGTTCTATTGGCCGCTGTTGCATGAGGTCTCTTGACCTCCGGGGATGTCTGTGACCTCTGCTTTACATGAGGTCTGGCGATCTCTCTTGCATGAATTCTGTGACCTCCACGGGATGAGGTATGCTCCTGGCACATGAGGTCTGCGAGGCCCTGGCATATGAGGTCATGACCCACTGCTGCGCATGAGGTCTGTGACCCCTGCAGAGGTGTGAACTCCACGGGATGGTCTGTTGACCCCTGGCGTGGTCTGTGACCTGCATGAATCTGCGGCCCTGCATGGGGTCTGCTGACCTGCTGCATGACCTCGGTAAAGGTGTGCTTGGTTCTGAGGTCAAGGTGAGAGATTCAAAGCTAACATCAAGTTCGGTGATGAGGCTGATTTACTGAAGGACTCAGCACCCGAAATCCCTTTATTTCTTACCAATCAGCTCTAAGGTCCGACTAGTGTGTACCACAATGTGGCAGCTTCCCATGGTTTAAAATACAACCAAACTTCCTAAGGCAAGATAACCACCACACAGTATGGTAAAAATAATGCAAAGTAGGAGAAGACCTCCTAGAGTTTGTCGAAACTCCCAGATTAAAGTTCCACTTGCGACTCTTATGCGAGGAAGGGCTTTCCATAACTAACTGCAGGAACCTATGGTCCCGATCATCGAAAAATCCTAGAGAAGGTAAAGTTTTCTCTTTCTAACTCTAAATATCCTCCTCTTTTCTCTGTTTCTTTTCTTATGGATCACCCGCTCGTACTTTAAAAGGAGAAGCTTCCTCCCTCTTCACCTATGCCACATGTCCTTTGTAGATTTTTTTTCTTAACTTTTCTTTGTTCTTTTTTATATTTGGGTCCCTCCATTTCTCTATTATTCAACATTTAAGTCTCCTATTGTCTTATCTCATTGTTTCTCTAATTCCACTTGAACATATAAACTTACTTACAATTGACCCTTGGTCCCCAACACAATTTCCATATTTTCTCTTGTAGGACATTTAGGATCCGATAATCATTTTAATCAATATTCATAAAAATATTCCTAGGAAAATACGAGTTAGCCGATATGCAGGAATATATAATAATTTTTATTATAAAATTTTAGGGTATTTTGAGCGATTACAACTCTCCCCACTTAAAAAATTAGGTCATCTGAAAATTACCTTAGTCAAGCGATTACGAATCTGCTGCGCGTCAGTTTCTCACTTTCTAAGTGGCCTCTTGATCTTGTGGTTCTCCACGATTACTTTGACTAGCAAATCTTCTTGTTAGTAATTCTTTCACTTCCTGAGCCGGAAATCTCCGTACTGCCATTATATTAAATCATGTCTGGCTCGATTGTTCTTTGAAGAGACTACATGTGATAGATACGATCGGTACCTCCGTAGCATGGACACATGAAATACGATATGGATCTTTTCGAGTCGGAGGGTAATGCTGAAATCTATATGCCACTGGACCCACTTGTTCGATTACATCATAGGGGCCAATAAATCTAGGGCTCAACTTACCCTTTTTCCTAAATCTCATCACCTTCTTCCAAGGCGATACTTTCAAAAACACTTTTTCGCCAATCTCATATCGAATATCTTTTCTTTTCATGTCGGCATATGATTTCTGTCTATCGGTGGCCACCTTCAATCTTCTCGATCATTTCACTTTTTCTTGAGTCTCTTGTATCAAGTGGGTTAATCCACTTCTTTTTCACTCAATTCCGTCCAACACTAGCGGTGTTCCATTTCTCCCATATAAAGCCTCATAGGCGTCATTCAATCACCAGTTAGGCGTTGTTGTACACAAATTCAATGACGATGTGTGATCCATTACCCTCAAGGTCGATCACACAACTCCTTAACATTTCTTCCAGAATCTGGATCACTCTCTCAGATTGTCCATCCGTTTGTGGGTGGAACGCTATACTGAAATTCAGTCAAGAACCCAAGGCCTTTTGCAAATTTCCCCAAAATCTTGAAGTAAACCTCGGATCTCGATGCGAATAATGGATCTGAGATCCCATGTAGCGAACTATTTCCTTGATATCTGACTGCGCTAGCTTGTCAAGTGAATAGTCGGTTCTCTTCTAGTAGGAAGTGGCGACTTAGTCGAAATCGGTCTACTACGACTAGTGGTATGCCTTCTCACATCAGTAAGTGTTCAACCACAAAATCCATGGTGATTCGGTCATTTCCCATCGATTATTCTAATGGTACATGATAATCCGAAGGAACTTGATCACTCTGCCTTTGCTCTTTGACACACAAATACTTGGTTACAAATTCGACACATCTCTTTTCATCCCGAACCACCGAATGACATTTTTAAATCTCGATACATCTTTATTACTGCGGGATGGATGAAAAGATCCCATATGTACCTCTTCCAGTATGGATTTCCTCCAAAATCCTATTCTGATGAATTTCCTGAGCCCGATCCTTATATCCTGAAACTCCATTTTTGTTCACTTTGTGAACTCGGTTTCTTCCTGTTTCAATCCGATTTATCGTGGCGAAACCCAATTTTCTCATCTTTATTTTGCCTCTAGCACTCGATTCAACAAACTCGGTGTTGCTATCAACTCTTGCCACTCTGTTACCATCGTCATATAATGACAAATGGGCATTCGGCCTTTCGAAGCGTTCGTATTGACTTCCTACTCGAGCGTGGCCACTCGTTAGCCTTTCGGGTGATAATCAATCACGCAATCATAATCTTTATCGGTTCCATCGTCTCCATTGTCTCGAGTTAAGCTCACCATTGTGAGAGCGAATACTTAAGACTCTTATGATCGATTATAGATGAAACACTTCTCTCCATACGAATAATGTCATAATTTTAGTATAAATACAATTGCGGCTAATTCCCAAATCATGTGGGAGTGGATTCTTTTCATGCGGCTTCAAGCGTCTTGAAGCATAGGCTACCACTACCCTCTTGCATTAGGACATCTAAGTCCGTTGTGGCATCACCCCAAAAATCCACATATTCTCTACAGTAGGTGGTTGATAAGAAACAGGAACTCGGTTAGAATGCTTTCAACTTATCAAAACTTCTTTGACATTTTTCACTCCATTCCTTATAACATTTTACGGAGCAATCTCGTCATCGGGGCACGGAGTCCATAGAAAACCCTTAGAATCTACGTAGTATCTTGAGTCCCGAGAAACTATACATGCTTATTTCTTGGTAAAACTCATTTCTTAACCACTTCTATTTTCTTTGGATCTACTCGAGTTCTTCTTTGACATATGTACCAAAGAAAGGACACTTCATTCTTCAAACTCCACTTGCCTGGTTTTAGCACCTGGCTATCCTTTTTCTGAAGTCTCGACGCTGCCGAAGGTGTCGTCGCGACACCGATCTTGAATACACAAGAATGGCAAGTCTACAAACACTGACAGCCAGTCCACATGCGCCGGAAGAACACGATTCACATTAGGTCCATGGCTTATTTGGAGCATTTGTCAATCCAAGCGGCATTACAAGGGCTCCTTAATGTCCGTATCACATCTGCGCGTCTTATGCATGGCATCTATAGTTCTCAATTGATGATACGGATACTTAAGTCAATCTTGAAAAAGATACTTGCACCTTTCATTGGTCAAACAGTATCAGTTTAGTAGCGGATACTTATTCTTTACTGTGCATTTGAGTTATACGCTAATCAATACAATGGCGAAGTGTACCATGCTGTACTTTAACAAAAAAGCACAGGAGCTCCCATGTGATACCTTGTGAATAAAGCCTTACTGTGTAGTTCTGCAGCTATGCTTCAAATTCCTTTGGCTCTGATGGAGCCATTCTGTCACAATTCAACTAATGGATGTCGGTATGGCACAGTACAGCGTCAATATGACTGAATCTCTCACAGCTGTGGGGTGATACTTGTTAACTCTTGGGAAACAAGTGGGAAAGTCGCTGCTGATGGATCATCGGATACACAGACCTTCCTTTACATTGTATCAGTCATAAGCTAAGTAGGCTTCACATCGCTCCTTGCATTGTTCTAGCGGTAGGTGGATATCACATTAGATAGGTGATTTGACCTCTAAGTAGATGAAAAGTTGCTTCATCTTCATTAAGGTGTTCTTAAGGTTACTCTTTTCTTCTACAATGGAAGCTATTGCTTGATGTCGGGACCTTGATCCATCCCAATATCACATCAAACTCCTGAATGATAACTCCATCAAATCTCTAACAATTCATACTCGTATTTTGATGGAATGATCCACATACACTCTTTGTTCCTGATAACATAGCCGAGCGGGTTCGTCACCAAGATGTCATACTCGGTTTCACTCCTCGATAATTTAGTTGGTATGTCGATTTTCAAATATATGAATTAGGTTGGCCAGGTGGAGTCAATTACATGTATAGTAGTATCAAAGATTTGGAAATTCTTAAATTTATCTATGCAGGCGTGGTATCTTCATTCACTTTCATTGCATATGCTCTGTTTGGAGCACGACCATCTTGCCTACCCAAAGATTTGTTTTTGTCTCGAACACTCGATGCAACTTGCTCTTGTTGCCTTTTTATTCCGCTAAAGTTGTACGGTATATGAAGTGCTGTAAATGGTGACTCACAGAACAATCTCTTGCTCTATGCTCTTTGGATCACAAATCAAACAAGCACTGTAAGTCTCGACATTCTCCTTTGTGATTCTCACGTCAGGACATTAAGGTGCAATCACAATCTCTGAGACTCTAGAGTGCTCATCAATTAGTGGTTCTAACAGTAGTGGTAATTCTGATAGATATGTGATTGATTATGAAATCTGGGGATCTAATTCACCCACCTGTGGGACCTGGGTGATGATTTCTCATTCTTGTCACCTCTGCCTCTCCTTCAGCTATCACAGAATCTCGCGGAATCTTATCTTGTCGCTGATCATGGTCGTTAAGGCCGTCTTCAAACCCTCACGACCTTTTCTTCCTCACTCACCAAGTATCTCGGGCATACTTGCTCAAAATGTGAATTCTCTTTGATGATGTGATACTCATCTGTCTTTGCTTGATTATGAAACTTCCACGTCTCATGTTGCTTAGATAAATCACGACCCGACATAGTGTAGACTGTCGAGAAGAACTCCCATATAACTCTCTACATTAGTGCGGTCCACAGTCACGGAAACCCACCAGCGTAAGCCTCATCTGTAGTAATGGTGCGTTCCAACTTCTCTACAGGCGCATTTTTCATTTGCCTGACGTCGCTCAGTTCTCTTGAGCCAATTTTCTTCCATAGAAGGCTCGTCCTCTTTGCTCCTTAAAATCTACAGTTGGGTACCTTGCCATTCTCTCAATGGGTGATCGTTTAATGGAGCAATTCGGCTGGTTGCCGACTCTTTGCAATGCGAGCTAATTTCTTGGGAGATACCATTAAGTACCTCTGTATTGTTCTAGTTCATTCGTTGGTGGGGCGTGGGATGCCTTACATACAAGCGGAATTTGTTTGGGCGAGTCCTGGTCGTCTCGACCACTAGGGAAGTCGAACCGTCCATGCTTATCCCTATTAAGACCTTGACAAGATCCGTCGGAGTCCATATAAATCCTTTATATATCACAGATAAATGCATGTTATACAAAATTTCAAATCATTTACAAGCAATTTCAAAATCGTTTTGTGGAAACTAGCCTAAACCTAGGCTGATACCAATAAAGATGTAGCGACCAGGAAGCAGCCGACAGGTTGACGGGGATGAGACCGAAACGGGGGCCTTTCGATGCAATAAAGTTGTGGGACCTTTAGGCCCGACAGTTTGGGCTGATCAGAACCCGAGTCGGGATGCCACTAAAATCCGCTCAATCACTCAAAATCATATCTTTCTTGACGTTTCAAAATTTGGGCAGCCATAAACATTTATATTTAACAAAATACATTTACAATGAAGGCATTGACCTTTTCAAAATGATTGCAAAATAGATGTTGATTCAAATTGTTTTTACATAATATCAATATCAAAAACATAAATGAATGCACATGCCAGACATACTCCGAAATTTCCTTCTTTATGACTCAACGCTCCTACGATCTTGGGGTCCGCTTTACGATCGCTATCTATCACTCGAATTGCACAATGCATTGGTAAAACAATACGCTAAGCATTTTCATGCTTGAGTAGTTTCTATACAAATCCATTCCTCGATTTGGTTTAAATCACATTATGCAATTTAATCATTCAAAACTTTCAAATCATTATGGATGATCAATATAAATACAATACATAATCAGTTATGGTTCATTGATCATCCCAAAAATACACTTTCATATTCAATAGTTCGCAATCTCAAATCAATTCAATTATGCTCACAAATTCAGTTCAGTTCTGAAAATCAATTCAGTTATGCCAATCAATTAAGTTATGCAAATCAATTTAGTTATACTTATAGCAATTTAACCTATGTCTTGATATAGGATATAGAGTCAGAGCACTTGATTCCATTTGAAATGCGGGCGATATCAAAATAGTTTCATAACCTGATACGGCCCATTTAGTGCTGCTGGTGATTATAAACAATCAAATGAACCTGTCTGGTCCGGGGGCTGGCACATTCGGAGTAACCGCATCCAATACAATAGTTCGCGATGCGCTGGCTGACCTATTGATATACCAATCTATCGCCATCTAATTCTGCGGGTTAGCATTCTATTAAGGGCGTTCAAATCCTTATAGAAAAATATAGTAAAATATATTGTGCTTGTATAAGCAGTTTATTTTCAATAATCATGCAATTTTTATATCTGAGCATTCACAATCACTTTCTAGAATCAATTAAATCAATTCGGTATGCATTTAGAACAAACATGCAAAAACTTGAGCGGAATGAAGTCGTTAGAACAAACCCAAAATCTTTGCACTGATTTAATCCTTGGAATCTCAATCTCGATTTAGCTTTTCCTCCTCGTCGAGTCCACATTCAAAAACCATTAAAGAACAACCTTATTACGTGTGTACTAGTAGTTTTGGTTAGGATTGATTTTTTGGAGTTTAATATGAGTTCAATTTCTTGAGGCTATATGGGTGGATTCTTGACTCAATGAGCATACCAGAGTCAGAACACTCGAGAAACAAGATTCGGACGAAGGGTTATGACGCTAGGATTGGGGTCATGCGTAGTCACACACCCAGCCGAGCTAACTAGCAGTGACCACGATCAGTGCTCAGTTTGCCTTGTTACGACATATTCTATCCTCTGGGCATGTGTGTATTCTTGACTCCAGAGCTCCATGAGGAGTCAAGAACGCAAATCGGAGTTCGAGGACTGAAGAAGTTGTGACCTTCGAGTTTAGGTCATCGTAGTTAATAACCAGACAGAAATTTGGTATTGAGCTGAGCTGGCCTCGGTAAACTCGGTCCCAGCACACCTTGGTCTGGCATATTCTATCCTTCTCATAAATATGGATGAATTCTTGACTCAATGGGCTTTCCATAGAGTCCAAAACAGAATTAGGTTGGGCTGAAGGTTATGACCTTCGAGTTGGAGGTCATCGTAGTCAACAGACGAAAGTGACACGCTAGTCTGCGACCTCTACAAAATGAGAGTCTAGCGACCTCTGTAGACAAGATCTCTTGACCTCTTTGCATGAGGTTCTTGAAGCCTCTGTTGCATGAGTCTTGACCTGGGATGAGGTCTGCTGACCTCTGTTACATGAGGTCTGTTGACCTCTGGCACATGGTCTGCGACCTCCACGGGATGAGGAATGCACCGCTCCATGCCTCTCTTTGCATGAGGTCTGTGACCTCCTCTTGCATGAGTGCAGCTGACCCCTGCTACATGGTCTGCTTTGTGCCCCTGAGATCAGGTCTGTGGCCTGTTGCATGGTCTGCGGCCTCTGCATGGTCTGCGGGCCTCCTCTTTGCATGGTCTCTTGGCCTCCACGGGGATGAATGCTGCTCTGCTACATGAGGTTTCTTGGCCCTGCTACATGGTCTGTGCCTATGCATAAGTCTGCTAACCCTGGCATGAGGTCCACGTTTCCTTGCATGGTCTATATCACGGGATGAGGTATCTTGAGCCTCTGCGCATGAGTCTGCCCTGTTGCATGGTCCTCTTTGACCCCTCTTTGCATGAGGTCTGTTGACCCACTGTGTGGTCTGGCGGCCCTTCTTGCATGAGTCTGTGACCTCTCTTTGCATTACCTCGATAAAGGGACCATAACTTGGTCTCTGAGAGGTTGAATTGAGAAATTCAAAAGCCCTGACATCAAGTTCTGTTGTTAAGAGGCTACAATTACTAGAAGGACTCACTTCCAAAATCCCTTTATTTCTTACCCAAAAATCAGCTCTAAGGTCCGGCTAGCGCGCACTACCACAATGTGGCAGCTTCCCATGGTTTAAAATACAACCAAACATTCCCTAAGGCAAGATAACCACCACACAACCCTTAGGGTAGAAAATAATCAAAGTAGGAGAAGACCTGCACTCCTAGGTTTGTCGAAACTCCCCGATTCCGGTCTCTACTTGCAACTCTTGTCACGGGAAGGACTCCCTCTTGCTTCACGGAACTTATGGTCCGATCTTGAGAAAAATCTAGAGAGGAAAATTAAGTCTCTCTATCTAACTCAAAATATCCTCTTTTCTCTGTTTCCTTTTCTTATGGATCACCCATAGTCGTACTTTAAAAATGAGAGCTTCCTCCTTTTTCCTACATACCACATGTGCACCTTGATTTTTTCTTCTTTTCTTTATTTCTTTTTATATTTAGGTCCCCTCCATTTCTCTATTATTCTTCATTTTAAGTCTCCTATTATCTTATATAATTTATTTCCTCTAATTTCACTTAGACATATAAACTTACTTACAATTGACAGGTCCCCATTTTGTTCCATATTTTCTCTTTTCACTTGGGTTTATTTCGAGATCAACAATCATTTAATCAATATTTATAAAAAATATATATATTCCTAGGAAAATACCCAGTTGGCAGCTGATATACCAGATATATAATAATTTTTATTATAAAAATTCTAGGGTATTTTTGGGGCGTTACACTTGTTATTATACATTCTCAAAATAAATGAAGTAGGTACAAGAACCACTTTAATTTAAAAACAATATAACACATCATTACTCTACAACATCAACACACATCCAAAGGTAGGCCTAGTGCCACCTTGGTACTAATACGTGTGCTGGATGCAAATTAATACGTGTACTAATGTTCAGTGAGTTATCATAATTACTCCATAACATCAACACACATCCAAAGGTAGGCTTAGTGCCCGCCTTAGTCCACTAATGCAATGTCATGGCTGCAATTATACGTGCATTAGTGTTCAATGAGTTTTCATAAATATTCCACAATATCTACACATATCCAAATGTAGGCTTAGTGTCACCTTGGTCCACTAATGCAATGTTATAGGTAGAAGTGCGATGCATTGGCAGTGTTCAACGAGTTTTCAACTAGGATTTAAGCTCATTTGTGGAACTAATAAATATCTCAAGAACACACCCCAAATTTCCTCCTTCCACCAAGAAAAATTGGTAGGCCAGTAGCCACCTAACAAAGGTTGGAAAGGAATCACACTAGCCTTAGGACAATCATTTGTCATCATAGGCTATGGAGTACAAAAACATAAAAGGATATAGTACAAAAGAAGGATGTGTAGAAAAGAAGCTTTACAACTGAAATGCCAAACAAATGGCTACAAAGATCACAAGTCAAAGTCCTACTATAGATTGTGACTGTCCACAAGAACAAAAGAACAGTCAAATCTTGGAGAAATCAAAAAAGCGTAGAGAATCCTAATAGCCAAAGAAGTGCTGGCGAGATGCGTCAATTTTCTGCAATTTTGAAGCTAGTCTTGCAGCCTCTTTATACAGGGAAGCTAAGAATTGGCTTAAAGAGTAAGCTTTTTGTTGATGTCAATCTTATAGCCTTTATGGTTTTACTTTTCTCCACTAAAGAGACTAGCTTTGCTTTCTCTCTCTCTAGTTCTTCAATCAACACTCTAATACATTCTTTATAAGCATCATACTCGGTGCCTAGTCTACTCAATCTCTGTGTAGCTTGTTTATTGGAAAGTATCAGGCATCGATTTGGAATATATCTCACAATACTTGACTTTACAACATGATCAATGGAGGAGAAAATAGAGGATGTTTGAGCTGAGGCTTCTAAGATAAATACCTTGGACTTAGGGCTACTTGGGGCAGTTACAACATTGCAGAAGGTTTTATAAATCTCAAATTTTAGGTTTAGAGCCAAGAGAAAATTCAGCTAAGCAAGCTGACCAGAGAGCGACAACAGCCGTGCGAGTGTTCATATCTTGAATTCAGTCCATGAGATTGGCGAATCAGCGTTTAAGATTAAACCATATCTTAGGACTCTTCTGTTTTTTAATTTGATCTTATCTAGGTGTTATTCAAACAATTTTATAATAACTTAAAATCATTTAAATATACAAAGAACTACCATAGGAATTGGTGTCATCCAAAATCTATACATTTAAGTCCATTTACTTATACAAATACTTATACATGTACATATCTGTATCTGGTATCGGAGATGCGGAGAAAACGGTGCTAGTAGGCACCTATCTACGAGATGGCCGTACCTCTTGGTGTGGAATGTCTGTCCTCTTTATCTCCTCTTAGAATTACCTACGGATTGAACACGTGCTAAACTTTACATAATTGGGAACATATGAAGCGATGCTTGACGATACTTGATAATGCGCCGTCACTATCTTCTTATTTACTTTTCATATGCATATAACAAAGCCTATAGTTATGTGACTTCTAACTCATCTCATATTATACATGTAGATTTTATCCTTTTCAGATTCCATATCATTATCTTGTTCGTATTACTCCCTTGTGTCATGTCTTTCACAAGTTTCAATTCATATTTTCTACATGTATGGCATGTCAGATCATATTTAAAACAAACTTATACATATACAATGGCAAATCGGAACATATCAAAGTCATATCACATACATACGATTAATGGCAGGCCAGGCAGTCCCGTCGAATGCGCGGTCGCGAGCAGAAACGGGACCTTCAGTTTATTTCTTTTAATTATCGTTTTATTAAATTTTCATTTTCAAAAATGTAGCGACCCGAATTCCCGACTTGACCCGGTTGGCGGATCCAAGCTGGAGTCCGGTTTACTCCGACGTTTTCAATTATCATCTCAAAACATTTGTTTAGTTTTATTAAATTTTCATTTTCAAAGTGTATGACGAATCCCCAACAGCGGTTGGTGAATCGATGGAGCCAGTTTACTAGCGTTTTCAATTATCATCTCAAAACATTTGTTTAGTTTTATTAAATTTTCATTTTCAAAAGTGTCGCGACCCGAATCCCCAACTTGGCCCGGTTGGTGAATCCAAGTCGGAGCCCGGTTTACTTCAACGTTTTCAATTATCATCTCAAAACATTTTGTTTGTGTTGTTCCATTTAGACTTTTGGATTCTGCGATAGCACTTCATTTTAGCAATCCCATAAACGTTTACAAATTCAAAGATCCATAACATTTCATTTAACAAATGCATTTTACAAAATAATGCCTTTATACACATATACTCATACTATTCATTTCGCATACTTTCATTTACATATCACATTTATCATATCACAACATACAATTTCAATGCACAATAATTCAATTCCTGATTCAATTTATAGATTTAAGCATATACATAAAATCTCATTTTACACTACCGTCAATGTTAGTCATTTCCTTTGGCTGTTCCATTAGCATTTATGACCAGTTAGTTTAATGAATCCACGCCCTTATTATCATTCGGTAATGTGCACCACGTTTACAATTTGAGTGCACTCCCATCGCAGCCGGATGTCGTTGGTGCGACATGTGGTATCGATTATTACAATTCGGTCTCCCCATCATGACGGATGCCTTTGGTACCCCCAGAGCATGTGAGGCCATCACTTGTCGGTCTCCCATCATGCCGGATGCCGTTTGGTGCACCTCGACACGTGGTATCAATTAAATGCCATACCGCCGTCAAGAAGGATGCCCGATTGGTGCATCCCGGCCAGTGGAACATTCTGATATGCCATCATGGCGGAATGCGGTGGTGCATCCCTTAAGTGGGACATTGGAAAATTTCAGGGTGCCTCCATGACGGATGTCGATTTGTACATCCCGTCAGGCGGTTAATTCAATATATCAATCAATTCACATTTATAGCCAGTTCCATTAATGAATCCGTCTTTATCATCATTCACATTCATTTGATTTTTCAATATCCCGTTTAAATTCATAATCGCTTTACGTATTATCTTTTAAAGACTGCTCAATCTATGTACTTATTTCACTCTCATTCCTGCTCATTCCGCGTATCTTTCATTCACGTATACCCGTTCATATACTCATTCACATACTCATTCATGTGCTCATTTCATATACTCATTCACATATTCATTCACGTATACTCATTCATGTATACTTATTCATATATTCATTTACGTATACTCATTCATATATTCATTTACGCATACTCATTCATATGCTCATTTCATATACTCATTCATGTATACTCATTCATATATACCATTCTGACTCATTCGCCTCACTCATTCATATACTCATTTCGTATTCATTCCATTACTCATTCATATACTCATTCACATATTCATTCATATTACTCATTTCATATACTCATTCTATATTCATTTCACATGTACTCATTCATGTATACTCATTCATATATTCATTTACGTATACTCATTCATATAATCATTCGTCTATACTCATTCTTATATTCTTGTCCCTCAATGAATCTATTTTACTTAGAAATTGGAATCATTTCAATTGGATCATCCAAAATAAAGTTATGGCATTTTCATGCCAACTAGTCAATTACGATTACACTAAGGGATGGTTGTATTACTCATTTTTTCGGGCTTCTTCATGTTTGACACTGTATCTTTGTGCTCTTTTAAAGCTAATTTTAAGGGTTCTATTCAACTGGAATCACCCAATTTGGAGCAAGACTTCCGAGGTGCGTCGAACAACCCGGACTACTCTATGATCAAAGCGAAATAGGAATTTGGCTTGTACCTTGGCCCCACTTTGAGTGAATTTTGGAGGCCACCAAAAGTCAGAATTTGTGATGCTTATTTCTGTATGTTTGGTTTCCTTGAAGTCTATTTTAATTAATCACTTGAATCACTCCAAATCGGATAAAATAGGCAAGTTATGTCCAAATACAAAGACTGGTCAAAAACGGAGGCGGGGTGTACCGCACATATTCGCACATGTCTGGGTACATGTTTGGTTGGAAGGGTGTGCCGTACATGTTCAAGGTGTATCGGTACATGTGACCCAATTGTCAAATCTTGTGTTTTTCTCCCATTTTCAATGTCATTGATACCCGAATCAACCCAATATTCCATAACACGTCAAGACCACTCCAAATTCATCTTATAATCTCTTTTCTACTCAAATTATCATTCAATACACATCTTATGAACTCTCTTAAACTCATACATGCTTTCTATTCATCTTTTATACAAGGCCTAGGTTTTAATCAACCCATCTTCAAGAAATCTAGGGTTCTTATCAAAACCTAGAACAAGAACAAACATGTCCATGCTTTACATAACACTTAGGCCCAAAACACATGTGGGACCTCACAGATCTTCTCATGACAAAGCCACAGAAAAACAAAGGGATTTATGAGGATTTCCATACAAGAACTCATTTTAGGGTTAGGTTTCTCACAACCCACAACCCACAAACATGTATTCATACAAATCTATACAAGTTCCATACCAAAAATCATAGAATCCATACTCAAATTTAGTAGTTCCATACAAAAATCCAAAGTTCCATACCTTTTTGGCTTTGTTTCTTCTTCTCTCTTCTTCTCTTCTTTTCTTCTTCTTCTTCTTCTCTCTTTTCCTCTCCCTTCTCTCTCTCTACGGTTTTTGGTCCTCCAAAATGAGACCAAATTTGTCTTAAATCCCATGTTTGTTAAGGCCATTTTGGCGAACAAGAAAACCCATTATTGTTTTAACTTTTCATTTTTGCATTTTGAATTTGTTTCTCTCTTGTTCTATTCCATCTTTTCTCACATTGCCTTGAATCCATAACCTTCTATTTGTTTCATTTTCTCAAATTCCATATTAGCATATAAACTTATGGTTTTATACCTTTCATATCCTCAAGTGGTAAATGACTAATTTACCCTTGGCTTTATAAATAAATTTAAGATTATCGTTTTATTTCTAGAAATTCCTATTTAACATAATATACCTAAACAAGTCCGAGTAGCACAGGGTATATTTCAGGGTGTTACACATTGGGGGACGCACCAAGGACTTAAGGGCAGGAGTGGTCTAATCCAAGAAAGACAAGTTTAAGGAAATGTCTTTCTCTACCTCTACGCGAAAGGCTAATCGATGTGAAGCTTAAAGAAATGGAAAGGGTAAGATATATGAAGATTAAAGTATGACAAAAGAAAGAAAATAAGAACAGGATAAGGGAAGAGAAGGGGTGAAAAAAGAACAATGTTCATTTTGGCCTTCTCTAATGGTTGTAGTCCTCTCATCCAAAGAGTCTTTTGCCATCTCTGAGCTAAGTGTAGTGCTAATATAATTGAAATCCTTTGAGTCTTTGTTTCTTCTGCTATCTTCATCATTGGAGGATTTTTTTTTCCAAGGGCTGACCATTGTTCACTACTTTCAGAGAGATTTCTCATTTT
Organism: Tetrastigma voinierianum; assembly: GCA_016808115.1. Lineage (NCBI taxonomy): Eukaryota > Viridiplantae > Streptophyta > Magnoliopsida > Vitales > Vitaceae > Tetrastigma > Tetrastigma voinierianum. The sequence goes on from JAEQBH010003404.1 coordinate 121,308, forward strand.
ATCAACTTCAATGGGATCATTAGCAGCGTTGGAGAATTCAAGGGATAAACCGTCTCGGTAGGAGGCAGCAGTGAGATTGGAGGAATTTTCACGGTCTCGAGGAGCTTGAGCTAGACCTTGACTATTGAAGGCTGGAACTTTCTCCTTTGTCACTTTGAGTTTCCTAGTAGGCCGACTGGAAGGAGAAGCCAATCTTGGAGGCAAAAATGAGGATCATTAAAAGCACAAAAAGAAAGCTATGAATGCAAAGGTAGTAAAAATAACTCTTTTACTTGTAGAAGGCAAGTAAGAAACAATAAACTCATTTGTCAAATATGGTAGTCACTAAGAGGAAAAAGACTATGCTTCTAAAAATGAAGTGATCGCAATGGAGCACAAAGGAGCTTGATACTCCTTGGCCAATCTTTGTACAAGTTCTATGGTGGGCTAGCTAGAAGGTAAGGAGGGTAAGACTGGAATGAATTAGTGGAATCAAAATTAGCGAGCCCATAGACTAGGAAGATATGGTTGTAAACCAGCTAAAGATGCAGACAATGAAGTGGAAAAGGTAAACAAACCTCTTAATATGAGTACTCTACAAGTGGTACTGAAATGCAAAGACAATGGAATTCTCAAGAGTCATGCAAATTGTAATTAAGAAGAATCTGAAGATGCGATTCCAAGCAAAAGAGAATTGCAAAATCAGGTTTCAAGAACAAGTGCAATAGTGCCCAATCACATGAAACCCGAGAAAAGGACATTAGATCATAAGAGACATGGTGCGTGAAAACATTGAATGAAACCCCGAAGTCTTAAAAAAGGTTAGGTCCTGGCCTAAAGTTTTGGAAAAAATGCAAACAAACACATCTGTACAACCACAAAGTGCCACCAACTCAATGGTAAGGCTCATGATAGGTGTATTTTACACCCATTCTATTGATGCCTCAACTTAAGTCTTTATTAGATTTTCATGAAGATATGCCTCATTCTAATCCCACTAATGTTTTTTTTATAGGAAAAGAAAGTTCAAGGGAAAGATGCAAAGTGGAGCCTCAAAGGTCCATCAAGACACACCTTGGAATGCGTGGGCCCTCTATAAGAGTGCCTAGACATGCAAGCATCCTACAACCTCCAAAGAAGCAACTCTCTAGAACACCTAGGCAGTCGGCATGCGCGGTGACATTTCGCATGTGTGGCCTTAGATCAACTCTCTAGAATGCCTAGGCACTCCACAAGAGCGCCTCAACGCTCACTTACCTATCCACCATCATAGTCGAAGGTGTACCTAGGCACATCACCTAAGTTCCTTGGCACTTGCAAAAAAAAAAAAAGAAAGCTCAAATTCTCATCTTCTCTAGAATGCCTAGGTGTTCAGCTCGAGTTTTCGCCAATTTGGACCTTTATACCCTTAATGAAGCGAATTTTGGCTATAAAATGGGAAAGGAAAGTCCTAGTTGGAAGAAAAAAAAGTAGAGTCTAATTAATAATTTAGAGTAACATTATTAAACCAAATAAATATAAGATTAGACATATTTAAGATATAACAAGTATTAATATTATGTCCAATAAGCTAATCCAATATCTTACCAGTGGTAGAATCACCATCCATGGTAGGGGTGTTATTGGGATAGGAAGACATCTGACTCGTGTTCAACGTTGCATGAGGTATAGTATACTCATCCCATGACCTTACGCGACTTCATCTACACCAAGCTGTTCGATATGACTACGAGTCATTCTTGAGCTAAACATTAGAAAATTATAATAATTAATTATCACATGTAATTCATTTAACAAAATAGACTTCTAAATAAACATACCAAGTTCATAATTTTAAATTTATATTCTAATATATTCGAAAAATAAAAATTAACTATTTATTTAATGTCAACATTGCTTCAGTGCGAGTTTATGATAGCGAGAAGAAAAATTCAATTTTTTCTTCGACATGTCTAACTAAACTAATTCACCATACTTAATGTGGAATTTTCTAATTCATCATGCTTATTGTGGAATTTTTATGAAGTTTTTATGTTTTCTATAATCTTGCAATTTTAGGATAACACTTGATATGTAAAACCCGAGAAAATTCTAATTTTCTGAAAAATGGTAAAATGGTAATTTCGATCAAAATCCAAAATTTTTCTAGATCTCGGATGAGGAAATGAACTTCACTGTTGGAATCGTCTCGCGAAATCTAGCTACCACGTCGAATTTGGCTTAGGTTGGAATTTCCGCGTTTTGAGGCAGGGTGTCGGAGTGCGATGGGCTGACACAGCGAGACATGTAATGTGACAAAAGTCACCTATTACATTTACTCATATGACACATGTTGCATGATTAGTGAGATGATGGAGATAGTAAGCTTAGATTAAGCCAAGTGTCAAAAAAAATCAAGCCCAAGGACCTGATAGGGGATTAATTAGAAAGATTTAAGTGAATAAGACAAAAAAAAAAGCAACTTCATCTTACTCCCGAATGGGAGAGAAAACGTTTACCCAATGGAGTGTGGATTTGATTTTAGAGAGAGAAAGAGTAGGCTTTCTCTCTATAGATTTCTACGGTCGAATGTCGGTTCTACGTCGGAGCAAGCGAAGTTGTTCGCAACAAGGGCTACGGCGTAGGCACTAATTTGTGGAGTTGACAACTCAAGAGTGGGGATCTTTTTCTACTTTGCTTATTCTTTGGCTAAGAGTCATTTTATGGATGAGGTTGTTGGGGCTGAATGGCCGTGTTATCGATCTGAAAATCACAGGCAAAGTGAAAGAAAATCCCTACTTGTGTGGCCGTGAAACGATTGCCATTTCGAGGGGTTTCCACTTTATTCACATGATTTGTTGTGTCTGGTTTTTGTGTTGTTGGGTGATTCAAAATGAATTGCTTGGATTATTTATTAGCGTATGAGCTTATTTTGATGTTATTTGGTTGTGAATTGAATAACATGAATTACGTGAATTAAGTGCGGTGTATCATATATAAAATATATTAAGCGTGATTGTTTGGAAATGGCATAATGCATTCCATATGCAAGGGGCACCATAGAATGATAGGTGTGAGTGAATGACACGAAATGAAAGAAAGTGAATGGTTGTGAAAGATTTCAAATGGAAGGTTTTCCGGAGGGTGGGTTGGGAAATTGTCAATGATTCATGTCGGAGGAGCCAGCGATTGCAGGAAGATATCAACAAATTCGCCTCGAAGGGTTGTCAATATATTTACCGAACTAGGTAGTAAGTTTTGAGAACAAAGATTTTGTTTTAAAAGCGTAATTTTGCTTTCTTGTTAGCTTAGGCGTGTGTGAGGGAGTCGTGAACTTCGAGGATATGGGATTGGGCATGTAGACATTCGGGTGGGATCATTATGTTTGCTTGAGTGTTTAGTTGCCATGACGTATGTACTTAGGTGGGAGTATTTAGTAGTAGGAAGTGTCAGTCTTGGACATTGCTCACCTGTCGAGGGATCACTTTATTTCATGTCTACGGGGTGTACAAGGGACCAGCGCTCCTTTAGAGGCCGCATTTGAGAAGAAAACCGACATGTGGCTTTGATAGATACTTTTGTATAACATGTATTAAAATTGTAAATTTTGATATATGTTTTGGTTAAGAGTAATGTAATAACTCTTGAATTATTATTATATAGTTGGTGTATTCTTGATGAGTATTTATGTATGGGCCCAAGTAACCATTTTTACTCATGTACATGTCTCATGATATGAGACATAGATGTTATAAGTTGAGTGGTCAGCGAGACACCGAGTTGGGGGCGTCACATGGTATGTAATCTACATTACCAATATCTTGCATAGGGTGGTTGTATCAACTTTGTCCTTTGTCATTATAAGTCATCCTTTTGAGCATTTGAGAGTACAAATTAGTTAAAAGAAAGCATGATATTTCCAACACTAAGATATTTTTATAGCTTTAGCATTAATAAGTCTATAGTACTCAAAAAATAATCAAAAATCCACATTATGAGGTAACTTATTCAATTAAACTAGTTCAACATGCTTACATGTGGAGTTATTTTTATGCCTAGCATGCATTCCATTGGCTTCCAATGTTGCATTAGCTATAGTGTCCTCCACATTCCCAACAACTTTATATCTCTTATCTATGGCTCCTCTTTTATTATTATTATCATTCATCTTATGTATTTGCATATTAGAACTTATCACAATCAATTAACATTAAAAATCATTTAAGTTAGGAACTATAACAACTTCATCTTCACGAATATGATATAAAATAAATATTTTTTTATAATAAATATAAAAATTATATAAAGATAACAAGTTCCAATATTTTTATACCTTAAACATTGATATATCTACAAAAATTAAAAAATTATTTAATACTCATTTAAAATCAATTCAACATTCTTACATGTAGAATTTTGTTGAGACTTCAGTACAACCCACATTGACTTGTGCATTGGGAGGTGTTATAATCCTTTCTATGTTGCTATTAACCTCCTTCATTGGTCTTGTCCCTATGATCCTTCCACTTCGGGTCCTTTTTTGTCCTAAATTTTGACAAAGAAATACACTTTGTTAATTAATATAAACTTATTTCAAAAAAATTGTATAAAATATTTCAACTTCTTTATCAGTGTCAAAACTCATTTCCACCGTGAGGTTGGTCTCCAACCTCCTACATGTCCCACTAGTTCATACCATTGGAGGAATGCATTCATGACCTTCGATGTGTTGATCAACACTAATTCTTTGAATGTCATTTTTTTTCTTCTTACCTGCATACCATTTTAAATTATAAATATTCATTTGACATCATTAACTCATTAAAGGGAATTTGTCATATAAATATTTGAATGAGTTAATTTAGTTCAACATCAATTTATTTAGATTCAAATTCTCCTCCTAGCGAAAGCAGGAATAATTTGAATTGAATGATTGCTTGTTCTAGGGGCATTTGTAACTATGCTAATAATATGCATACAAAAATAAAGATGTCATTATTGTGATAACCTATAATTAATAAAATAATGAAAATTATAATCAAAATCTCATTATATATATATATATATATATATATATATATATATATATATATATATATATATATATATATATATATATATATATATATATATATATATATATACACATATATAATAAATTAGTAAAACATAACAATGAAAAACATTTATCACTAGTTATCATACTTGCATGTTTAGTCACTCTCACTTTCACTTGAAAGCCACTCCTCCACATTGTTAGCACTATCAATACTAATATCTTCTTCAATTATATCTTCACAAATGAAGTCATCATCATCATTTCTATCTCCCATAGACAAAAATGTTATTATTTGTTATACGGATTAACATACATGCGATCAAGCGTTGCAACCCTAATTGATCATCTAGTCAAATGACCATTCAATATCACATGACTCATTTTCTTGTCGCATCATCTTCAGCCGTCTCATCAAAATTCCATCCAACAGGTAGTATTATCCTTCTCACAAAATATCCCCTGAGTGTCTATGTTGAACCTTTTGGGCTGACTTTCCAATTTTGGCCATTTTATAATCATCGGATAGAACACTTGGCGAGCTTGAGTAGATAGTACAAATGGATCATTCTCATACCAAGTGGAACTAATGTCTATGATGGTGAAGTGTGGATCTTGTTGTATTCTCTTATATTTGCGATTTGTATCGAACCACTTACACTTGAAAATGATAACTTTATACCCAAATAAATAATCATCACATTAGTTAAAACTCCATAAAAATTCAACATCCTCCCCATCATGCTCCCTGAAACATAAATGTCACTATTTTGAGTAATTCGAGTAGTCATCACGATCTTTAGTGTGAAAGCAGACTCCATTTACAATACATCCTGTATATGTGTGAATTGGAGCATCCCGGTCCACATGCCAATGAATGTGCCGTTTCTATTACCGATTGAATTCCAGACCACTTACACTTGAAAATGATAACTTTATACCCAAATAAATAATCTAACTCCACCACATTAGTTAAAACTCCATAAAAATTAACAACCTCCCCATCATGCTCCCCTGAAACATAAATGCCACTATTTTGAGTAATTGATGATCATGCGATCTTTAGTGTAACGAACTCCATTTACAATACATCACAGCCTTAACTAATAATGAATTCGAGCATCTTAGTCCACATACCCCCGTAGATATAGTTCATTTGAGACTTCAGATGATTGCTTAAGATGAATATCGCATATGTAATAATTAGAAATTTATTAGAGTATTGTAAAGATAAACTTTATCATTATGAAACACCAAAATTTATAATTAATAACTTATATGATCTTTAAACCACTTTGGAAAAGACTTTTCTTGTTCCAACTCTAAATTTGAAGCACATGTCTTTTGTAACTCATCCAAGTGCTCACTATATGTGCATTGTTTGAAAAAGAATGTAAGTAAGGTGTTCCATTACACTTAAACTCAAACATATCACAAATATTTGAAACAAAGAATTTGTACAAGATTGAGTAAACTTACTCTAAATAAGGTTGTAGCTCATGACAATTATTTATGACATACCAATGTACTTTTCCGGTTCTTCTTTGAGAGTTGCACTAATTGTCTACCACCTATTGAGTCGTGCTTGTTGTGAGAAAATAGGTAAATAGCCTGAGCTTATTTTTCTCGATTATCATCATTTCCCCTTCCAACTCGAGAGAAGCGTGTTTCAATACCACGAAGTTACATTGAACAAAATGTTAAAGCTTCATTTACAGAGTATGCTTCAGCAATGGAGCCTTCTGGTCTAGCTTTATTTCTCACATATTTTTTTAATGTGCCTAGGTTCCTAAGTAAGCAAGAATAGTATCAAAAAAAAAAATTGTCATGTGGTAACATGAAACAAATTTCATTATTTTTTGATAAATTTGAATGTATGTGAAATACCTCTCAAATGGATACATCCACCGATAACTTACTGGTCCAGCAAGCTTAGCTTCACGAGGCAAATGCACTACCAAGTGGATCATAATATCAAAGAAAGCTGGAGGAAATATCCTTTCAAGTTTACATAATATAATTACAATTCCTTCCTCAAGTCTTTCTAGGTCAGTGGCATACAATGTCTTAGCGCATAACTTTTGAAAGAATCCGGATAATTCAACCAATGCATCACACACATCCTTATTTAAATAAGGACGAATACCAACAGGGAGAAGTCGTTGAAGTAAGACATGACAATCATGGGATTTTAACCCTGAAATCTTTCCATCACTAATGTTTACATTTCTTGATATGTTTGCTGCATAACCATCGGGAAACTTAACTGATTTAAGAAATTTACAAAACTCCTTCTCTCTTCCAATGTCAATGTATAATATGCATGGGGTTTTAATGGCTTATTCCTTTCAATTGAGATTGGCTTTCATTCCTTGCTTATCTTCATGTACTTTAAGTCCCGAGCAAGCTTTTCAGTATCTTTAGTCTTCTGACAATATTCAATATTAAAATTATTCTGCACTTTCACAAACATTTTTCTCAACATGCATCACATCAATATTATGTCTCATCTTAAGTTGTGACCAGTACTCCAACTCAAAAAAAAATACTCTTTCTTGTCCAATTCAATTCTTGAGGCCCTCGTTTTCGTTTCTTGTTTGTATTATTGATATGCTTACCAGGTCTACAATTACAATCATGAGACAATTGCTCCAAAATGTCATCACGGATAGTATCTTTGGTGGTGAGGTCGATATTCGAGCTTACCATCATGTTGTGAAGCTCCTTCTCCAATTGTGATTAAGAGGTAAGAATCTCCTATGACCCATATAACATATTTTGCTTCTAATGCCTTGTGATGATGTGTCTTCATTACAAGTAGGACATGCCTTGTACCCCTTTGTGCTCCAGCCAGACAAGCTTCCATAAGCAGGAAAGTCATGTATAGTCCATAGTAGACAAGCATGCATGCGAAAATAATCTCCACTTGACATGTCAAACGTATGGATACCATCATGCCATAACTCTTTAAGCTCATCTATCAAAGGGCGTAAGTATATGTCCATATCCTTACCTGGAGCTTGTGGCCCAAGAATAAGTAATGACATCATGAAAAAGCTTCCCTTCATACACTTCCACGATGGCATATTGTATGGCACCAGGACAATAGGCCACATACTATAAACATTACTCACTTAAGTAGAATGGATTGAAACCATCAGTTAGAGCCAACCTCACATTTCTAGCATCCTGAGCAAACCAAGGATATTGATTATCAAAATCCTTCCATACTTCGAATCTGCCGGATGCCTTAATACCCATTTCATGTAGTCTTTTTTCCTTATGCCATTGCATATCAACTGATGTATGTCTTGACATAAACAATCTTTGTAGCCTTGGAATTAATAAATGTATCGGCACTTTTTAAGAATCTTGCCCACATATCTTGGCTCACCACACACGGAACAATTATAAAAACTCTCATTTCTCTTTTTCCAAATAATGCCGATCATACGCGCATGCATGATTGGATCATATCTTAAACCAAAATCAACATCTTCTTTGTCATAATGTGATTTTAGAATACTAATGCCATTTGGAAAAGCATCAAGTAATAGTCAAACAACATGTCAAATGACTTATTGCTTCATCGATTGAGCACCCAACTATGTGCATCTGACTTTACAAGAAAAGTCAATGTTGAGAACTTAGTACAGCTTTGGATACAAAGCTTTATAGGCTTTGCGGAAACAAATTATCAATATTCTTCTCATTTCTACCCATTTCATGACTAGTATATTCATTTGAGTCAACTTCTTTGTTAATTGGAGCATGCATATCATTTAATGCAGCAATAATGTCATCGTCAAAACAATTGTCATCCTCAACATAGTTTTCATTTCACGCACCCATCTACATCACTAGGCATACTAGTTTGAACATATGAAACACCTCGATATTTCCACCATGATGTATCCATTTATTATATTGCTTGAAAACTATATCTAATTAGGTGTTATTTGATTGTGATCAAATCATGGAATCATACATTTAGACATTGTCTACATGGGCAACGTGTTTTATTATCCACTCGTAAGTGTTGCCTTGCTGCTTGAATAAATGTTCTCACACCTTCAACAAATTCATTACGTAGTCTATTTTAAAGTTGCATCCAACTCCTATTGTAAAACCCGAAAAAGTTCTAATTTTCTGAAAAAGGGTAAAATGGTAATTTTGGTCAAAATCCGAAATTTTTCTAGATCTCGGATGAAAAAACGGACTTCACCGTTGGAATAGCCTTGCAAATCTACTTCTACGTCAATTTTGTGGGTCAAGGGCGATTTCATATAATTTAGCGTTTTAGAGCCTGGGTGCGTAAAGCGGTTTGTGGTATGCATGATGTGACAAAAAGTGACCTACCATATACCCATGTGACATGTTGCATGATTTAGTGAGATGATGGAATGAATGGCGGAATTAAGCCCACGTGTCAAAAATCAAAATGAAGGGACAAAGATGGAAATTTTGAAAAGTTTAAATGAATAAGACAAGAAGAAATAGTCTTCTTCTTCTCCAAAACAAGAGAAAACGTCACGGTGAGGCTGTGTTTCCAAATTTTAGAGAGAGAAAAGAGTGACTTCTCCTAGATTTGACGTTCGGACCATCGGTTGCAAACCAGGCGAAGCAAAGTTGTTCTGCAGCGGCTTGAGAACTCACGAGGGAACCTTCGATTTTGTGGGTTCAAACAACTCAAGAGGTAGGGATCTTTTTCCTACTTGGTTTTATTCTTTGGCTAGGCCATTTTATGGATAAGGAGGTTTGTTGAGGCTGGAAGGCGGTGTTATGATCTCAAATCTTTGAGCCAAATTGAAAATCCACTTGTGTGGCGTGAAAACGAGTGCCAACCCAGGGTTTCCTTTGTTCATGTGATTGGTTGTGTGATTTTTGTGTGTTGGGGTGATTCAAAATGAATTGCTTGGACTTGTTAATTATCCCATGTGAGCTAATTTTGATGTATTATTGTGAATTGAATAACATGAATTATGTGAATTGAATTTGTTAATATATACACATGTAAATATATTAGCATGAATATTTTGGAAATGGCATAATGCATTCCATATCTTATACAAAGGGGCACCCTAGATGATAGGTGTACTGAAGTGCATGACATGAAAGAAATTGAAGAAAAATGAAACGGTTGTGAAAGGAATTTCAAGGAAGATTTCGAAGAATTGCTTGTAAGTGGAGAGTGGTCCCGATAGTTCATCTGGGAGCGGACAGTAGTGTTCGGAAAAATTATCTAACAATTCGCCTCGGAGGTAGTCGATATATTTACGAACTTGGTAGTGTGTTTCAAGAACAAAAACTTTGTTTGAAAGCGTATTTTGCTCGCATTTGGCTTAGGCATGTGTGAGGGAGTCGATGAGGACTCGAGACATGGGATAGGACATGTAGACATTCAAGTAGGATCATGTATTTGCTTGAGTGTGATTGTTTGCCATGACATGTGCGCTTAGGTGGGGAGTATGTGACACCCCTATCTCGGGGGTCCCGTTGACCACGCGTCAACTTGTGGAATTCCTGTGGATTTCGAGTTACCCGATACCACATGGTTATGTCCCATTTATCGGGATCCATATTTCCACAAAAAAATCGGGCAGAGTCTCCTTTGTTCGGGAAGCTACGCCCAACCTTACAACTCTATATGACAATCCATAAGAGTTTATTTCCAACACTCTTATACAAAACATATAATAAAACTAGCTTGTTCTAATATAGTTTGCACAAAACACCTCAATACGTCCCTTTGCAAGGGACCCATTCATTCATATTTAAATCAAAATATGAGAATTAATAGTTAATGACAGTCCATAAGAGTCCGATCCTTGGCCTCTTTTACTATAATTACATGCAGGCTATTTATACAATAGTCGAAAATTTAATTACAATTCTTTTTACATACATCAAGGTCATATGTGGAGCCTTCTTCATAATCATGGCCGTCGGACGCCGTCTCCACAATACCACAGCCTTTTTGAAAGGGTCCCACAATGGGGTGAGCAATGCCCGATGAAAAATTCTCCTACAAGAGCTCTCCCACTAAAATGCACATGCATTAGCGTACATAAAACATCAAACCATATTCCATATAAATGTGCAATCCTATATGGAATGTTAAGGTATCATGTGAGATGAGACTTCTCATGCCTGGCACGAGTCTGACAGGCTCCCTCAAGCGTTCAACGCCAAGTATGAAAAACCAGTCATTGGTGTTTCGCAATGACTTAACAGACCTGGACTACCCTCACAATTTTAGAGTTATCAAATCCTAAATGTGTTTATTTGGGCTGCAATTTCGAGTCTCACTTTGTGAAGCCGCATCACCTTCCGACACTTTTGCCAACTTTCATCACCAGGAATCATGTCTAACCGTGAATAAATTTTGGGTCTTTCACTCTAGGGGGGATCTGCCCCATCTTGCTTCACCCAAACACACATGATTTATTATTATTATTGTTTTACCCAATTTTGGACGTTGTCCTATTTCTGAGCTCACTACACATTCACCAAGAATGGTGAATAACAGTACCATGCACACACACCCACGACTCGACCGATGTGGCCGATTGCATATAAAATCACATATTCTGTTCATTCTCCTTCATATTACATGTATATATGAGTGCTACATGAAACATTAATACACATGGACAATTATAATTTTTACATATAATTTACATCCATGCAATCCACGTTAATACATCAATTACCATGCATCAACATAATTCTCACACACTGCATATTATTCATAAAAACCATAACACACAAAATAGCCCAAATCTCGAGCCAAGATAATCTGAGGCACCTCTTGGTCCACTTCCACGGTTAAATCATAGATTATTGGGATACCAAAATACAACACAAAACATGAAAATATCAGTCTCGGGATCAAAACCAAACCCGAACTTAGTACATTGCCCAGATCTGAAATTTTTGCTGAATTGTCTTAACGATCTCCAAAATTCCTAAAAATCCCTACACTTAGTCCAAAAAATTGAGGACTGAAATTTAAGGCCTTTTACGACCTCTTAGCCAATCCCAAACCATTAAATGGCCTTTAGGCTGGAAATAACAAAAGTAGGAAAATTCCCTACCTCATAGAGTTTGACGAAACTCCAAGATTTTGGTGTCCATGTGTAGCCCTCGTTGCGTGGATCAACTTTGCCTTCAGCCTCGACGAAAACCTACGGTCCGATTTCGGTATATCTTAGAGAGAAGAAAATAAAAAATAAAATGAATAGAGAGATTCTCTCTCTCTCAGCTCTCCTCCTCCCCCAGCGCTCTGCTCCCTTTTGATTTATCATTTTATTATTATTATTTTATATTATTATTATTACTATTATTTTTAAATACATGGTTCGTATTGACTTTCATTTTAGATTCCCTTTTGCCCAGGTAATTTTATTTCTTTCCAGTTCACTTCATTTTAAATGAACTTAGCCCAAGTCATTTCCCGACTTATGAGATTTTCGTAAAAATCTCATCCCTGAAGTCATTGACAACTTATCACCCAGAAAATCATAAAATATTCCGCTTATCTCAGAATTCGACGAAACTTTTATGGGTCACTAGATTTCGCGAGGCAATTTAATGGTGTAGAAATGCATTTAGTCATCCGAGATCTAGAAGAATTTTCTAAACTACCCGAACCATTATGACAATGTATTATTATTATTATCATTTTGCCATTTTGAAAATTTAATTTAAGTTTTCTACATTCCCCCTTAGCAATTTAGTCCCCGAAATTCACATACTACTTACACAAACCTTACATGTATGTCTTGTAATATTCTAATACCAAAGATTAGACCACACACCTTCGTCCTTAAATAGGAAAGGATATGTGGCCCGCATCGTGTCCTCGCGTTCCCACGTTGCTTCCTCCACTCCTTGGTGTTATCACGACACTTTTACTAATCGCACGGTCTTGCATCGCAAAACCTTATCCCGGCTATCTAAGATATGCATTGGTCCCTCCTTGAAAGTCCCATAAGTGTCAATAGTAATCTCTCCCCAAATCCTTTACCATAGGCTAGATTTTGGAATTATACTTAGGAACATGGACACTGATAAACTCGGTGATAGGTGCCCAGTGGAGTATGCAATTGTGCCACTCTCGGAGTACCTTGAAGGCCCAATATGCCTCGTACTGGCTTCCCTTGCTTAGAATCGACCACTCCTCTCTTAGGCATCACCTTGAAGACGTGATCGCTTGCCTCCCGAGCTCTAGAGGTCGACAGTGCATTTGGTGTAACTCTTCTGCTTAGGCTTTGAGTCGTGAAAGGCGGCTTACATTATCAAACACACCTTCTCCAAGGTGTCTCTAATCATATTCGGACCGATGTGGAACTCTCCCACCTCTGTCAACAAATTGGGGATCAGAGCATGGCCTCCCATTATAAAGCTTTGGGATGCCATGCAGTATACTCACGATAAGTTTGTTATAAACGAGATTCCACTAAGGGTAAAGTCTCCTCCGGCTACCCTTAAGATCTAGAGCATGCTCACAACATGTCCTCTAAAATCGTATGGTCCTCTCTCATTGACCATCCCGGAGTCGAAGATGAAAGTTATGCTTTCAAGTCATCAATCGGTAGTACATGGCTCGTTTGAGCTCTTCCCAAAAGTAGTGCGTGAACCTAGGGTCACGATCAGATACTATGGATACTAGCACTCCATGTAACCGGAATATCTCCTGTATACACAACCTGCAGAATTCCTCCAGTGTGAAGGTCATACGCCTGACTAGAAGTGTCTTGACCAGTGTGTTAACATATTGTCAGCATCATCTTCATTGTGTCCGTGGCAAGTGGTCACAAAATCCATCGTGACATACTCCCACTTCCACTGAACATAATTGTTTGATGACCTTCACCCAGCTTTTAAATGCTCGTATTTTACACAGTGACCATTGAGACAGTGAACAAAATCCCCAAATGTGTATTTTAGCTTGGTAATACTAGCGACGAATCACGAGGCATCTTGAAATTGCCACACGGATGCAAACAAATTGAGGCCCGGTGGAACTCCACGAAGATCTCTCTCTCAAATCGGTCATTTGGGAACCACAACTCGTCCCCTATATCGAAGACTACCATCTACATATGGATGGCAAACATGTCACAAAATTTTCAATAAATACCAGTCACGATCTGGGCGATATCTGCATCCACGTCTTAGAAGTTCAATCACCCTACTCAATAGGGATGGCATAGCTACCAAACTCCCTAGTGCTCCCTGAGTGGTGATCAACATGCACTTCAAGGCTGCTTAATTACCACGGTCAGTGTCTGCCACTCTCGGGAAACTACACTAACCTTGGGCTCCTCATGACTTCCAGCGGGTGTATTTGTTGCCTTACGGATGCAAAGTGAAGTCATAATCCCTCGGGCTCTCTCCATCCCTCAAGCGTTGCCTCATGTTGAGGTCATTGTGTAAAGATATACCTCAGTTCTTGTGGTCCAAAATACCTGGCCTCATATTGCCTATAGTGGCGTCAAATCTTTAAAGCGAGACAATAGCCCACCAACTCAGATCATGTATAGGGTAATTCTTTTCATGATTCTTTAGATGTCTGGAACCATAATCTACAATCTTCCCGGACTGCATCAAGACACATCCCAATCTGTCCCTAGAGGCATCTACGTTTATGTACCTGTTTATTTGTTTAGGGACTATCAAAATAGGAGGTAGTAAAACCCTCCCTTGTCAACTCTTGGAATCTCACACGGTCGTCCCACTCCAGGCTTATTTACCAGGATTGATCCAGTCATAGATCTTTTGCTGGCGAGAATCCTCAGTAAATCCCAAAGCTGCGTATGGGTGACCGACCTCTCCACCTGTAACAGCCTCACCCAGCCCTACTTGGGTCCTGCTCACACAGAGGCCCGGGCCACGACCGTGTCCCAGTTCTCGCCTCATTAAGCCAAAACTCGCCTTCTTGGACATGCTAGTGATTATTTTAAGTGCACAGTGGGAACAATTCGCAAATGATCCTCATGCTCCTCCTCGGGTGGGAATTAGATCGAGATGTCGTCGACAAAGACCCTGACAAAAATTGATTAAAATGAGAGACAGGAATACCCTATGCATGAGATCCATGAATGTATTTGGCGCATTAATTAGGCAGCATCATTGTGAACTCGAAATGCCCATATCGCGTCCTAAACGTTGTCTTAGGGATATCAGTCTCCCTAACTCTCAATTGATGATAACCAGGTGCGAAGGTCTATCTTGGAGTAGACTCGCGCCCCTTTATTGATCAAAAATGGAGATAATGTAACATAGATCACGAGAGAAATTAGCCTGGCCCATGTAAGCGTAGGCGTATCGAGGCACCAAGTGTCACATTGTGGTATCTTGGAGATAAAATTGTGAAATATTAATTTATGGAGCAGGAATGTTGTAATAAAACAGAATTAAAATCGTAATTGATCAAATGGGACATAAAGAGCATAATCAAAGAAGTGAGTATGCCAAAATAAAAATAACAAAAGTTGAATTTCAAATGTTAAAATGATGGAGGACCAAATGTTAATTAAAGGAAAGTTAAGAATATAAATAAGGGATGAGATACAAAAATCTCATTTGGTCTCTCAAAAAGCTAGGGCTTCACGTTTGGTGAGAAGAAAAGAAGAGGAAAAAGAGGAAGAAGAGGAAGAAGAGGAAGAAGAAGAGGGAGAAGACCAAAATCAGGTATGGAATCAAGTGTATTTGATGTCTAAGGTTTTAGTATAGAATTTTCCATGGAATTAGTTGCTCCATTCTAGGGTTTTGTGGAGAGATCCACATTCAACCTAGAATTCTTATTTTATGGGAGAAAAACCTAATTGTTATAGAATAAACATGAAATTCTTCTATTTATATGGTTTTTATATGGAATTGGTGGACATGGGTTGAATTCATGAGATTTTCACTAGGGTTTTGTGGTATGAGGTTCCAAACCACCAATACAAGTGTTATGGAGTGGTTTTGGATGAATTTCATGCTAATTTTTGAGGTATTAAGGAATAGAGAAGTTGTATGAGGAGAATTGATACCAAAAAAGGGCAAAAGAAGAAGCAGTGCGGGCAAAAAATATAGGGGCGATCTGGGAATTGCAACGGTGGTACGGTACCGCAACGAGAGCTCAATCGGTGCCGTGCCGACCTACAAGTGTCTGCGTACCACCCTACAAAAGTGTATGGTGCCGATGCAGAGACAGTGGTGCAGTACCATCTTACTTAAAATGCCTGAATTTGTTTGTAATTTCGTATAATTAAGCCCAAATTAGTACACCGATTGTATAGGAACCTTACTAAATGATTAAGAGAGGTTCAAAGAAGATTAGAACTCAATGAAAACGTAGCGTACCTCGCCGCCAAGGCGAAGCTTCGATATTTGTTGAGTGTGAATAAGAACTATGAAGTATGTTAAATTTACGCTATACGTAGGCGATTAATGTCTTTGCCATAATCTTTTGAGTGTGTAGGCTAAGCAAAAGCGGAAAGTTGGAGTAAATGCTGAGATTTAAAATGTGAAAGGTGAGTCTTCTAAACCTATTTTTCAGATACTAGTGTATTATTATAAACTGTTTTCCACTGGTATTTAATGGTTTTGTTTGTAAACGATATTTGAAAAGCAAGCAATGAGTTTACCAAGCAAGTAAATGGTTTTGATTTTTAAACCATATGTGAAAAGCAAACAAGTAATGGTTTTGATTTATTCAACCATACTTTTAAAAAGCAAGCAAGCAATGGTTTTAAATTGTAAAACCATATTTCAAATAGCAAGCAAGTATTGGTTTTAAATTGTAAAACCATATTTCAAAGAGCAAGCAAGCAAGCATTGGTTTTAAATTGTAAAACCATATTTCAAGCAAGCAAGCAAAATGCTATTTTATAAAACAGGCCTAACTAAAATCCCTAGTTTAAGCAAGAAGGATGCAGTTAGAGGTATTAAAATGCGTGCCGCAGTGGTGTTAGGATATCATTCATGCGTTTTAGATTTGCCTGGTCGGCAAATTTAGGTCATGCATCATGGCATTTAAAGGAGACCGTGGCACGTACTGGAGTATATAAGGTTAACGCGTTAGTTAAATTATGGTGATGGAGACCCAGGTCAATTCCACCATATTTACCGGAAAATGTGAAGTGAAGTGTGCGAGGCCTTTCACCTAGGTGAGCGGACGGGTTCAATACCAGAAGCTGTCCCGATGCCCGAGGCTCCGTGTTCACTACAGGGTACAGCGAAGCAGAAAGGCCTCCGAGTGGTTGATGATTTTATAAGCATGTTTATACGATTTTGAAAAAATCAACCCAGCTTTGTTTGCAGTTCGAAACCAGGCTCCCGTGTTTGTTTTTAAAGCAAGCGGTTGAGCGGGCTCCGTTTTATTTCAAAGCAGCCCGGTTGAGCCGGGCTCCGTGGTTATTTTAAAACAAGCAGTTGAGCGGGCTCACAGCACGATTTTAAAGCATGCGGTTGAGCCCAGGCTCCCGTGTTTATGAAAGGTTTTATAAACTTTTAAAGCAAGATATTTGAGAAAAGTTTTATAAACTTTTAAAGCAAGAGATTTGAGAAAAGTTTTATAAACCTTTAAAGCAAGAGATTTGAGAAAAGTTTTATAAACTTTTAAAGAAGAGCGAAGCAAAGCAAGCAAGCAAGTATGAAAGTTTTATAAAGTTTTAAAAGCAAACAAGTATAGAAAGTTTTAGAAACTTTAAAGTAAGCAAAAAACAAGGTTTTGGAAAATATCTGTAAAGAGAATTTCTGATTTTGAGATGTTTTCCGAAAAGCAAAACATTTTATAAAGCATCGCTCAACGAAATTTCGTTTAGCTCATTATTTTCTTATTTTAAAAACTATTATTTTCCGAGTACGGGCCTCTCGGATGCTGGAGCGATTTTAGGATTCTCGACTTTTAGCCATCGATTGTTGTTATTAATAATATTTTGTAAGGAAACACTTTGAATTTGTGTATTGGAATATATGTATGTACACAGTGTAGTTTTACGTTGTTGGTTGCCATTGTTGGAGAAATGTAAATTGTGTAAACAGGATTTGGAACATATCCTATATGCAATTTGTCTCATCTTTGCCGAGGGTTTTCCCTACCCACATTGTCGAGATTTTTACAAAATCATAAGTTGGAAAAAGGAAAAAAAATTTATAGGAGTTTTAAGCAAGCAATGCGGCCGTTTCCGCGAGGATTTTCTAGTCGTTGAAGTCGCGGTGCAGGGATTTTAATGGGTGGCCGACACCCGCCGCTAGTAGGGGGTGGGGTGTGTCAGATAAATTAGATGGAAATAATGCATGTATAGTCTTGCTATGATATGACCATACTCACACATTTAATCTTAAGGAACTTGTTGATGCCCCATTAGTTTACATAATGAAAAAAATTATGAAATGGGCAATGTTTAACTTCTCATAAACAAATTCTATTTTCACATTTTGTAATCCCTATTCATTATTGAGTTGGTTAAGTATATGCACTAAAAACATCTCCCTATGTGGCATTAGATCTATAAGTTATGATCTTAAATAAATAGCATGATAAAGACTCAAATGATATCAATTCAAAGAAATTATTAAATAAGGACAAAATCAAAGAACAATTAATTTAAAAAATAAATAAATTGAAAGGAAAATCAATAAAGCTCAAAGTTATTATCTAATAATATGTAAGTAATTATAATGCCAATGCTCAATTAAATAACAACCAAACAAAAGCAACAAACATTATAAGTTCATTAATTATAATATAATCACCACCGCAGATGATATTAGGTCCTATTATTTTACTTAACACATTAAATAGAAAGGAAAATACATATTCTTACTCTCATTCATTAATGTTTGTAAGTATTTTTTCTATACTTATGACATAAAATTAATTTGAAATTATCAAAGAAATTTTTAAAACTAATATAAACATATTATATCAAACTTCTAAGCAAACTACATTGAATGTTGATGTAGTACTTTTTACCCTCCTAAAATCTTATTATTATAGGATTTATATATATATTAAGAATAAAAAAAAATAAGTGTGATGCCCCGAATCCGGGGTGTCTCGTTGACAACCAGTCAACCAACGGAATACTCGTGGATGTCGGTAACCCAGGCACACTCACAGCCAGGCGAGTCTTCTTTGTATAGGGAGCTCTGAGTGCAACGTATCCCAACAATTAACAATGACCACACATGGTCCACATGCGAGTAAAATAATGGCCACTTGGGCTCAATGCATCAATATTCACAAAATTACCTATCAACTATATACCAATAGT
This sequence comes from Tetrastigma voinierianum, assembly GCA_016808115.1. Classification (NCBI taxonomy): domain Eukaryota; kingdom Viridiplantae; phylum Streptophyta; class Magnoliopsida; order Vitales; family Vitaceae; genus Tetrastigma; species Tetrastigma voinierianum. The sequence goes on from JAEQBH010003404.1 coordinate 140,595, forward strand.
TCAAGAGTTGATACATCACTCTTAATACAAACATGTATTAAAATTAAGAATTTAATACATGTTTCATAATCCATGTCAAGCCACATATCGACTTTCTTCTCCAAAGCGACCTCTAATGAGTGTCGCCTTCGATCCTCCTTTGTGCGAAATAGTGATCCCTCGTAGCGGGGTAGGCAAAGCCGATAGTGATAATTTCCTCATTAGGTTACTCCGCTCTAAGTGCACATGTCATGGCAAACAATTACACTCAGTAAATCGTGATCACCTGCTTGAATGTCTGCGTAAATCAGTATCTCGAGTCTCACGACTCTTTCACACATGCCTAAGCGAATGCGAGAATATCGTTTTCAAAACAAAATCTTCTTCTTAGAAACTTACTGCAGAGATCGGTAAATATATTGGAATTTACCCTCCAAGCGAATCTGTTGGATAACCCTCTGAGAAACAATTAATGGGCCCCTCAGGCATGAATTATTGGACAATCTCCCAACCACGATTCTCGGAAAATCTTCCGTCGAAATTCGTTTCACAAACATTTTTTCTTTTTATTTTTTTTCATGTCATGCACTCGCTCTAATACTTCAGATTATACAGTGCGTATGGAATGCATTATGTCAATCGACAACTCATGCTAATATATAAAACATATATATTAACATAATTAATTCACACAATTCATGTTATTAGAATTCACACCAATAACATCAAAATTAAGCTCCACATTGGCTAATTAACAATTGTATTCATTTTGAATCGCCAACAACATAAAAATTCACACCAAAAATCACGCCAACTATTCACGTGAACAGGCAAACCTGGTTAAGCGCATTTCGGCCACACAATTAGAGATTTCTCCATTCGATTCAAAGCTTTTGCTACCGATATCCGGCCCTTGACCTGACAAATCCTATCCATAAAATGGCTCTTGGCCAAGAATAAACCAAATGGGAAAGGTTGCCTCTTGGGTTGTCGGAACTCCATCAAGTCGGTGTCAGCGTATCCTCGACTGCGTCGAGAGCTTTACTTCTTGTCGTCGAGAACCCGGCCAGTCAGATATTCGAAAATCTAGGGAAATAGCTCTCTCTCTCTCTAAAACTAGAAAATCCCACATTCCTTCTTCTCACTGCCATTTTTTGTATTTTCCATGGGGAAGAAGACTATTTAAATTTTAATGTATTTAATTAACATTTCCATTAATTCCATCATACTCTTAGTGACTTTTGACACATGGCTCAATCTAAGCCATTCATTTCCATCATCTCTTTAATCATGCAACATGTGTCACATGAGTACATGTAGTAAGGTATTTGTCACATGTATGTCTCTACAAATCGTTCTGGCTTTTAGGCACGGTGCCTCAAAAAACATGAAATTCCGACTATCCCGGAATTCGACAAAATTTGACATAGTTGCTAGATTTCGCGGGACGATTCCAACGGTGAAGTTCGTTTCCTAATCCGAGATCTAGAAAAATTTCAGATTTTTACCGAAATGACCATTTTACCCTTTTGTCGAATTCTTGGGTTTACATTCTCCCTCCTTAAAAGTTTCGTCTGAAATTCTATACAATCACTATGAATCACATGCATATGCAACGTGCACTATACCATGCATGTAAACTAGTCATTTAAGTATTAAGCTGGCCCAAACCGTACCTTCATCCTAGCGAGAAGGGATGAATTGGCGTAATCGTGTGTGGCTCCCACGTTGACTCCTCCCACTCCAAGGTCTTTGCCCTTACTTTCGCTAACTACCACCTCATAGTCTTACGTCCACAAGAGCGATCCAGGTATCCATAATGCACACCTTGCTTTGGTCCTCCTCGAAGGTCCCACATTAGTGTCGACCTCGTCTCTCCCCAATCCGCCCATGGGAGTGGATGCGGGTGTACCTCCAGGGCATGGACGGTAGATACCTCGTGAACACCTAACATGCTGGGCGGTAAAGCCAATCAGTACGCTACTATGCTTACCCTCTCAAGTATCTCAAGGGTCGATGAACTCGGTAACTTATTGACTTAGGCGGCCGTTGCTATGTGACCAGCTGAGAGGCGTGGGTCTCCAGCCTCGAACTCTAAGGGTCGACGTCGTGCATCAGCATAGCTCTTTTTGCCAACTACGAGGCCATGAGAGACAACGTAGTGTCAGAGCTCACCTTCTCGGAGGGTGTCTCTGTCGGATCCCGGGACCAGATTGATGGAGCTCTCTCCCACCTCGATCCCAACATATCGGTGATCTGGCCTCCCATACAATGCACCTCCTTATGGTGTCATCTATATCTTCCGATAAGCTGTTGTTGTGGCGAATTCCACTAAGAACCGTCTCTTCCCGGCTACCCTTATGATTCGGGACGCATGCTCGCTGACATGTCCCTCTAACACACAGCTATAGTCCTCTCGACTAACCATCTTTGTACGTGGGTGGAAAGTTGTACTCATGGTCGGGTTGTATTGCCCGCTAGCCTTTTTGAGCTCTTCCAAGAGTGCGCTAAACACAGGAGTCCCCTATCCGACCTTTATGGATCTGGTACTCCGTGTGGCCAGGACTATCTCGAATGCAATGACGAGTCTCGATGCCTAGCCAAGCCAAAATCTCTCAATGTGAAGGTCCATACGGCTAGAAAATGTGCCGACTTAGAGCGGTCCGCTATCACTCGCCACGCATCATGTCTCTGCGGTGTCCATGGAAAGTGAGTCACAAAATCCCTCGTGACGTGCTCTCACTTCCACTTCGACCACACTCGATGGTTGAAGTAGCCTGGCGTAACCGATGCTCGGCCTTAACTCTTGACATGTGAGACATTGTCGAACAAAGTCCCCCTCACGATGTCTTTTCATTCCACTCGATGTGCGATACTTGAAGATCTGAGTACATCTTCATTTCCACGGATGCCTTTATGACAGAGAGAAGTGAAACTCACGAGGATCTCCTCTCTCGAATCGGTCAATTGGGAACCACTGCCGTCCTCTATCTCAAGACTACCATCTAAGTGAATGGTCGACCCTCGTCACCGTGCACATTGTGCGGTCACGATGGACACTATCTCGGCATCCATCCACGGGACTCGATCCTCCCTTTGCTTTCAGTAAAGGCAGTTGTAGCTCTTAAGCTCTCAATGCCACAGCCCTTTTGCTCGCCATACTGTAGCCCAAACTGTCCCATGGTCTCAAGCATCCGCCACTCCCGGGAAGCTATACTAGCCTATGCTCCCCGTGACTTTCGACTGAGTTCATCAGCCACCGCATTTGCCTTACCAGGGTGGTAATGCAAGTGGTGTAATCCTCAGGGACTTTCGAATCCATCTGGCGTTGCCTCATGTTGAGGTCCTTTGGCGTGAAAAATATAACGGACTTTGTGGTGGGATGCCTCTAACTCTGTATGGATGATGGGCCTTGGGATATTCAAAAGCGAATTTAAGGTCGCCAACTCCATGTCGTGTATGGGAGTAATTACGCTCATGATTCTTAGTGGCCAGAGACCATAAGCTACTACCCTCGGTTGCATCAATACACATCTAGTCAGGCCCTCGAAGGAACATCCACAATCTACTATGTACACCCCTGTCCCACATCCGGGGACTATCAAGATAGGATCTAAAGTAAACCTCCTCTTCAACTCCTGGAATGCATCCTCGCATCGGTTATCCCAATCAAACTTGACCTCCTTCAGGGTCAATCTCGTCATAGGTGCTGCCAATCGGGAGAAATCCTCAATGAATCTCCTGTAGTATCAGCCAATCCCAAGCGCATATCTCAAAGGCGACTGGCCTATCCCAGCTCATCACGGCCTCGACCTTCTCTGGGTCAGCGACACACGTGATGCGACGCACGTGTCCCCGAAATCACCTCGATGGCTTGAAACTACTTCTTGAACTTGGCGTCACGGTGATGATCTTTCGGCAAATTTGTAAAGCGATCCTCAGTAGTCTTCGCTGCTCCCGCTCTAGCGGGAATAGATAAAAATGTCATCCCACAGACTACGACAAAGCCGATCTAGATAGGGTTGGAATACCTTATGCATGAGGTCCGTAGATGCATTGGCGCGTGTCGATCAAAGGGCATCCTTTATGAAATTCAAGTGCGCTACACCGCGTCCTGTCGCCCAGGGATATCTGTCTCCCTAACCCTCGGTGATGGTAACGGTCTGAAGATCTATCTTAAGGTGGGCTAGCTCTCCTCTTTACCTAGTAAACAAATCACATCAATCCTCGAAGCCAATGGGGTACGATTCTTGATCGTAACCTGTTCTTTAACATGTCGGTGCCTGTTAGAGGGTCTTATCTTTCTTCTTTGCAAATAGAATTTAGGCGCCCCATGGTGAGGTGCTCGGTCTAATGAACCCCTTGTCGATTAACTCCTATGGTTGGACTGCGAGTTCACGCAACTCACTGGTGCCATCACATCTGCGGAGTCATAGAGATGGGGCGAAGTACTGAGGGGTGTAACTCGTCTTAGAAGTCTACAGCTTCCCTCGTAGGCAATCCAGGTAGCTCATCCAAAAAAACATCCTCATACTGCAAAACTACCGAGGTAGATCAAAGTGCAGTCTCACCTCATCCTCTAGAATTAAGGCTTGCTAGCCAACTCGCAACCTATCCCTAAAATTAGACTTAATACAACTGTCTAGGACAAAATATCATGTGCCATACACGAAATACAACCACGAGTGCGAATCCTGCGTCAGTGGCGGTAGCCTCCTACGCTCACAATCGATATAGCGACTCTGCAAAGGTGTCGGTGATCCATCGAGGATGACATCGAACTCGACATGTCCATGACCTCAAGTCCCTTTGTGAGTAGAATCCGAGATCTCTAACTTTCATGACCACGGCCCATCATCTCACATCCCTGCGCCTTAATCCGTAGGGGAGAACTCACATACAAGGGCTCCTCCAAGGCCTCAACCTCTAAGCCCAACTCTATCATAACGAATGCAGCATCTCTAAGGTGTAAACACAGCCTCGAGGCACTATTCACGTACCGAAAAATTTTCATACTCTATGTACATGCATTCATAGGTAATGCAAGACAATATTTCAATATATTAAATCATAAGCAACAATAAAAAAAAATTATTTTATTTTATTTTATTTTATTTTTTTGAAAACCTCGTGAACAGTGCTCATGAACAGTGTTCATGAGCGATGCTCCAGCGGTGACTGAGCGATTGCAGCGAGTGAGGACTGGGTTGGGTGCACGAAGGTGCACCACTGAACCGGGCTACTCGCTGCTAGCGCGAGCACTTTCGCGGCCGGTCGTCGCGCCGAGCGTGTCGTGGCGTCGCGTCTTCGGGCGATGTCATTAACTCCTCCCGGCGCGTATCGGCGCGTGCGCATTTGCGCCGCCGTGGTTGTGCCCTGCTCCGTCCATTGTGCGCATGCCGCGCTAGCCGCGCGGTGTTGTAGCTCCTCGGTCGAATCTGAAATTGTATCGCGACCACAGCCCGTGTCGCGCGCCATGCCGCCGCCTTGGCTGGCACGCTTGTCTCGCGAGCGCCCCTGCGCCGTGCGGGCGTTGGTCGCGTATCGCCAGCCTGGTGCAGCTGTGTACGCCCAGCGCCCGGGCACGCCTCTGCCATGATACAAAGAGTTGGCATCGCGGCACCTTTCCGCTAGCCGAGGCTGACCAGCGCGCGGCCCAGGCCCAGTATCGCGGCGCCTTGTGTCGTATCGTGGCGCATGCTCGGCCGTGTCATGGGCGCGGCTGGCCGTATCGTGGCCGTGCCCGGCCGTGTCGTGCCCCCTCTGGTCGCGGGGCTGCGTGCTGCTCAGCTTTGTTGTGTGCCCGCGATCTGACTCTTTAACATTATGGCTTCAAATTTTAGAAAATGGGCGGTAGCCCGTTTCAGACTCCGACAACCTTTTCCACTTTTTTTTTTTCATTTTTTTTCTAATCCTTCGATGCTTCTGCCCTCCTGAAAATCACATTAGCCTAGACAATTGCAATTCATATAACTCAAAAAAATTTAAGAGTTTCATTTTGACCCTTTTCTTGTGCAAAAACTGGAAAATTTTTCCAGAATTTCACAACACAATCTGTTTATGTTCAAAACTGGAACTAATGTCCAGAAAAAAAAAATTCGTTTAATTCTGAACCATTGTGTCCAAAATTCCTCAAACCTCAAACTTAGGGGTTATGTTTTCCTTAACCCTAATTTTCTACATTTCCTCTATCGCATTCACCCGAGCATCTGAGTACGTAACAATCACCTGACAATCATCGAGGTGCCTGAGGAATGCGTGATCTAATCCATGCCCATCAAGTCTAGGTAATGCATTATACCTAACTTATAAATACTAAGGTAGCAACTCCTAGTATTCAACATCGAGCTATACTGGGCGTGATGTTCTTACTGCTAATGACTATGGCCTAAGCCCGATTCCCCGACCTTGGTATTTATAAAGCCTAAGCTGCAGTGCAAGGCGCCGAAGTGGGTATCGGGACTAAACTTATGGATACACCCACCGGGCTCGAGGTAATCGGTTGCACTGGCTACGATACCAGGTGTGACACCCCGAATCAGGGGCTCGTGGATGTCGAGTAACCCGACACCACTCACGAAAATCGGGCAGAGTCTCCTTTGTATAGGGAGCTCTACCCAAGGTACAAAACCTGTCCCAACAATTAACAATGACCATACAGGGTCCACATACGAGTAAAATAATGGCCACTTGGGCCCATGCATCAATACTCACAAAATTACCTATCAACTATATACTAATAGTTCAAGAGTTGATACATCACTCTTAATACAAACATATATTAAAATTAAGAATTTAATACATGTTTTACATAATCCATGTCGAGCTACGTATGGCTTTCTTCTCAAAGCAATCTCACAATAGGTGCCGCCTTCCCGATCACTCACTGTGCACGGAAATAAGTGATCCCTCGGCCAAGGGGTGAGCAAAGCTGATAGTGATAATTTCCTCGTGGGTTACTCCTTTAAGTGCACATGTCATGGAGAAAGCGATCGCTCAAGTAAATACGATCTACTTGAATGTCATGCCCGATCCAGTATCTCGAGTCCTCCACCGACTCTCTCACATGCCTAAGCCAAATGAGAGAAAATATCTGATTTTTCAAAACAAAGCTTTTGTTCGAAAACTTCTTGCTCGAGATTCGATAAAATATATTGGACTACCCTCAGGCGAATGCGTTGGATAACCATAAAGAGAAACAATTCATGGTAGGCCTCGTGATTGTTGGGACAATCTCGACCACGATTCTCGGAGAAAATCTTCGTCAAAAACCCTTCACAAACATTTTTCCTTTTTATTTTCTTTCATGTCATTTTCATCCTAACCTTCTTAAGTTTGAACACATATGAATTAATATGATCTCAATAACTCAAATAATATGTAAACATGCCATATATTAACTGTTTAATTCTAATTCATGTTATTAAATTCACATTAATAACACCAAATTATGCTGGGCTAATTAACAATTACAAACAATTCATTTTGAATCTGCACAACATAAAAATTCACACCAAAAATCACATAACTATTCACGTGAACAGTGAAACCCTCGGGTTAGCACTATTCACGGCCTCCATTCGGTTCAAAGCTTTTGAGACCGATATCCACGATATAGGCCTCAACAAATCCTTATCCATAAAATGGCATTTAACCGAAGAATAAACCAAGTAGAAAAGATCCTACCTCTTGGGTTAGCCGAGACTCCACGAATCGGTGTCCGCGGTGTAGCCCTCGCGCGTAGAACAACTTTACTTCTTACTCGTCGAGCGAAGCCCGGTCAGAGCGACAATCTAGAGAGAAGTAGCTCTGCTCTCTGCAAAACTAGAAAATCCACCTCCTGTTTGCTCTTTGCCGTTTTGTATTTCCATGGAGAAGAAAATTATTTAAATTTTTAATAACTATTCGATTAACATTTAAATTAATTCCCGTCTTGTCCCTTTTAGTGACTTTTGTGGCGTCTTCAATCTAATGTTCATTTCCGTGCATCTCTGAAAATCATGCAACATGTGTCACATGAGTACATGTAGTAGGTGACCTTTGTCACATCGCATATCTCATCATCGTTTAGAGCACCGCCTTTGGTCTGCTCGGCGTGAAGTTCAGGCCCATCTCGGGTCAGCGAAATTCGACGTGGTAAATTAGATTTCGCGAGGCAATTAGCAGTGAAATTCATTTAGTCATCAAGATCCTAGAAAATTTCAAATTTTACCGAAATGACCATTTACCCTTTTGAGAAAATCATAATTTTTCGCTAGGTTTTACAATAAGTTTAAGAAATCTTAGGTCAATAATCCACATTATTGATTATGTAATCAAATACGAAGAAATAGAGTTCGAACAATTACTAACCTTAATGGAGAATGAAGGGCAATTTGCTCCGACCAACTACTCAGCAAGTCTACAAAGACAACTGACAAATGAGAGGGATATTAGTTCTGAGATCAAGAAAGTAGCAATTATAATTCAGTAATATTTGAGATAAAGAATAAATCAAATACAATTCATGAGGCAAAAATTAAAAACTTTGAACACTTATAACAAAAGATTGTTGTTACAAGTATTGAAATTTTGTAATAGAAGAAAGAGAATGATAAAAAAAAATTATTATGTTGTAGTCTTTAGTAGTTATATTTTTGCATAACAATTGAATTTATTCCATCATTTTCTTTAGTGTCAATAATCTAAAAAAATGACAGGCTACTTATATATATATATATATATATATATATATATATATATATATATATCACATTTCATCTTAAATTTTGAAGGTTTCTTATCCTCCCATGTTTTTTTTAAAAAAGACTATCATCCACAATTCATAATGAAAAATTGTCATCCACTTTTCATAATGAAGTGAAGGTCGACTTTTCTTTTTCATATTTTTATGTTATTATGAATAAAACTTTCTAGGTAATTAAGGTGTCTCTTCATTTACAATATAAAAATGTTAAGATAAATCAAACTTTCACAATTTTCATTTAAAGATTGTCAACTTTAGTCTTATAAACTTCCAATTTTTATCAAGATTATATATATATATATATATATATATATATATATATATATATATATATATATATATATATATATATATATAAATTATTAATTAATTTCCTTAATATCTATTTTTTTAACTCGATTCTTGAGAGTTCAATTTCAAAAATCTTATAAATCTTTGAAATTATCAATCATTATCTTTATTACTTTTATTTAATTTTATCTCATTCTTTTCTAGTATGTCCAAAATTAATAGAACAATTGGTAAATTCATTTTTGTATTCATCTTGCATTCAAATTAAATGAGAAACCCACCATGCCACTAACAATTGGTATCTCTCAAAGTCCAACATTTTGCCTAAAAGATTCAATAACACTCAAAATAAACTTCGCTATTCCACAACTTATCCATCCAACCTATATAAAATTCTCCTTGTACATTTTAACAAAATATCTCCATCTCTACCTTTAGGAAAGTTCTCTTAAATGCCATAACATAAGTTATTCAATAAATTTATAAATAAAGGACATATTTAAATAATACTTTCACAATAAATCAATACAAACCACAGTATACTCAATCACTAATGTCTATTTTCTACATTTTATGCAAATAATGCAAATAATTGAATTAATTGTAGCAAATCCATATAATATAAATTTATAGAATATAGATAAAAACAAAATTAACATAAAAGAAAAACCCCTTCATGATATACATTCCAAATTACTATTAAAGAGAAAATTTTGAAAGAAACAATTCTTCTTTTCCATTTTAAGCAGCAGAAAACTAGACTATTAAAAGCAAAAGTTAAAAGGAAAACCTTTAAAAGGAATGAAATCTCTTAAAGAAAACTTTAAAAGATTATCTCTTTCATTTGGATTCAAATTGAAACAAAAGAAGATTCGTATTTTTATCAAAAACAAAAATAAGAAGATTCAATAAAGATTTTTCCAACACTTGCCTCTCTCATAGAAATATTCAATCCTTGTTGTGCTTGAAGTTCAAAATAAATAAATGGAGCAGAAGAATCAAAGAGGAGAAATGAATGTTTAGATGGGAGTAGCATTTTTGGTGTGAGGAGTTGTTTGATAATGGTGCAAGTTAGTTTGGAGTAAGGACATGTTTGGATGGATGAAGCATTTTGGTGGTGAGGTCTCAGCAGTGGTGTTAGCCGATTGGGTAGGGGAAGCTGTAGATGCATTAATAATGAAAAGACCACAATTGATAGCTTCCCTCAAAAACTATGATGACTTAGTATTTTTTATTTTTTTTTAATCACACAGCAAGATTCTTTCATTTCTAATTTTCTATCACAAGTGTTATCATTTCTCTTCAGTGGGTCCTCATCTAGGCTAGCAGGCTCTATATATATATATATATAATTTTGTGGAAATAAGGAAGGTTCTAATTTTTTTTTTTTAAGTTGTGTTTTGACTTTAAAGTTGCATCCGATTTTTTAAGATTTTAATTATTTTATTTTGATAATATATAATTATTTATTTTAACTGGTTGAAAAAATGTGTAACAAAAAAAATAAATAAATAAAATTCTATTTAAAAATTGAAATATATAAAAGCGCGTGATAAAAGTTTACTAATTAAAAAATATATATGTCATATTAAAGAATATACATGTAGCATACCTTTCTATATATATATACCATATATATATATATATATATATATATATATATATATATATATATATATATATATATATATATATATATATATATTTATGACTTAAAAAAATCGATCACCTTAATGTTTATAGAAATGCTTACCCTATATATGTTTACGATTATTTTTAAGCATTTATCGTAGCTTAAGTCAAAAATAAGAAAAATTAAAGATTTTATTTTATTTTTAAAATAAGGTTAATTAGGTTAATATGACAAAAATAATCTCTTTTCTTTGTGTTTGTAGCTTGTTTTGGGATCAGTTGGCGTGATAGCTTGTAAATTTCCTTCTTGAGTCATCTGCACCAAAATCTGGTACCAAATGAACAACTACTCCACTGAACACCGAGTTCCTCTTAATTGCAGGACCACAATTCAATTTATTTTAATTGAACTTACTAAAATTATTCCTCAATCTGAAGATTCTATTAGAAAATCTCATCTTGAGGTTACTAAGTACAGCATACCTAAAGAAATCAAGAAAATCAAAAATTTATTTAGGAATTGACAAAATCTTTATGGGTAGCTAGATTTATGAGGCGAATGATGGTGAAATCACATTTAGTCGTAGAGATCTAGAAATTTTCGAGCTTCCACGAAGCATTATAGTAATTTATTATTTTGTATTTTTTAGAAAAATTAAATTTTCTGGGTTTTATAGTGTTGATGGTCCTTGTTTGGTGTCAGACGCCAGTTTGGTTAAATTACTAGGTTAGGTAGTTTTGGGTTTGTTGGTAAATTAATAGTGGGTAAAGCCATTAGCACTTGCGTAGTTGGTTAGGTGGGTTAGGTAGTTTGAGTTTGTTGGTAAGTGCGGTGGTAAAACATTAAGCATCTTTGATCTATCTAGGCTTATAAGAAGGTTGTATTGGAAAGACAAATAGAGCAAGGGAAGGGAAGAACCAACCACTAAGCGGGATTGTGGTAGGGCTTGAGGTTTGAAGAACAGAGAGAAGGTATAAGTAATGCGCATGTGTGGCCTTCCGAGAGTCCGGGTTGACAACCCCGTCAACCACGGAGCTTTGTGGATGCTCGAATTTAGATATCACACTCCCACATCTCTCGCCTGTGAGACCCTCTTCTGTATAATCTTCAGCATAAAATTTACCAAAGAGTTTGATGTACAACTCTTTTCATTGAGCTAATTACAATTCATTTCCAATGGCTTACACACCAAATTATATTTTATGTAATTTCACATCATATTAATATATCTACATGCATGTATTCTTACAATTAATTCCCATAATTCATATTAGTCGATTCTCAATCGATAACACAAGGTAACTCATTCGTAATTAACAAACACAATCAATTTCATTTTGAATCCCTCGGCGTCTTAAAGACACACCAAAAATCACGTCTATTCACGTGAACGATTGGGAAACCCTCGGGTTGTAACATTCCGCAGCCTGCTAATAAATTTTCTCCGCTCGGTTCAGCTTTTGGGGCCAAGAAACAAACTGTCAAGCCTCGGAACATCTGACCATTTACATGACTCTTAGCCAAGAATAACACAAGTAGGAAAAGATTCCTACACTCTTGGAGTTAATCAGAACCACCAAATCGGTCCCACGCGTAGCCACTGCGCGATAGATGCGACTTGCTTCTTGCTTCGTCGAGCCGGTGGTCGAGCAGTATGAATCTGAGAGAATGAGGTTTCGCCTGCAAGGTAGCGAAACCCAGCTCTTTTTGCCCACGTCCACTGCCCAATTCTTCTCAAATGAAGAGATTGCTATTTAACTTTGGTCTTATTCAATTAACATTTCATTAATTTCCATCTTGTCCCATTTTCTTGATTTTTGACGTGACCGTCTAAGCCATCCATCTCATCCTCTCTCTAATCAT